>OU015639.1:17117500-17685321 GCA_907165235.1 Zeuzera pyrina | reverse complement strand
CGACGCATCGTCGTTCGTCAAAACCGACGCATCGTCGTCGTCGTTCGTCGTAATCGACGCTTCGTCGGGCGTCGTTCGTCGTTCGTCGTTTCGTCGTTCGTCGTTTCGTCGTTCGTCGTTTCGTCGTTCGTCGTTTCGTCGTTCGTCGTTTCGTCGTTCGTCGTTTCGACGATCGTCGTTTCGACGATCGTCGTTTCGTCGTTCGTCGTTTCGTCGTTCGTCGTTTCGTCGTTCGTCGTTTCGTCGTTCGACGATCGTCGTTCGTCGTTCGTCGGCTGCGACGATCGTCGATATCTGTCGGTGCGACGTGTGGAGACGCGGCGCTGTGACGTCTTGTGAAGTTCACCATCTGTGCTGTGTTGTGTTGTGTGCTGTGGCTGTGCCGTCGGTTGGGCCCTCACTTGGCCTTTATCCTGTCAGTGTCGGCATCACCACCATAAGTGCTTCCCAATAGCGCAAGGATTGCGCTGGCCGCGCTGGACCCTGTGTCTGCGCGCCTTTGGAAGTGCGTCACCCACATCTGGGGCCGACGCCCTGCGCCTCATCCGCGCGGGGTCGACCTCATCAACTGAGCTGCGGCGCGCATCTGCGCCGTCATCATTTTCGTCATCATCATCGGCGCTCCTGTTCTTATCGAGAGCGCGGGCACTCGCCGTCGGCTGCGCCTGAAGCCGCCTGCGTGGCGTGTTGCGCTGCGTCCGTGCTTCGCGGAGGCTGAGGTGTGTCCCGCATTGGACACCTGCCTCCGATCTGCGTGCCTCTGCTGCTGCTGCTCGGGAGTGGTGCTGGGCAACACTGATTTCATCCTACCTGCGACCACAACGCGCTGCTGAGCTGCTTCCTCTTCTTCCCTCCCTTCGGCCTCACGCTGTCCGGACCTTCGGCAGCGAGTTTGAGACTGGATAAGTGCCTAGTTTAAGCCTATAAAATAGGTGGTTGTGTCGACGTCAGGTGCATTAAGTGCAGTGTTCTGTGTCTCGTGTGGTGTTGTGTCGTGTTGCGACGGCTCAAATATGAGCTCGCGAGCCGACGACTCCGGGGAACCCGGCTCTGACCGTCTGCCCAGGCAGGCCACCCAGTCGCCTCAACCTCGCCAATCCTGTGCACGGCCGACCACGGGCGGAGTGGACCCAGGTAAACCGACCGATCATTACTTCAACACTCCCCTGCGTAAAACTGTCACCCGCGACTTTCCCATCGATCAGCCCCTTAACTCTTTCCCACTCCCAGAATCTCTGCACGAAATCCCGGAGACGGAGTATGTGCGCGTCGAAAGGGCCGTCCTTTCTGAAATGGTCACGAACGCGCGCGAAATTAAATTCCTAATGAACGAGAATAAAAGCCTGACTAAAGTTAATAAGGAAGCCGCCAACAAGCGATGTGACGCTATAGTCCGATTAGGCCTTGCTAACTACTCTCCCCTTTCCTCGGAACTGGATTCCTCCCCTCCGGACTGTTCAAGTCGACCTGCTCAGGATGTAGACATGGCAAAGATGTTTGATCTCCTAAATCACATGCATAAACAAATCCAGTCTATCCAGTCTATCGCATCTACCTCGCCCATTTTCAACGCTGGCACCGCCCCTGCTCACGCGCGCACCTACTCCTCGGTGACTTCCAGTGACCCCCCCTTGTCCAAGCGCCAGAAAGTCATACCCCATAGGTCCACGCTAATTGTGGCTCCTCGTAACGACTCCGACTCCGCTTCATCGACTGAAACCCACACTATGTGGAAAAATTCCACAACATTCCGCGAGACTAACTTCGCTCCCATCGGTGTTAGGCACATCTCTGGCAAGCGGATAGCAGTTGACTTTCATAGCGAGCAGCACAGGCGGATTGCCTTGGAGAAACTCCAAGCTACTAATCTCCCTATCACAGCCCACGCCCCGCAAGAGTTGAGACCGATGTTCATCCTCAAGGGGGTCCCTAAGGATATCCCCACTGACCAGCTGGCCGATATCATTACCCATCAAAACGATGCCATCAGAGAGAGTGTGACCGTCCCCTCGGACATTGTGTTTAAATACATGCGGTCTAACCGCAATCCCCAGCTCTGCAACCCCGTATTCATTACCACCCCCGCTGTCTGGAAAGCCGTGATTGACCTTGAGAAGGTGAATCTCGACCACCAGCGCGTGCACGCCGATAATTATGTCCCACTCCTCCAATGCACCAGATGCTTGCAGTTTGGCCACACAAAAAAAAGGTGCACGAGCGGGGCGGTAGCATGTGCTCATTGCGCCTCCAGCGATCACGAGCTCAAGGATTGCCCCACCAGAAGCAGTCGCAGCACTGCCAAGTGCTTTCACTGCTGTAAGCAGTACAATCGGGCCAACATGCAACCCGGAACGGTCATCCGGGCCGACATCAACCTGCACGCCTTGAACCACCGGGGCGACTCACACGAATGTCCAATCGTCCAACGCATGGTTAATAGCATAAAGTCTCGCACAGTTTATGGATAATAACTACGATCATGTGCATAGTAATTATCCCACATCAAGTATACCCTCATTATCATGTGTGCAGGTTAACCTCGCTAGGAGTCGGAATGCGCAGCATGAGCTTGCGCTCCTAATAGCCAAAATTAAATGTGACATCTGCTTCATCACCGAACCATACACCGACAGACACGGCCTTATCCCAGCACTCGCGGGATACTCCGTGTATCAGTTCCAGACTCATACTCGTATCAAATCGGCCATCCTCATCAAGTCCAGTAGGCTATCGGCTTTCGGGGACACCGAGGTGTCCACCTCCAACCTCTCCGCGGTCAAGATCGGCGGCGTTCGCGGCCCTGCGGCCCTCTTGGTCTCGGTCTACGTCGAGCCGAGGCGTGATCCCGGTCGCACCCTAGCCCAGCTCGAGCTGCTCCTCTGCCGCCGCACTGGCCTGCCTGTATTGATAGCAGGCGATTTCAACGGCTGGCACCCCGCGTGGGGGTCGGCCCTCAGTAACAGGCGTGGCAACGCCGTGCTCGACATCGCGACAGCCCATGACCTGGCCGTCTGCAACTGGGGTGGCGAGCCCACATACGAATCCTCATATAACAATAGAGTCAGAGAGTCCATTGTCGACGTCACCCTTGTAAGCAACCGATCCGGGATAGGGGTCGCCGGGTGGCGCGTTGACACCGACGCATGCCCGTCTACCGACCACAATCTCATCAGATTCCATCTGTTTACAGGCCAAAACCCTGCAGTAGGAAATATCAGCACCACAACATTCAAATACAGCACCTCTGACCACACCTGGAACGAGGTCAGACAACGCTTTGCTGATGACCTCACTGACAAGCTCCCCCCCCCGCACGCCATATCCCAATACTCTCCCCATCAACTCGACCAGTGTGTGGAGGCTCTCACCCGAACTGTGCAAGGTGCTTGCGACTCCCTTCTACCCAAGGCGCGTTCTCGCAGGCGCGGACCTCCATGGTGGAGTGAGGATCTCCAGAAGTTAAAGGAGCAGGTTATTGCCAACCACCACCAGCTTCGCAAGGCGGTCCGGCGCCACTCCCCTCTTGAAGAACTCCTGAAGCGCAAGGCTGAGGTCAGAAAGGCCTACTCTAAGGCGTTCTGCGCCGCTGCCACGGAGCACTTTAAGGCTTTCTGCCAGCGCCAGGGCAGGGAGGACGTCTGGACTATCACTAACCGGCTTATCAAAGCTCGCCCTATCTCCCAGCCCCCGTCCACCCTCCGCCTTCCTGACGGCACATTCACTACAGATCCTGCAGATACTGCTCGAGCCCTCCTCGAACAGTTCTACCCCGAAGACACCCAAGACCTCTCTCCCCATCATTCTATACTGCGCAAAAATATGTCCCTACCCATGGCAACTGACGATGAACCCCCCTTCACCCACCTAGAAATCCTCGAAACCCTCAAGACCATGAGCCCTAAGCGCGCCCCTGGCGAAGATCACCTCACGGCAGATATCGTCTTGGAGCTCGCCAAAGCGTTCCCTGAATTTATCACTTCCGTCATGAATAGGTGCCTTCAGCTCAAACATTTCCCCCTAGGCTGGAAGACAGCCATAGTCAAGATTATCCCGAAACCTGGACGAGCGGAACTCGCTGGTCTGGCTGACTTCCGTCCCATTGGGCTTATCCCTGTACTTGGCAAGTTACTTGAAAAGCTTATCATCAACAGAGTAACGCACCACCTGTACAGAACGTCCACTCTATGCGACAAGCAGTTTGGGTTCCGCCAGCAGAAATCTGCAGCGGAGGCCATTCGGGCGGCGCTGGACACAGTCGAGTGTGCAATTGCTCGGGGGGAGCAAGTCATTGCCGTATCCCTCGACATTCGTGCGGCATTCGACTGTGCCTGGTGGCCGGCCGTGTTCCAGCGACTCCGTAAGGTTGGTTGCCCGGCAAATATATATTCCTTGCTACGCAGCTATGTAACGGACCGCACGGTCAAACTTGTCTTGGCGGACTGCCTCGCTACTAAAACGACCACTCGGGGGTGCATCCAAGGGTCGGTCTGCGGACCGACCTTCTGGAATGTCATAATGGACGATCTGCTCCTCTCCCCTCTCCCCCCCGGCTGTCACCTCCAGGCGTTTGCGGACGACGTCCTTCTGCTGGTGCACGCCAAGAAGGTACGCGATGTTGAATTCAACGCCAACCTTGCGCTCAGTCAGATCACCTCGTGGGGTGATCGGAACAAACTGGAATTCAGCTCGACCAAAACCCAACTCATATCCTTCACTCCCAAATCACGGCGTTGCGCCATTGCGATCAACGGAGTCAACCTCGAATTCAGTCAGCACATCAAATACCTTGGGGTCACTCTTGACCGCAAATTGAAATTCAACAAGCACATCGAGCTGGTGCTTAGTAAAGCCAGGCTCCTCTTCTACAAAATTTGCATTTTCACCAGACCCACTTGGGGAGTTCACCCCGAAAACATAACCACCATCTATAATCAAGTAATGGTGCCCATCATTTCCTATGCCTCCAGCATATGGTCTAATGCTCTTTCCAACAAGTACAACCGCGACCGCCTGCTTTCTTTCCAACGCCTCGTATCAATCAAGATTATTCGTGGATTCAAAACCATTAGTACCCCAGTGGCTATTTCACTTGCTCGCCTCGTCCCCCTCCCAGATAAAATCCGCGAACTCGCTGACAACGAACTCACACGAATATCCGGAATCTCGACTCATCTTCCTTCAGACATACCCATTGACAAGCCTGTCCTGCCGGAGGACCTGCCGCACCCCGCCAGGAGAGTCGGCATACAGTACTGCGCCCTCAACACGTGCGAGGAACACGCTGGTGTTGCTGAGCCCCGTGCGTGGCAAGTGTATACAGACGGCAGTCGCCACGATAACATGGTCGGAGCGGCGTTCGTGGCGCTCGGCCCTGAGGGAGCGACTCAAACCAAGAAATTTAAGCTGCACCCCGTCAGCTCGGTGTACCAGGCTGAGATGCTAGCCATTCTCAGGGCCTGTGAGTGGGCTGTCGCTGGTTGCATCAGACGCTGTCAGATTTTCTCTGACAGCAGGTCTGCGCTCACTGAGCTCGCCAACCCCAACTCCCACAGCAGCATCGCGGTTGCCGTTCATAAGATCTTATTCCACACCCACAGAGCGATTCCTTTTGAGCCTGAGTTCTTCTGGATCAGGGGTCACTGCGGTATTGTCGGCAACGAGCTAGCTGACGCGGCTGCCAAGATGGCCGCCGCGCGTCACTCGCAACCTGACTATTGCCATGCACCCATTAGCTATGTAAAATATATAAACAGAACCAACGCCGACCGGGCCAGGGAGAAACTATATGCTAACATGGACCAGACCGTACACATCAAAACTCTCCTCCCCGACTTCGAGTCCTTTGAACGCTATCTGCAAGAAATCAGGCTTGACTTTTTCATCACCCAATTTCTTACAAATCATGGCTATCACCGCACTTACCTTCATAGATTTAAGATCATCGACTCCGACAAATGCCCGTGTGATCCCAACACTCCCCAGACCCTCAATCACCTCATTCAGGAGTGCCCCAGGTTCGAGGCGTCTCGCTCCCGGCACCTCCTTGCGTGCAATCATTTTAACCTAGACCCATACTCGCTATCGCAGGTCATCTCCAAAGAGACCACCACTGACACCTTTCACCATCACGTCTCCCTTGTCATTAGACAGCTAAAAGAATATAACAACCCCACCCCGGCCAGCTCTCCGCGTGTGAGACACGCTGGCAACTCCGTGTGAAATTTGCGGCCCTGCGACGTGCACCTCCTCCTGCACCTCATCCCGTTGCCTCTGTCGTTAAGGCTCTCGATCCTACCCATCTTTCCATCCACATTGGGCTATCTCCGTCGCGCGGATCTGTGGTGCACGGGGTTCGGCTGGGCGGGTCGGCGGCGGATGGCATATACATACATTATTCTCCATCGCACGCACTTCGCGTGCTACATCTTGATATGTTTACATTGCGCTATGTGTATGCCATACCTGCGACCTCATGACTCCGTGATCTTTGTAATGGCTGTCATTGCCCTGTAATTCTACGCAGAACTTATCATTATAACGATTAGCATACTGTGTATATTTTCTAATGGTTTGTGTTTACCGTGTGTTTAATTAATCATCATAGCATACTGTGTGTATTTTGTAATGGTATGTGTTCACTGTGTTTTATTAATCATCCTGTCTATTGTAAGACAAAAAAAAAAAAAAAAAAAAAAAAAAAAAAAAAAAAAAAAAAAAAAAAAAAAAAAAAAACAAAAAAAAAAAAAAAAATAATAATAATAATAATAAATTAATTATTATAATAATCAGATCTATCGTTCCTTATATGTCTCCCTATATGTTTTGGAAGCGTGTGCATTATTTTGTGTTTCGGGTGGCGGGGATGCGGGCCCGCGCTTAACCTAACTCTCACCTCGACGATCGTCGTCTCGTCGTTCGTTGTTTCGTTGCGCGTCGCTTCGTCGTTCGTCGTTTCGTCGTTCGTCGTTTCGTCGTTCGTCGTTTCGTCGTTCGTCGTTTCGTCGTTCGTCGTTTCGTCGTTCGTCGTTTCGTCGTTCGTCGTTTCGACGATCGTCGTTTCGACGATCGTCGTTTCGTCGTTCGTCGTTTCGTCGTTCGTCGTTTCGTCGTTCGTCGTTTCGTCGTTCGTCGTTTCGTCGTTCGTCGTTTCGTCGTTCGTCGTTTCGTCGTTCGTCGTTTCGTCGTTCGTCGGTCGTCATCTTTATATAATGTTGTGGCTATGTCGCGTGGTCATCTGGGGTCTTCATCCTCTTCACCTGAAACACAAGATGCTTATTTACATCATTGTAACATTGTCGGCCTATGTTAGGGGAAAAAAAAAAAAAAAAAAAAAAAAAAAAAAAAAAAAAAAAAAAAAAAAAAAAAAAAAAAAAAAATATATATATATATATACTAATTATCTGCTGATCTACTTCTCCCTGATTATCTTGTTATATTATTGTAACGCTCGTGCTTATCATTATAACTGTACATACTCTATTTATCAATCCTAAACTTACTATGTTGTACTGTACCTCACATCATGATTATGATCATGCTTAATTGACAATATTGTACATATTTCAGCTATTCACTCCAACGTAATTATAAATCTCACATGTACTTTGTCTGTGTCATGGTCATGATTACGTTTATTTCATTATGTTGTACATAAGTCTAGTAATAATTAATCTATAGTTGCCTGTATTTCTTTTACCTTCATTCTACATCGTAATTTTATACAAATCTTACATTATACAACTTCATTCGTCACCTTAGTATTATATAACTTCAACTCGTCACTGCGAACTGTAATACCATTATCTGATTATGTTCGCAACCTTTTACTTTGCCATTTTGTTGTTCTCACAATGTCTTCATTTACTTAAGCAAATCACCCCCTAGTTTTATATAACTCTTTACTTCCACAACTTTTTATGTTATCATCTTGCATTGTGTAATACCTTACCGATTAATAGCATAAGCTAGTCTACTATTGTTTGTAAATTACTTCTATTAGCTTTAAGAACCCTATGTATCGGGAGAGAGGGGACGTAGGCCATCAGCGTCCCCTCAATCCTTGGTCAATCAATCAAATAAAGTGCCAAAAAAAAAAAAAAAAAAAAAAAAAAAAAAAAAAACCTAACCTAACCTAACCTAACCTAACCTAACCTAACCTAACCTAACCTAACCTAACCTAACCTAACCTAACCTAACCTAACCTAACCTAACCTAACCTAACCTAACCTAACCTAACCTAACCTAACCTAACCTAACCTAACCTAACCTAACCTAACCTAACCTAACCTAACCTAACCTAACCTAACCTAACCTAACCTAACCTAACCTAACCTAACCTAACCTAACCTAACCTAACCTAACCTAACCTAACCTAACCTAACCTAACCTAACCTAACCTAACCTAACCTAACCTAACCTAACCTAACCTAACCTAACCTAACCTAACCTAACCTAACCTAACCTAACCTAACCTAACCTAACCTAACCTAACCTAACCTAACCTAACCTAACCTAACCTAACCTAACCTAACCTAACCTAACCTAACCTAACCTAACCTAACCTAACCTAACCTAACCTAACCTAACCTAACCTAACCTAACCTAACCTAACCTAACCTAACCTAACCTAACCTAACCTAACCTAACCTAACCTAACCTAACCTAACCTAACCTAACCTAACCTAACCTAACCTAACCTAACCTAACCTAACCTAACCTAACCTAACCTAACCTAACCTAACCTAACCTAACCTAACCTAACCTAACCTAACCTAACCTAACCTAACCTAACCTAACCTAACCTAACCTAACCTAACCTAACCAGTCTCAGACGATCGCTTGAGCTGTAAACAGCGTTAAAAAGTTGCTCCGCGCGCGGAAAATCGCTAAAAATAGTAAATAAAGTGAAAAAGTGACAAGTGATACACTAAAAGAAGCGCGCTAACGTAAGCTACCTATTAGCGAAAAAATTTTTGAGAAAAGTTAGAAAACAAAAAAGTTACAAGGAAAAAACCGGCGAAAAATTACAAAAGTGCGTGCGCCGCGTTATTTTAAGCGGTAACATATATTTTTTCCAGTGTAGAAAGGGAGATAGGACAGCCCCCCATAAACCCTCAAAATTTGGGAATTTTCCGATAAGTGGTTCTCGAGATAAGTGAAAATTAGGAGAATTAGTTGGTTAAAAGTGTTAAATTAGGTCGCCTAGGGCGACCTAAAAAGTGTTAAAGGGAGTGCCGAAGGGTCCCCTACACGAGTGAAATAGTGAAACAAAGCGAAGTGAAATAAATTAGGAGTAATTGAATAAAAAACAAAAACCACGTGGGGCTATCTCCTAAAATACTAGTCGTAGGAGAAGTGTGATAGTCTTAAAGTGTGTGTCAGAGTGTCAATAAAAGGTGTTTAATCACTAGCGCTAAAAAGCGCTGGTGGTTCAGCCGGAAAACCGGAAAATTCGGTTTTACCCAGGCCATCTTTAACTTTGGCAGCGTGGGAAGCGGCCGGGAGCGAGGCAACTAGCACAAGGACTACAGGAGGAGCAAGCGAACATATTAAACTGTAAGCTAGAAAAATTTCATGTGATTAGGCATAAGCATAGTGGAGATATTAAGGAAAATAGTGGCCAATTGATCATTGCGTGGTGGGTACTTGGAAATTTTTATTTTAAAATCTCAGGAAGTAGAAGGAAAGTCAGGGAACAAATTATAGTGTGGATATTTTTGAGTAAAAAGAAATAGAATAGCATTAAAAAATTTTCAAAAAGCGTAATATTTAGACCATAGAAATAAGGAAAAATATTACGTAAACATAGTTCGGGAGTTTTCATTGCATTATTTATGTTTTTTCGGCCATCATAAAACAAAAACTAGAGGGAAAATTAAAATACTGCAATTGTCAATTGGCGACCAATATATCTGGCCCCCTGTGGGTGAAATTTGAGACCTTAGGGTCTAATAGTTTCCTAGAAATCATTAGAATAGTAAAACAGAGGAAATTATACAACTTTATCTTAACTTTGTCGGGGTCGGTTACGTCGGCGGCGTCCCTATTCTGAACTAGGGTATAGAGATATACATTATAGGCAAAGGCAACCTAGTAAATAGGCAGGTAGGGAAAGGTAAAAGTGCCACGTTACCTGGAATCATTTGTATATACCTAGGGACAAATCCGGCAGGTAAAATTAATACCAAAAAATTGTAAATAAAAAGAGTGGCAAACACCTTAAAATATATACAGAATAAGGCGCCTGACCTGTGGGCATTCATCAGGTATTAATATTAAGTGTCATTGTCACTGTCAGTGACAGTGACAGGTGGCTGTCAGGACCTGACGGCGGCTGTCAGTTGGCTGTCAGGAGGTTGACGTTGACAGTGACGTTGTCAAACTGTCTGGTAGTGAAGGGTGAGTCGTGGACAGGAGTGAACCGGACAAAGAATAAAGTTAAATATAGTATTGAATTAGTACTCTGTAAATTGGACAAGGGTGAGCTGAAGCCAAGTGGGAGTCGGGCTATACAGCTGTCACCGTACCAGCCAGGGACTGTCGCTGTCACTGTCAGTGTAAAACTGTTAGTGTGTGCAACTATACTTGTGCGGGTTATTGTATGTACCCTAAATTATATATGTGTGTGAACCCCCTCCCCTTCCAAGTTACCCTACCAATCCCAAGCTGAAAAGGGTCAAGCGGGAGTAGTAGTCAAGAGTGAGAGGGGCAAAACTAAATTAATAATTTAATTAGAAAAAATCTTTTGTAGTTTTGTTAGAGAAAATTGGGTCAAGACCGAACCGGTGCCAAGTGTGAACCGGACCAATAAAAATTTAATATAAAATTCTATACGGAAAAGTTGGGGGGAAAATTCAAATTAAAATAGGCAAAAAGGAGGGTCCCTATATAAGGAGTGGCTAGGAGTAAAGAGTATTGCCCTATCTATTTTATTAAAATTTATATAGATTTTTTAAAGGGTGTCCAGAATCTGATTAAGATCACTTCTGGATACCTAAAAATTTTTTAGGTTTGAAACATACAGAGGAGGTAAGGGCAACACCAGAATTCCCCTTCCCCCCCAAGAAATACCAAAAATTTAGGTAAAAATCCCCCGAAAAGCCAAGTTGGGAGAGGTTTTTCGGATAGGGAGTGGGTGCATCGGATAGTACGAGGGAAGAACTATTCTTCCCCCCCTTTTCCCCCCCTCCCCCCCTACCTCACCCCCGCGGCGGTCCCCCCTCCCCCCCTAGGTCTCGTGGGGAGCACTTTTTGCCCCCCCCCCCCCTCCCCCCCCCCCCCCCCAAGGTTTTTTGGGGAGCATTTTTGCCCCAAGGCGTTGTGGGGAACACCATTCCCCTCCCCCCCGCACCCTCTCGCGGGGAGGCCCATTCCTATCCCCCACACATCGTTCAAGTAGGGAACGGCGGCGGTTGGGACTGACCTCGGCAGGGTTGTAGATAGAAGTCTGAGACTTGCTAACAGGTTGAGTGTACTGGGTCAGTTGGCCTTTTACACCGCTGCCCAGTGCACCTAGCAAGTAATAGCCAGACAGTCGGCGTTATACACCACTGTCTAAGCTATATTAGAGTAAGGTTTTAAAAATTTGACATTAGGATATACTTATTATTGTATTGATTTTATTATTTATATTTAAATTATTATTGTTTTAATTTTAGTGCTAATTTGACATTGACAATTATTATTATTATTGTGTGTAATAATTTATTGTATTTTGTGTGAGTTGTCCGACGCTTGTCGAGCCTGTTGGCAGACAAGCTTAGTATAATATATCGACGCCCGCTGCGCCTTTTGACCAGTGGGCATAGGACTATAATTAGATAGTATAATTATTATTATTAAATTGTGTGTGTAGTTGACGCTGGTGGAGCCTGTTGGCCAACTAGATTAGAGAATAACTATAACTGGTACGCCCCCGTGTTTGTTGACCGGAGGGCATAGGTTAGGATAAAGAATAGTGTCAAATTAGGACGAAGCAACCCCGGAAAATGTTTGGTTTTCGCACGCCGGCAAAAAACATGGAAAATAAGCAGGAAGAAAGGTCAGCTGAAAGAGTGAGGATGACAGAGGATAGTGAGGAAGGGAAAATAAGAATGGATGAGGAAAGAACAGATGGAAAAGCAGAAATGGATAGAACAATTACAGTAAGGAGGAGTGTTGGTGAGATTGTGGCCACAATGGACACACCACCAATTACACAGAAAAGTGGAGAGGTAGAAAAAAGGAAGGAGAAAATTAAGCTGAAAATGAAGTTTCCGCCGGAAACAAAAATGATCCAGGGAAAGGTTAGGAACGCGAATGATCGAAAGACAGAGGAAGAAGTATGTGTGAAGGTGAGTGGAAGTGAGGAAATAAAAGAAGTGAAGAGGCCAATGGAAACACAAGGTACTAGGAGCAGGACGGCGGAAGCGAAGAGCTGCTTAATAAAAGCCAAGCTCCAGCTAAATAATAGTAGGAACTTAAAATCGGACATAAAAATGGAAGTCTTAAATAATATAGAAAGGTTGTACGAATTAGTGAAGGAAGCAGAAGAGGAAAGGAAGAAGAATAAGAATGAAAAAGGTAGAGAGGAAGAGCCAGAAGAGAAGGGAAATGAGAAAAGGCAAGAAAGTAAGGGGAACGAAGAGATGATGAAAAGATGGGATGAGCGTATGAAAGTGTTAGAGGAGAATAAGGAGAGAATGGATGAATATGTTAGGATGTTTAAAGAAAGTAATGAAAGAATGAAGGAGTTGACTGAGGAAATGCAGAAAGAAAGAGAGGAAAGAAAGAGAGGGCCAGTAACATACGCCGGGGCGGTCGCGGGGCCAACTAAGCCGAATCCGCCGATTCGCACGGCGTTACATTCGGTTATTGTGTCCTCGGAGAAGAAAGAGGAGACTGGGGAAGAAGTGCTTGAGAAAATAAGAAAGGCAGTAGATGCGAAAGATGGATGGGTGCAAGTTGAAAGAGTGAGAAAGGTGAAAGATAGAAAGGTGGTAGTAGGATGCAAGAGTGATGAAGAGAGGCAGAAGATAATACAAAGAATAAAAGGGAAAGGAAGAGGATTAGTTGTGGAGGAGGTCCAGAATAGGGACCCCCTTCTGGTCCTCAAGGACGTCCTTAAGGTCCACACCGATGAGGAGATAGTCAAGGCTGTCCGGAACCAGAATGGGGGTCTCTTTCGGGACCTAAGTAAGAAAGATGATAGGATGACTGTAAAGTTTAGAAGGAGAGTCAGGAACCCCCTTTGCAATGACGTGGTCCTGACCGTGTCGCCCCTGCTTTGGCAGAGGGCGACCGGCCTGGGGCACGTGCGGGTGGACTTGCAGAATGTGCGGGTGGAGGACCAGTCCCCCCTTGTACAGTGTACAAGGTGTCTGGGATATGGCCACAGCCGCAAGTTCTGTAAGGACGAGAGGGACCTGTGCAGTCATTGCGGAGGGGATCACGTGAAAAGGGATTGTCCGATTAGTCGGCGTGGCGAAGCGCCAAGCTGTAAGAACTGCTCAAGAAATAGCATTGTGGGCAAGGGGCATAATGCGTTCGACGCAGAGTGCCCCATCAGGAGGAAGTGGGATGCCCTGGCAAGGGCTACAATAGCTTATTGCTAAGGGCGTCCCACGGGGAAATAGGAATGCCAAGATTAGAATAGTACAGGCGAACCTCCAGAGGAGCCAGCAGGCTACCTCGGAGCTGTTGATGGCCGCTCAGGCCAAAGGCTACGACATTGCACTGGTGCAGGAGCCATACACTGGGAATATAGGGAGAGTGAGGCCATACCCGGGAGTGAGAATTCTACAACATCAAGGTCACCCCGGAGGCCCAACCAAGGCTGCCATTATGGTCTTCGACAGGGGGATCGACATCACCCAGTGCCCGACATTGACGACCGCTAACATCATGGTCGCCAAAATGAAAACCGGCTTCGGGCACGTAGGGGTGGTGTCGATCTACCTGGAAGGGGACCAACCGCTCGACCCGTATACCCAGTGTATGGAAAACCTAATAGAGAACATCGGCACCAGTAAGCTGCTGATAGGAGGGGATTTGAATGCTTGGAATCCATGGTGGGGTAGTGAGAGGATGGATGAAAGAGGTGAAATGCTAGGATGTTTGTTTGATGAGAAGGATCTCCAGATCCTCAACAGAGGGTCCGAGCCAACGTTTGACACAGTCAGAGGTAGTAAAAGGTACACGAGTTGTGTAGACGTCACGGTTTGCTCCACTGACATGCTACCTGCAGTGCAGAATTGGCGTGTGGAGGCGGATGTGACGACCTCGGATCATAGGGCGATCCGATTCGACCTACAATTGGCACGGGGGGAGGGAGCCAAAACGGTCACGACTAGGGTATACAACACGAGGAAGGCCAATTGGACCCAGCTCAGACAGGAGCTGGGCCAAATCTGGAAGGAAAGGCGTATAGACGCCGAGTCGTTTAGGATGGTAGATGATGTCCGTGAGCTCGAAGATAAGGTGGAGGAGCTCACGGACTCGATCAAGAATGTGTGTGAAAGGTGTATACCCAAAGTCGGGACCGGTAGGAGGATGGGATTGCCTTGGTGGACCGAGGAACTCACCCGCCTTAAAAGGGAGGTGAATCGCCACAAGCGTAGAATATCGTACGCAGCACCGGTGCGGAGAGCATGGGTGGTGGAGCAATACCTGGCGTCCAAAGAGGAATACCTGGCTGCGTCGAGGAGGGCTCGGACCAGCTGCTGGAAAAATTTTTGTGAGAAGCAAGAAAGGGAGAGTATGTGGGACGGGATATACAGGGTGATACGCAGCACAGCCGCGAAGGACGAGGATATTCCCCTCGTCCGGAACGGCGTTGCACTTGAAGGGGCGGAGTCGGCCAGTTTCCTGGCACAGGCCTTCTATCCGGAGGATAGCGCTGATAGCGACGACGCGGACCACACGAGGATAAGAACAACGGCAAATACAATTAATAGAATTGATAATGGTGGATCTTATGATCCGCCATTTACGAAGAACGAACTCGTGTGGGCTGCGTCTAGCTTCAGCGCAAAGAAGGCGCCAGGACTGGACGGCTTCACATCCGACATTTGTAAGGCAGCTATCACCTTGTATCCTGATCTCTTCTTAGAGATGTATAATAGATGTCTAGAGTTAGCGTGTTTCCCCACCATTTGGAAGGAGGCAGCGATTGTGGTATTGAGGAAGCCTGGTAGGTCGGACTATGCGAGTCCCAAGTCGTACAGACCAATAGGCCTGTTACCTGTTCTGGGAAAAATCCTGGAAAAGTTGTTAATTAACAGGATCAGGTGGTACGTTTTGCCGGACCAGAGTCCGCACCAATACGGATTTACACCACAGCGTGGAACCGAGGACTCCCTCTATGTCATGGTGAATCACATCAGGGAACAGGTACGACGGAAGAGGATCGTGCTGGTAGTGTCCCTGGACATAGAGGGAGCCTTCGATAACGCGTGGTGGCCGGCAATACGGTGCGGGCTCGCCAGAACAAATTGTCCGGTAAACCTTAGGCGGCTTGTGGACTCGTATTTGTCCGATCGAAAGGTACGAATACGGTATGCAGGTGAGGAGTGTACAAGGAGTACTTCGAAAGGGTGTGTGCAAGGTTCGATAGGGGGGCCGACATTTTGGAATATATTGTTGGACCCCCTATTGAAACAAATGGATGAAAGGGGAGACCACTGTCAAGCATTCGCGGACGATGTGGTCCTGATTTTCTCCGAGGAAGACACCCAGAGTCTCAAAAGGAAGGCTGATGCAGCGCTTGCCTGTGTCCGGGACTGGGGGATTCAGAATAAGTTAAGATTCGCGCCTAGCAAGACCAAGGCCATGCTAGTCACGAACAAACTGAAGTATGATCCCCTAGTGTTGGATATGGGTGGGGAGCGCATCGGGCTTTCGGACGAGATCAAGATCCTGGGGCTCACGATTGACCGGAAACTTACGTTCAGCGCTCATGTGGACAATGTATGCCGCAAAGCGCTGAACGTATATAAGCAGGTGTCGCGAGCAGCCGGGGTCAACTGGGGGTTGGAATCGGAGATCATTAGGACCATATATATGGCAGTGGTCGAACCGATTGTGTTGTATGCGGCTAATGTATGGGCACCGGCGTCCAACAGACTGGGGATACGCAAGCGGTTGGGGGTGGTACAGCGGGGTATCGGGCAGAAGATCGCCAAGGCATATAGGACGGTCTCTCTCAACTCGGTGCTGCTGCTCGCGGGGATGCTACCTCTTGACGTGAGGGTGCGGGAAACCGCCCTTCTTTACGAGGTCAAGAGGGGGTACTCCCGGCGGGTGGTAGCTGACCGAGATGTGGAGGGGCCGGTACCTTACACTGAAATGCCACATCCGGCATGCCTGATGGAGCTGGAGTACAAACGCGTGGAGGACAGTGCGGAACTGGAACTTTGTAAGGATAGTCGGTGTAATATTTACACCGACGGTAGTAAAATAGATGGAAGAGTTGGAGCGGCGCTGTCCATTTGGGATGGCGCCGCTGAGATTGGAAGGAAAAAACTGTGTCTGGAACGTTACTGCACTGTCTTCCAGGCGGAACTCCTGGCTCTATCTAGGGCATTGGAATACGTGCTCAGCTGTGACACCCCGAGCTGCTGCATATTCACCGACTCCAGATCTGCTCTGGACGCTGTGGTTGGAAGTAGATCTCTGCATCCCTTGGTTATATCATGCAGAACAAACATCGGTGAGATGATAAATACAGGCAGATCAGTAAGACTGCACTGGATTCGTGCGCATGCAGGGATGCAGGGCAATGAAAGGGCCGATGAGCTGGCGAAGGATGCGGCACTCAATAGGAAGACGAGGCCGGATTACGATAAGTGCCCCGTCTCATTCATCAAGCGACAGATCCGAATGGAATCGATTGATGAATGGGACAGGAGGTACGTAAGTGAGACAACGGCCTCTGTCACCAAAGTGTTTTTCCCGGACGTCATTAAAGCTCATCCGGTGGTGAGGAAGATAAGAATGGATAGCGTGATAGTACAAGTGCTCACGGGCCACGGGGGGTTCTCCGAGTATCTGCACCGTTTCCGGTGCAAGGAGAGCCCGTCGTGTGTCTGTGATGTGAATGAGAGTGAAAGTGTGATGCACGTGATATGTGAATGCCCCGCCTACAGCAGGTACCGAAACGACGCAGAAATGGAAATAAATAGTGTGATAAACAGGGAAACTATAAAGGATTTAATACAGGATAAGAATATGAGAAATGGCTTTTTAAAATACTGTAGAATTATAGCAGCAAAGGTTATTAATAGGAATAAAACATCACGATAAATAAATCTGGAATAAACGGTGTTAAAGCTTAAAAGACACATTGTTACACAAAAATGGTCACTTTGTAGTAGTAAGAGAGGTATAAACCCAAAAGATGGAACGAATACATGCTAAAAATAACATGACGAACATATATTGAAATGTTAATTATAATGTAAATGTAAATGTGATACTATGTGATTAAGAGAATACATGTAATATACAATTAGAAATAAGTAAAATGTAATAAACAAGCTGTGATATTAGCATGTAGGATTAGGTTAAGTGTAGATTAAGTGACTGTGTAAAACAAGAAAATAATGTGTAATTTAAAATGTATCAGAATATTATAAGCTAAAACAAAGATTGTAATTAGAATTAAGTGATTTTTTATGAAATAAAAGTTTTCAGCAGCTAACCAACGATTAGGTAAAATGAATATGAGAGGGAGATTAAACCCTGAATGAGAAGAATGTGTGTGAGAACTGGGATGATTGGTAAAAAAGGGCCCTGGCATTGCCCACGCTAGGGGTTGCGGAAAAAAAATAAAGAAAAAAAAAAAAAAAAAAAACCTAACCTAACCTAACCTAACCTAACCTAACCTAACCTAACCTAACCTAACCTAACCTAACCTAACCTAACCTAACCTAACCTAACCTAACCTAACCTAACCTAACCTAACCTAACCTAACCTAACCTAACCTAACCTAACCTAACCTAACCAGTCTCAGACGATCGCTTGAGCTGTAAACAGCGTTAAAAAGTTGCTCCGCGCGCGGAAAATCGCTAAAAATAGTAAATAAAGTGAAAAAGTGACAAGTGATACACTAAAAGAAGCGCGCTAACGTAAGCTACCTATTAGCGAAAAAATTTTTGAGAAAAGTTAGAAAACAAAAAAGTTACAAGGAAAAAACCGGCGAAAAATTACAAAAGTGCGTGCGCCGCGTTATTTTAAGCGGTAACATATATTTTTTCCAGTGTAGAAAGGGAGATAGGACAGCCCCCCATAAACCCTCAAAATTTGGGAATTTTCCGATAAGTGGTTCTCGAGATAAGTGAAAATTAGGAGAATTAGTTGGTTAAAAGTGTTAAATTAGGTCGCCTAGGGCGACCTAAAAAGTGTTAAAGGGAGTGCCGAAGGGTCCCCTACACGAGTGAAATAGTGAAACAAAGCGAAGTGAAATAAATTAGGAGTAATTGAATAAAAAACAAAAACCACGTGGGGCTATCTCCTAAAATACTAGTCGTAGGAGAAGTGTGATAGTCTTAAAGTGTGTGTCAGAGTGTCAATAAAAGGTGTTTAATCACTAGCGCTAAAAAGCGCTGGTGGTTCAGCCGGAAAACCGGAAAATTCGGTTTTACCCAGGCCATCTTTAACTTTGGCAGCGTGGGAAGCGGCCGGGAGCGAGGCAACTAGCACAAGGACTACAGGAGGAGCAAGCGAACATATTAAACTGTAAGCTAGAAAAATTTCATGTGATTAGGCATAAGCATAGTGGAGATATTAAGGAAAATAGTGGCCAATTGATCATTGCGTGGTGGGTACTTGGAAATTTTTATTTTAAAATCTCAGGAAGTAGAAGGAAAGTCAGGGAACAAATTATAGTGTGGATATTTTTGAGTAAAAAGAAATAGAATAGCATTAAAAAATTTTCAAAAAGCGTAATATTTAGACCATAGAAATAAGGAAAAATATTACGTAAACATAGTTCGGGAGTTTTCATTGCATTATTTATGTTTTTTCGGCCATCATAAAACAAAAACTAGAGGGAAAATTAAAATACTGCAATTGTCAATTGGCGACCAATATATCTGGCCCCCTGTGGGTGAAATTTGAGACCTTAGGGTCTAATAGTTTCCTAGAAATCATTAGAATAGTAAAACAGAGGAAATTATACAACTTTATCTTAACTTTGTCGGGGTCGGTTACGTCGGCGGCGTCCCTATTCTGAACTAGGGTATAGAGATATACATTATAGGCAAAGGCAACCTAGTAAATAGGCAGGTAGGGAAAGGTAAAAGTGCCACGTTACCTGGAATCATTTGTATATACCTAGGGACAAATCCGGCAGGTAAAATTAATACCAAAAAATTGTAAATAAAAAGAGTGGCAAACACCTTAAAATATATACAGAATAAGGCGCCTGACCTGTGGGCATTCATCAGGTATTAATATTAAGTGTCATTGTCACTGTCAGTGACAGTGACAGGTGGCTGTCAGGACCTGACGGCGGCTGTCAGTTGGCTGTCAGGAGGTTGACGTTGACAGTGACGTTGTCAAACTGTCTGGTAGTGAAGGGTGAGTCGTGGACAGGAGTGAACCGGACAAAGAATAAAGTTAAATATAGTATTGAATTAGTACTCTGTAAATTGGACAAGGGTGAGCTGAAGCCAAGTGGGAGTCGGGCTATACAGCTGTCACCGTACCAGCCAGGGACTGTCGCTGTCACTGTCAGTGTAAAACTGTTAGTGTGTGCAACTATACTTGTGCGGGTTATTGTATGTACCCTAAATTATATATGTGTGTGAACCCCCTCCCCTTCCAAGTTACCCTACCAATCCCAAGCTGAAAAGGGTCAAGCGGGAGTAGTAGTCAAGAGTGAGAGGGGCAAAACTAAATTAATAATTTAATTAGAAAAAATCTTTTGTAGTTTTGTTAGAGAAAATTGGGTCAAGACCGAACCGGTGCCAAGTGTGAACCGGACCAATAAAAATTTAATATAAAATTCTATACGGAAAAGTTGGGGGGAAAATTCAAATTAAAATAGGCAAAAAGGAGGGTCCCTATATAAGGAGTGGCTAGGAGTAAAGAGTATTGCCCTATCTATTTTATTAAAATTTATATAGATTTTTTAAAGGGTGTCCAGAATCTGATTAAGATCACTTCTGGATACCTAAAAATTTTTTAGGTTTGAAACATACAGAGGAGGTAAGGGCAACACCAGAATTCCCCTTCCCCCCCAAGAAATACCAAAAATTTAGGTAAAAATCCCCCGAAAAGCCAAGTTGGGAGAGGTTTTTCGGATAGGGAGTGGGTGCATCGGATAGTACGAGGGAAGAACTATTCTTCCCCCCCTTTTCCCCCCCTCCCCCCCTACCTCACCCCCGCGGCGGTCCCCCCTCCCCCCCTAGGTCTCGTGGGGAGCACTTTTTGCCCCCCCCCCCCCTCCCCCCCCCCCCCCCCAAGGTTTTTTGGGGAGCATTTTTGCCCCAAGGCGTTGTGGGGAACACCATTCCCCTCCCCCCCGCACCCTCTCGCGGGGAGGCCCATTCCTATCCCCCACACATCGTTCAAGTAGGGAACGGCGGCGGTTGGGACTGACCTCGGCAGGGTTGTAGATAGAAGTCTGAGACTTGCTAACAGGTTGAGTGTACTGGGTCAGTTGGCCTTTTACACCGCTGCCCAGTGCACCTAGCAAGTAATAGCCAGACAGTCGGCGTTATACACCACTGTCTAAGCTATATTAGAGTAAGGTTTTAAAAATTTGACATTAGGATATACTTATTATTGTATTGATTTTATTATTTATATTTAAATTATTATTGTTTTAATTTTAGTGCTAATTTGACATTGACAATTATTATTATTATTGTGTGTAATAATTTATTGTATTTTGTGTGAGTTGTCCGACGCTTGTCGAGCCTGTTGGCAGACAAGCTTAGTATAATATATCGACGCCCGCTGCGCCTTTTGACCAGTGGGCATAGGACTATAATTAGATAGTATAATTATTATTATTAAATTGTGTGTGTAGTTGACGCTGGTGGAGCCTGTTGGCCAACTAGATTAGAGAATAACTATAACTGGTACGCCCCCGTGTTTGTTGACCGGAGGGCATAGGTTAGGATAAAGAATAGTGTCAAATTAGGACGAAGCAACCCCGGAAAATGTTTGGTTTTCGCACGCCGGCAAAAAACATGGAAAATAAGCAGGAAGAAAGGTCAGCTGAAAGAGTGAGGATGACAGAGGATAGTGAGGAAGGGAAAATAAGAATGGATGAGGAAAGAACAGATGGAAAAGCAGAAATGGATAGAACAATTACAGTAAGGAGGAGTGTTGGTGAGATTGTGGCCACAATGGACACACCACCAATTACACAGAAAAGTGGAGAGGTAGAAAAAAGGAAGGAGAAAATTAAGCTGAAAATGAAGTTTCCGCCGGAAACAAAAATGATCCAGGGAAAGGTTAGGAACGCGAATGATCGAAAGACAGAGGAAGAAGTATGTGTGAAGGTGAGTGGAAGTGAGGAAATAAAAGAAGTGAAGAGGCCAATGGAAACACAAGGTACTAGGAGCAGGACGGCGGAAGCGAAGAGCTGCTTAATAAAAGCCAAGCTCCAGCTAAATAATAGTAGGAACTTAAAATCGGACATAAAAATGGAAGTCTTAAATAATATAGAAAGGTTGTACGAATTAGTGAAGGAAGCAGAAGAGGAAAGGAAGAAGAATAAGAATGAAAAAGGTAGAGAGGAAGAGCCAGAAGAGAAGGGAAATGAGAAAAGGCAAGAAAGTAAGGGGAACGAAGAGATGATGAAAAGATGGGATGAGCGTATGAAAGTGTTAGAGGAGAATAAGGAGAGAATGGATGAATATGTTAGGATGTTTAAAGAAAGTAATGAAAGAATGAAGGAGTTGACTGAGGAAATGCAGAAAGAAAGAGAGGAAAGAAAGAGAGGGCCAGTAACATACGCCGGGGCGGTCGCGGGGCCAACTAAGCCGAATCCGCCGATTCGCACGGCGTTACATTCGGTTATTGTGTCCTCGGAGAAGAAAGAGGAGACTGGGGAAGAAGTGCTTGAGAAAATAAGAAAGGCAGTAGATGCGAAAGATGGATGGGTGCAAGTTGAAAGAGTGAGAAAGGTGAAAGATAGAAAGGTGGTAGTAGGATGCAAGAGTGATGAAGAGAGGCAGAAGATAATACAAAGAATAAAAGGGAAAGGAAGAGGATTAGTTGTGGAGGAGGTCCAGAATAGGGACCCCCTTCTGGTCCTCAAGGACGTCCTTAAGGTCCACACCGATGAGGAGATAGTCAAGGCTGTCCGGAACCAGAATGGGGGTCTCTTTCGGGACCTAAGTAAGAAAGATGATAGGATGACTGTAAAGTTTAGAAGGAGAGTCAGGAACCCCCTTTGCAATGACGTGGTCCTGACCGTGTCGCCCCTGCTTTGGCAGAGGGCGACCGGCCTGGGGCACGTGCGGGTGGACTTGCAGAATGTGCGGGTGGAGGACCAGTCCCCCCTTGTACAGTGTACAAGGTGTCTGGGATATGGCCACAGCCGCAAGTTCTGTAAGGACGAGAGGGACCTGTGCAGTCATTGCGGAGGGGATCACGTGAAAAGGGATTGTCCGATTAGTCGGCGTGGCGAAGCGCCAAGCTGTAAGAACTGCTCAAGAAATAGCATTGTGGGCAAGGGGCATAATGCGTTCGACGCAGAGTGCCCCATCAGGAGGAAGTGGGATGCCCTGGCAAGGGCTACAATAGCTTATTGCTAAGGGCGTCCCACGGGGAAATAGGAATGCCAAGATTAGAATAGTACAGGCGAACCTCCAGAGGAGCCAGCAGGCTACCTCGGAGCTGTTGATGGCCGCTCAGGCCAAAGGCTACGACATTGCACTGGTGCAGGAGCCATACACTGGGAATATAGGGAGAGTGAGGCCATACCCGGGAGTGAGAATTCTACAACATCAAGGTCACCCCGGAGGCCCAACCAAGGCTGCCATTATGGTCTTCGACAGGGGGATCGACATCACCCAGTGCCCGACATTGACGACCGCTAACATCATGGTCGCCAAAATGAAAACCGGCTTCGGGCACGTAGGGGTGGTGTCGATCTACCTGGAAGGGGACCAACCGCTCGACCCGTATACCCAGTGTATGGAAAACCTAATAGAGAACATCGGCACCAGTAAGCTGCTGATAGGAGGGGATTTGAATGCTTGGAATCCATGGTGGGGTAGTGAGAGGATGGATGAAAGAGGTGAAATGCTAGGATGTTTGTTTGATGAGAAGGATCTCCAGATCCTCAACAGAGGGTCCGAGCCAACGTTTGACACAGTCAGAGGTAGTAAAAGGTACACGAGTTGTGTAGACGTCACGGTTTGCTCCACTGACATGCTACCTGCAGTGCAGAATTGGCGTGTGGAGGCGGATGTGACGACCTCGGATCATAGGGCGATCCGATTCGACCTACAATTGGCACGGGGGGAGGGAGCCAAAACGGTCACGACTAGGGTATACAACACGAGGAAGGCCAATTGGACCCAGCTCAGACAGGAGCTGGGCCAAATCTGGAAGGAAAGGCGTATAGACGCCGAGTCGTTTAGGATGGTAGATGATGTCCGTGAGCTCGAAGATAAGGTGGAGGAGCTCACGGACTCGATCAAGAATGTGTGTGAAAGGTGTATACCCAAAGTCGGGACCGGTAGGAGGATGGGATTGCCTTGGTGGACCGAGGAACTCACCCGCCTTAAAAGGGAGGTGAATCGCCACAAGCGTAGAATATCGTACGCAGCACCGGTGCGGAGAGCATGGGTGGTGGAGCAATACCTGGCGTCCAAAGAGGAATACCTGGCTGCGTCGAGGAGGGCTCGGACCAGCTGCTGGAAAAATTTTTGTGAGAAGCAAGAAAGGGAGAGTATGTGGGACGGGATATACAGGGTGATACGCAGCACAGCCGCGAAGGACGAGGATATTCCCCTCGTCCGGAACGGCGTTGCACTTGAAGGGGCGGAGTCGGCCAGTTTCCTGGCACAGGCCTTCTATCCGGAGGATAGCGCTGATAGCGACGACGCGGACCACACGAGGATAAGAACAACGGCAAATACAATTAATAGAATTGATAATGGTGGATCTTATGATCCGCCATTTACGAAGAACGAACTCGTGTGGGCTGCGTCTAGCTTCAGCGCAAAGAAGGCGCCAGGACTGGACGGCTTCACATCCGACATTTGTAAGGCAGCTATCACCTTGTATCCTGATCTCTTCTTAGAGATGTATAATAGATGTCTAGAGTTAGCGTGTTTCCCCACCATTTGGAAGGAGGCAGCGATTGTGGTATTGAGGAAGCCTGGTAGGTCGGACTATGCGAGTCCCAAGTCGTACAGACCAATAGGCCTGTTACCTGTTCTGGGAAAAATCCTGGAAAAGTTGTTAATTAACAGGATCAGGTGGTACGTTTTGCCGGACCAGAGTCCGCACCAATACGGATTTACACCACAGCGTGGAACCGAGGACTCCCTCTATGTCATGGTGAATCACATCAGGGAACAGGTACGACGGAAGAGGATCGTGCTGGTAGTGTCCCTGGACATAGAGGGAGCCTTCGATAACGCGTGGTGGCCGGCAATACGGTGCGGGCTCGCCAGAACAAATTGTCCGGTAAACCTTAGGCGGCTTGTGGACTCGTATTTGTCCGATCGAAAGGTACGAATACGGTATGCAGGTGAGGAGTGTACAAGGAGTACTTCGAAAGGGTGTGTGCAAGGTTCGATAGGGGGGCCGACATTTTGGAATATATTGTTGGACCCCCTATTGAAACAAATGGATGAAAGGGGAGACCACTGTCAAGCATTCGCGGACGATGTGGTCCTGATTTTCTCCGAGGAAGACACCCAGAGTCTCAAAAGGAAGGCTGATGCAGCGCTTGCCTGTGTCCGGGACTGGGGGATTCAGAATAAGTTAAGATTCGCGCCTAGCAAGACCAAGGCCATGCTAGTCACGAACAAACTGAAGTATGATCCCCTAGTGTTGGATATGGGTGGGGAGCGCATCGGGCTTTCGGACGAGATCAAGATCCTGGGGCTCACGATTGACCGGAAACTTACGTTCAGCGCTCATGTGGACAATGTATGCCGCAAAGCGCTGAACGTATATAAGCAGGTGTCGCGAGCAGCCGGGGTCAACTGGGGGTTGGAATCGGAGATCATTAGGACCATATATATGGCAGTGGTCGAACCGATTGTGTTGTATGCGGCTAATGTATGGGCACCGGCGTCCAACAGACTGGGGATACGCAAGCGGTTGGGGGTGGTACAGCGGGGTATCGGGCAGAAGATCGCCAAGGCATATAGGACGGTCTCTCTCAACTCGGTGCTGCTGCTCGCGGGGATGCTACCTCTTGACGTGAGGGTGCGGGAAACCGCCCTTCTTTACGAGGTCAAGAGGGGGTACTCCCGGCGGGTGGTAGCTGACCGAGATGTGGAGGGGCCGGTACCTTACACTGAAATGCCACATCCGGCATGCCTGATGGAGCTGGAGTACAAACGCGTGGAGGACAGTGCGGAACTGGAACTTTGTAAGGATAGTCGGTGTAATATTTACACCGACGGTAGTAAAATAGATGGAAGAGTTGGAGCGGCGCTGTCCATTTGGGATGGCGCCGCTGAGATTGGAAGGAAAAAACTGTGTCTGGAACGTTACTGCACTGTCTTCCAGGCGGAACTCCTGGCTCTATCTAGGGCATTGGAATACGTGCTCAGCTGTGACACCCCGAGCTGCTGCATATTCACCGACTCCAGATCTGCTCTGGACGCTGTGGTTGGAAGTAGATCTCTGCATCCCTTGGTTATATCATGCAGAACAAACATCGGTGAGATGATAAATACAGGCAGATCAGTAAGACTGCACTGGATTCGTGCGCATGCAGGGATGCAGGGCAATGAAAGGGCCGATGAGCTGGCGAAGGATGCGGCACTCAATAGGAAGACGAGGCCGGATTACGATAAGTGCCCCGTCTCATTCATCAAGCGACAGATCCGAATGGAATCGATTGATGAATGGGACAGGAGGTACGTAAGTGAGACAACGGCCTCTGTCACCAAAGTGTTTTTCCCGGACGTCATTAAAGCTCATCCGGTGGTGAGGAAGATAAGAATGGATAGCGTGATAGTACAAGTGCTCACGGGCCACGGGGGGTTCTCCGAGTATCTGCACCGTTTCCGGTGCAAGGAGAGCCCGTCGTGTGTCTGTGATGTGAATGAGAGTGAAAGTGTGATGCACGTGATATGTGAATGCCCCGCCTACAGCAGGTACCGAAACGACGCAGAAATGGAAATAAATAGTGTGATAAACAGGGAAACTATAAAGGATTTAATACAGGATAAGAATATGAGAAATGGCTTTTTAAAATACTGTAGAATTATAGCAGCAAAGGTTATTAATAGGAATAAAACATCACGATAAATAAATCTGGAATAAACGGTGTTAAAGCTTAAAAGACACATTGTTACACAAAAATGGTCACTTTGTAGTAGTAAGAGAGGTATAAACCCAAAAGATGGAACGAATACATGCTAAAAATAACATGACGAACATATATTGAAATGTTAATTATAATGTAAATGTAAATGTGATACTATGTGATTAAGAGAATACATGTAATATACAATTAGAAATAAGTAAAATGTAATAAACAAGCTGTGATATTAGCATGTAGGATTAGGTTAAGTGTAGATTAAGTGACTGTGTAAAACAAGAAAATAATGTGTAATTTAAAATGTATCAGAATATTATAAGCTAAAACAAAGACTGTAATTAGAATTAAGTGATTTTTTATGAAATAAAAGTTTTCAGCAGCTAACCAACGATTAGGTAAAATGAATATGAGAGGGAGATTAAACCCTGAATGAGAAGAATGTGTGTGAGAACTGGGATGATTGGTAAAAAAGGGCCCTGGCATTGCCCACGCTAGGGGTTGCGGGAAAAAAAAAAAAAAAAAAAAAAAAAAAAAAAAAAAAAACCTAACCTAACCTAACCTAACCTAACCTAACCTAACCTAACCTAACCTAACCTAACCTAACCTAACCTAACCTAACCTAACCTAACCTAACCTAACCTAACCTAACCTAACCTAACCTAACCTAACCTAACCTAACCTAACCTAACCTAACCTAACCTAACCTAACCTAACCTAACCTAACCTAACCTAACCTAACCTAACCTAACCTAACCTAACCTAACCTAACCTAACCTAACCTAACCTAACCTAACCTAACCTAACCTAACCTAACCTAACCTAACCTAACCTAACCTAACCTAACCTAACCTAACCTAACCTAACCTAACCTAACCTAACCTAACCTAACCTAACCTTTTTTTTTTTTTTTTTTTTTTTTTTTTTTTGCGTCAGGAAATGCTTTATGCATCCCGTCCTGCCGTAGGGGGGTGGCAGGGGGGTATGTGGGACTCCTCGACATTAGGGTGCTAGGCCGAGTCTACCCACTAAAACCTGACGGTGTTCCTCGAGAGCCTTGATGCCGGGGCAACGGGAGCGCGTTGGCATTCTGCCGCGACCCCGGCGGCTATGCCCAGCCTGAGCCGGGCCCTCCTCCGTTTGCGGGCAGTTTGACCTGCCCGCTCTCCTGGGAGGCGCGCGGGAACAACCGCGCGCACCATCCCGAGGCCATTGATGAGGCGCCTTCCCCCGAAGGACACCCCAGGCCTCCGAAGTGGCGGCTTCCGCACCCCGCCTACACCACGGCAGGGGCGTCAGCACGCCCACCTGATTTTTACGTGTTTACTCACGGGTTTTTACAAGTTTTCCTTCTTCCCACCTTTGATTTTAACGTGTTGTCTCACGGGTTTCATTTCGAGTTTTCCTTCTCTCCACCTCTGGTTTTAACGTGTTTTCTCACGGGTTTCATTTCGAGTTTTCCTTCTCTCCACCTCAGATTTTTACGTGTATCCTCACGGGTTTTTAAAAGTTTTCCTTCTTTCCACCTCCGGGGTCACAATACCCTTCCTGGAAGAGGGGCAAGTGACCCCGACGCCTGACCCCCGCCCTCACGCAGAGGACGGGGAACACAACTTGTCCCCATAAATGGGGACATCCCCCCCCCGGTCCGGGCCAGGCCCTTTCGGCACTGCAGCCTCATCGGCCCCGACCCGGTACTGAGGGCGCCGCCGAAGCACCACCCTCAGGAGTGTTTATCGACTCTCCAGTCTAGATCCGCAGTGTTCAGTAGAAACAGGGTCACCTCGAGAAGGATGTAGACATGAAGTCTACGCACTGCGGTCTTGGGATGGCAGGCTAAGGCTCCACTTAATGGGAGCTATAAGCGCCTGTTGGTCCACCCCCTGTGGCGGGTCACCCACACCACTCGGCCCCAACCTAACCTAACCTAACCTAACCTAACCTAACCTAACCTAACCTAACCTAACCTAACCTAACCTAACCTAACCTAACCTAACCTAACCTAACCTAACCTAACCTAACCTAACCTAACCTAACCTAACCTAACCTAACCTAACCTAACCTAACCTAACCTAACCTAACCTAACCTAACCTAACCTAACCTAACCTAACCGCGTCCGGGACTGGGGGATTCGGAATAAGTTGAGATTCGCGCCTAGCAAGACCAAGGCCATGCTAGTCACGAACAAACTGAAGTACGATCCCTTAGTGCTGGACATGGGTGGGGAGCGCATCGGGCTTTCGGAGGAGATTAAGATCCTGGGGCTCACGATCGACCGGAAGTTAACGTTCAGCGCCCATGTGGACAATGTATGCCGCAAGGCGCTGAACGTGTACAAGCAGGTGTCGAGAGCCGCCAGGGTCAACTGGGGGTTAGAATCGGAGATCATCAGGACCATATATATGGCAGTGGTTGAACCGATCGTGTTGTATGCGGCGAATGTATGGGCGCCGGCATCTAACAGGCTTGGAGTACGTAAGCGATTGGGGGTGGTGCAGCGGGGCATCGGGCAGAAGATCGCCAAGGCATATAGGACGGTCTCTCTCAACTCGGTGCTGCTGCTCGCGGGGATGCTGCCTCTTGATGTGAGGGTGCGGGAAACCGCCCTTCTTTACGAGATCAAGAGGGGGTACTCCCGGCGGGTGGTGTGCGACCGAGATGTGGAGGGACCGGTACCTTTCACCAACATGCCACATCCCGCGTGCCAGATAGAACTAGAGTATAAACGCGTGGAGGACAGTGCGGAGCTGGAACTTTGCAAGGATAGTCGGTGTAACATCTACACCGACGGAAGTAAGATAGATGGAAAGGTTGGGGCGGCGCTGACCGTTTGGGATGGCGTCGCCGAGTATAGCAGGAAAAAACTATGTCTGGAACGCTACTGCACTGTCTTTCAGGCGGAACTCTTGGCTTTATCACAGGCCGTGGAGTACGTGCTCCGAAGTGACACACCCAGTTGCTGCATCTTCAGTGACTCTAGGTCTGCGCTGGATGCCTTGGTAGGAAATAATTCTCTGCATCCCTTGATAATAAAGTGTAGACAAGACATCGGTAAGATGATAAATACAGGCAGATCCGTGAGACTGCACTGGATTCGTGCACATGCAGGGCTACAGGGAAATGAAAGGGCCGATGAGCTGGCGAAGGATGCGGCACTCCATAGGCGGACTAGGCCGGATTACGACAAGTGCCCCATCTCATTCATCAAGCGACAGATCCGAATGGAGTCGATTGATGAATGGGATAGGAGGTACGTAAGTGAGACAACGGCCTCAGTCACCAAAGTGTTTTTCCCGGACGCCACAAAAGCTCATTCGGTAGTGAGGAAGATTAGTATGGATAGCGTGATCGTGCAAGTGTTTACAGGCCACGGGGGGTTCTCTGAGTACCTGCACCGTTTCAGGTGCAAGGAGAGCCCGGCGTGTGTCTGTGACGAGAATGTGAGCGAAAGCGTGATGCATGTTTTGTGTGAATGCCCCGCCTATGGCAGATACAGAGTTGACACGGAAATAGAAATTGGGAAAGATATAACACAAGAGACAATATCAGAGATAATGCAGGAAAAGATAGCAAGGAAAAAATTTTTGAAATTCTGCAAGAAAATTGCAGAAAAGGTAATTTATAAGAACAAAACTCTTACCTAGCAATTGTAAATAATGCTGCAACTAGGTATAATAAATAAAATAATAAGACAAACTGTGATACAATAGAGATATATTGTGATAAAACTATTGATGTAAGGAAATTGAATCTGATATAGATATAAGCAAATTATTTAGTATGTAAGACGCAATCTGTGATGTAGGATAAGATATATCACTGTGATGTAGTTATAAGAAATAGAAAATAAGAATGTGATTAAATATAAGACAAAAATGTATAGACCAATAGTTGTAGCAATAGTTATAAGTAGAAAATTGTATTAGAGATAAGGATTTTTGATGGAATAAAAATTACAGGTATTAGCTAACCAACGGATAGGCTAGAATGAAAGGGGTATTATTCCCAGACGATTATAAAAGCGAGAACTGGAATGTCAGGAAAAATAAGGGCCCTAACTTTGCCCATGTTAGGGGGAAGCAGTAAAAAAAAAAAAAAAAAAAAAAAAAAAAAAAAAAAACCTAACCTAACCTAACCTAACCTAACCTAACCTAACCTAACCTAACCTAACCTAACCTAACCTAACCTAACCTAACCTAACCTAACCTAACCTAACCTAACCTAACCTAACCTAACCTAACCTAACCTAACCTAACCTAACCTAACCTAACCTAACCTAACCAGTCTCAGACAGCTTCCCGTGCCGTAAACAGCACTTTAAAGTGGCTCCGCGTTCAAAAAATCGAATAAAATAGAAAATAAAGTCAAAAGTTAAAGTGTGATACATCAAAAGAAGCGCGTAAATACGTACAACACAACAGTGAAAAAATTTTTGAAATCCGACAATTTTTAAAAAAGTTATTAGCAAAAAACCGGTTAGGAAAACATAAAAGTGCGTGCGCCGCTCGATTTTGAGCGGCGACCTATAAGTTTGACACTGTATAAAGAAGGGTTATACAGCCCTCTAGCTTATCCAAAAGTGACGGATTTTTTCACGGCTTTTCCGCCGAGATACGAGTGAAAGTGTGGTTGCAAGTGACGGATACTCCTAATTAGGAGTATCTAGGAGGTGTAAACCAGTGAAAAAGAGTGAGTAATACAGTGAATAACCAAACCCCAAAAAGTGGGGCAAAATCCGAATAGTGCTTTAAGAGATAAATCGATTTTAGTAAAAACACGTGTACCTATCTCCTAAATTAGGAGTAGCAGGAGTGTGATTCTTGGTGAAAAGTTGGGTACCAACCTGTAGACCGCGTTAAAACCACCAGCGCTGTAAAAGGGCTGGTGAGGTAGCTGCAAACCTCAAAACTGAGGTGTCGCCACGTGCTTTTTGGCTTTGGCGCACCTGGAGCAGCAGGGAGGCTGACTAGCTGGAAAGCAGACACATCATTGAAGACAGACGTCCAAAAGCAGTAAGCCAGAACAAAAATATTTGAAAACGAACAAGAAACAGTGAAGTTATAGGGAATCAAAGTTGCAGGGTATTAAAAAATTTGAGGTTATAATTCATTAAATTTAAGAAATCTCGGGTTAGGTAAAGATAATTAGGTAAATAGAAGATAGGTAATCATTTTTAGAGTCAAAGGAAACAGATTTAGTAGTTAGAAAGTTTATAAGTAACAAGTATACATAAGTCAAAAACATTTTCAAATTACGAAAAATCAGTCTAGTAGCTTTAATTGGTTTATTTACAAATTTAAAAGAGTAATAAAACAAAATTTAATAGTAATAAAAATCTGGAGCAAAAAGGTTCCAGGGGACTATACATCCAAGTAACTACCCTGCAAGTTTGAGACCCATAAGTATTAAGGAAAAAATTACAGGATAGTTTTAGTGATAGACGGGAAATTGCATAACTACAGGTTAAGTTTGTCGAAGTTAGAAAATAAGTATAAAGCGGTATAAAATTGTAAAGGCCCTCGAACACAAGTCCAAATTGATATAAATTAGATCAACCTAAATATAACTAAGATTAATAATTGAGCAAAAATTGAGTAAAAATCAATAGTATAAATGAATATATAGATAATTAGAAACATAAATAGAATACATGAAAATTATATAGAAAACCTCAGGGATATAACGGAAAAGCAGTTATAAAATACCAAATATAGAGACAGTGAGCGGGGACCTTTACCGGGGAGCTTGGCAAACGTGAAGTTCTTGAGAACTACACAAACGAGTGAGCAAGAACTCACACCTCCTGTGAAGACCACCTGGGGGTCTTCAATTATTCATATAATATAAAAATAGAGTTCCCAAGAATCACCCCCTGAATAAAAACCAGATAGACTAGACCTTTCAATTGGTATAGTGGATACAAGGGAGGGGGTCTGGCCCGCTGGTTGACTGATAGCGGAGCGTCGAAAAAAGGGTTAGGCAAGTGCTGTGTAGCACCTAAAAATATTAGGAGTTATAGATCTAGATTTAGGAATTGAAACTGATTTTAATTGTGATTTGATTTGATTTATGTGTATGTACTCCCACCAATCCAAAGTTCATCCCACCTGTCCCGAAAGAATAGTGTGCCAAGGGTGAGCGGGGAAAAATATAGGAAGTAAAATATATATATAAATTAGGCAAGTGAAGTGTAGCTGTCACTGTCAGTGACAGTGACAGACGGCCGTCAGAGCGGTGACAGCAGCCGTCAGTTGGGTGACAGGGGCTGTCATTGTCAAATTGACTCGCAGTCAAGTGCGAATCGAAGCCAAGAGCGAGTCGGACGGAATATAAATTAAATCATATAGTTAAAATTAAAATTTTGGAGGGAAACCGACGGGGTCAAGGGTGAGTAGATGCCAAGGGTGTGCCGTACAAAAACAACATAAATTAAATATAATAGAAAATTTTTAGAGAATAATATTCCCAATTAGAGTGGCCAAAGGGAGGGGCTACTCATAGGGTATAAGTAGGTATACGTGTTTTTGCGCTACCTATTTTTGACTAATTTATACAAAATTTTTAAAGTAGGTATGAAAACGCATTTTAAATAGAACTAGATACCTAAAAAATTTTTAAAGCTTAAATATATAGAGGAGATCAAGGCTAACACGAAACTTTCCTTCCCCCCCCAGAAATTCTGTAAATTGGGGAGAAAACTCCCAGGAAAGCCGGGTTGCGAGGGGTTTTTGGGGTCGTGAGTGGGTGGGTATTGTTGTGCAGAGGGTGGGCTATTCTTCCCCCCCTTTCCCCCCCTCCCCCCCATACCTCACCCCCGCGGTGGTCCCCCCTCCCCCCCTAGGTTTCGTGGGGAACACTTCCCCCCCTCCCCCCCCCAGATCCCCCCCCCCCCCGCCCCCCCCCAAGGTTTCGTGGGGAACACTTTCTTATCCCCCCCCCCCCCCCCCCAAAAATTTCCCTAGTCTGAGACTACAGTGTAACCAGAGCGTACTGGGTCAGTAGGCATTATACACCACTGCTCAGAGCGCTTGTATTAAAGGAAACTGACGTGTATTATATTATAATCATAATAGTAAAAAGACGAGGGCACTATACACCCTACTAGGTTAGTGACTACGGCAGGCTGTATACACCTACCGACTGTGATAATAGTGTTAAGTCCTATTGACGTAGAGTATAAGGAATTTTAATTATTAGGTTAGGTATTTGTGAATAATTAATCATTAGTACGATTTAAATTTTATATATAACTTATACAAATATTTTATTATTGACTAAGACTAAGATTGACAATTCCCCAATAGTATTATAATGTTTGGGTTCAGAACACCCGTCAAGGACAATATGAATGACGCAAAGAAATTGACCCCCACAGAGGAGGGTACCAGAAAAACTGAATTAATTGTAGTACAGGATGTCTGCAAACAGAGGGAAAATAAAGTTAGGAGAAGTATTGGAGAAATAGAGGCGTTGAACAATACTTCCCCTAAGGTTAAGACTACAATCTCGCAAGATAAAACAAAATCAGGCGAAAGTAAAAACATTGCAATAAAAACTAAAACAGTCGCTGAAAAAACATTTAGAATTGACACCACCTACAAGAATCGTATGACTGAAGCAAAAGCGTGCCTTATCAAGGCCAAAACGCACCTCAACAATAGTAGGAATCTAAAAACAGAAATTAAGACAGAGGTAATGGAAGCGGTGGAACGAATGTATGAACTAGTTAAGGAAGCAGAAGGGAATAAGAGTGAAAGAATAAATGAAAGGAAAGGTGAAAATGAGATAATGGAAGACAAGAGAATGGGAAACGAGATAGTGACAAAAAAGAGTGAAGAATTGATAGAACAGTTGAATGAGCATGCTAGGGTAATGAAAGAGAGTATGGAAGAAATGAGCAAGTATGTAGAAATTATAAAAGATAGTAAGGAAAAAGTGGAGATAATGAAGGATGAACTAGTGGTAGAAAGAACAAAAATGGTAAGGGAGGGGATAACATATGCTGCAGCGACGGCAGGACCAACCGGGGTACCTACCCATAGGCCGGCCGCGCTGCACTCAATAATAGTGTCATCGGAAAAGGAGGAAGAGACAGGAGAACAAGTAGTTGAGAGAATCAGGAAGGCTGTAAATGCGAAGGATGGATGGATAAATGTAGAGAAAGTAAGAAAGGTGAAAGATAGAAGAGTAATTGTTGGGTGCGCTACAGCCGAGGATAGGGCAAAAATTAAAGATAGGATAAAAGAAACAGAAAAACATCTAAATGTGACGGAGGTGGCTAACAAAAATCCACTTATGGTTCTTCGGGATGTACTGCTTGTCCATAAGGATGAGGAGATTATAACAGCCCTGGAGAACCAAAATAAAGAAATTTTTAAAGGTTTAAGTAACGAGGAAAAAACGGTGACAGTTAAGTTTAGGAAAAAGGCTCGGAACCAATTGTGTGGTCATGTTGTTCTGACGGTGTCGCCCATTGTGTGGAGACGTGCGCTGGATCAGAGGAGAGTCAAAATAGACCTCCAAAATGTTTACGTTGAGGATCAGACACCACTGATCCAGTGCATTAAATGTCTGGGGTACGGCCACACAAGACGTGTATGTAAGGAGAAGGAAGACTGTTGTAGTCATTGTGGTGGTCCTCACATTAGGGTGAACTGCCCTGAGAGAGTGAAAGGGAGCGAACCAAGGTGCAGAAACTGCGTCCGGGCCAGCATGGACGATCACGCGCACAACGCGTTTGATAGTGAGTGCGCGATCAGAAAAAGGTGGGACATGTTGGCTCGGGCGTCAGTAGCATATTGCTAAGGGCACCCACGGCATAAAAATTAATAAAAATAAACAGCGGTTAAAAATAGGACAAGCCAACTTGCAGCGCAGTCGATTGGCCACTGAGGAGATGATAACGGAGGCGGGAGTTAGGGGATTGGACGTTGTCCTCGTGCAGGAACCTTATGTTGGGTGTACGGGAAGAGTAAAAAATTATTCGGGAACAAGAGTCTATCAATATGACGGACACCCAGGCGAGGTTGTTAAATCAGCAATAATAGTTTTCAACAGGGAGGTCGACAGCACTCCTTGCCAGGCGCTGATGACGGCAAATATCTCTGTAGTAAAGATAGGAGCCGGCATTGGCGCGGCGGTAGTGGTGTCGGCCTACTGTGAGGGAGATAGACCACTTGACCCGTACATCCAATGTATAGACAAAATTATAGGGGGGTTGGGGCCTAGGCATATACTAATGGGAGGTGATTTTAATGCGTGGAACCCGTGGTGGGGGAGCGAGAGAATAGATGCTAGAGGCGAGACACTTGCATCGGTATTCGACGAGCATGGGTTGCAGGTCCTCAACCGGGGATCCGAGCCCACCTTTGACACCATTAGAGGAAATAAACAATATAAAAGCCATGTCGATGTGACGGTCTGCTCCGCCAACATGCTCAGACTAGTAGCGAATTGGAGGGTGGTGCCGGATATGGTAACGTCCGATCACAGGGCAATTCTATTTGAAATTGAGTTTGGCAAAAGGGTTGGGGTTGAAATTAAGGCCGCGACTAAGGTATACAATACAAAGAAGGCCAAGTGGAGCCAGTTCAAACAGGAACTGGCCCAACTCTGGAGGGAAAGGGAGATAAATCCCGAGAGAATAAAAGAAATTAATAGCAATAAAGATCTCAACGATATGGTCAACAAAATAACTGAGACCATTCAGGAATGTTGTCAAGTTTGTATACCCAAAGTCGCGGCGGGGAAAAGGGTGGGATTGCCTTGGTGGTCGGACAGGCTGGCCGCCCTCAAAAAGGAGGTAGCTACAAAAAGGAGGAGAATTAGGTGTGCTGCTCCTTCTAGAAGAGCATGGGTGGTGGAGCAGTACCTGTCGGCTAAAGACAAGTATCAGCAAGAGGTCGGTAGGGCTCGGATCGACAGTTGGAAGGACTTCTGTACAAAACAAACCAAAGAGAGTGTATGGGACGGGGTTTATAGAGTGATCCGCCGCACGAAAGAAAGGATACCTGATGTGTTATTAGAAGTGAATGGTAGAGTGCTTGGGGCTGTGGAATCATCCGGCCTACTGGCAGAAACGTTTTACCCGGAGGACGATGAGCGAACTGACAATGACGGACATATAAAAATTAGGGATATGGCGCGGATGGTGAATGAGGGAAAAGATGATAATTCATGCGATCCCCCATTCACCATGCATGAACTAAAGTCCGCCGTTGCGAGCTTTAGTCCCAAAAAGGCGCCAGGACTGGATGGTTTCACGGCAGATATATGTGGGGCGGCGGTCGCTCTGGACCCCGTCCTATTCCTAGAAATATACAACAGGTGCCTCTCTCTCTCCTGCTTCCCCACTGCGTGGAAAGTGGCTGTGGTTGTTATCCTGAGGAAGCCGGGCAAAGAGTCATATGTGACGCCTAAGTCTTACCGGCCAATAGGGTTGTTACCTGTTTTTGGTAAAATTTTGGAAAAGATGTTGGTCGGGAGACTTAGGTGGCACATAATACCCAAAATAAGCAACAACCAATTTGGGTTTATGCCGCAGCGCGGGACCGAAGACTCCCTCTATGTCATGTTGCAATACATAAGAAACGAAGTAAAAAGGAAGAAAATTGTTTTACTAATATCGCTAGACATAGAGGGGGCCTTCGATAACGCCTGGTGGCCCGCTATAAAGTGTAGGTTAGCGGAGACAAATTGCCCGGTAAACCTCAGGAAACTAATAGATGATTATTTGAATGAAAGAAGTGTGAGAGTGAGATATGCCGGGGCAGAATGCGCAAGGGTTACGTCCAAGGGGTGTGTACAGGGCTCCATAGGGGGTCCAACCTTTTGGAACCTTTTGTTGGACCCCCTATTGCATGAAATGACGAAGCGGGGCGACTACTGCCAGGCCTTTGCGGATGACGTGGTCCTGATTTTCTCCGGTGACAGCGCTCAGGGGCTCCAGCGACGTGCGAATGATGCCCTTGGTCGTGTCCGGGAGTGGGGCGTCGAGAACAAATTAAGATTTGGACCATCAAAGACAAAAGCTATGATTATTACAAACAAGCTTAAATACGACGCCCCCCTTCTGGTCATGGGCGGGGAGCGCATTGGCATGTCGCGGGAGATAAAGGTCCTGGGGCTCACGATTGACAGCGGGTTGACGTTCGGCGCTCACGTCACAAATGTGTGTACTAAGGCGCTGGGCGTCTACAAGCAGGTGTCGAGAGCCGCCGGGATCAGCTGGGGGCTGGAGCCGGAGATAGTCAGGACCATTTACCTGGCAGTGGTCGAGCCCATTGTTTTATATGCAGCGTCGTCTTGGGCTCCGGTGGCGCACCGGGTGGGGGTTGTGAAGCGGCTGAACGAGGTACAAAGATGCATAGTACAAAAAATCATTAAGAGTTACAGAACGGTCTCACTCCACTCGGCCCTGCTGCTCGCCGGGATACTTCCACTAGACATGAGAGTGCGCGAAGCGGCTCTCTTGTTCGAAACGAAAAAGGGGTTTTCCCGGCGGGTGGTAGGGGACCGGGAGGTAGAGAGGCCGTTCCCAGTTGGAAATTTACCGCATCCAGCCAGTTGGGTAGGGCTAGAATTCGAGTGCTTGGGGGAGGGTGGAACACTGGTGCAGGAAGACCATCAAAAGCTTCAAATATTTACAGATGGAAGTAAAATAGAAGGCAAGGTTGGCGCAGCCCTATCCATATGGAGTGGGGCTGCGGAAGCCAAAGCCAAAAAGATCAAACTGGACCAGTGTTGCACCGTCTTCCAGGCGGAACTTCTGGCCCTATCCGTGGCAACTGAATATATACTAAACAGTGCCTCGTCCGGCGGCGACATATACTCCGACTCGCGTTCGTCACTGGAAGCCATTGTAGGGGGCAGATCCCTTCACCCCCTCGTGGTGCGGACCAGAATAAATATTGTTAAAATATTTAGCAGTAAAAAATCGGTGAGATTATTTTGGGTCAAAGCTCACGTGGGGGTGGAGGGGAATGAAAGGGCGGATGTATTAGCAAAGGAGGCAGCTCTGTACACAAAAACAAGACCGTATTATAGTGAGTGCCCGGCTTCATTCATCAAGCGTCAAATTAGAATGTTGACGATTGATGAATGGAGCCGGAGATATGAGCAAGGGGAAACCGCCTCCGTTACAAAAATGTTCTTTCCAAGTGTGGTAGGATCATACTCTACACTAAGAAAAATAAAAATCAATTCGATACTTACACAAGTATTTACGGGGCACGGCGGCTTCTCAGCATATCTGTATAGATTTAGATGCAAAGATAGGCCGTCGTGCATCTGCGACCCAGAAGAACAGGAAACGGTGAGCCACGTACTGTTGAGTTGTCCGGCATCTGAAAGACAAAGAATAGAGTTTGAAATAGCGACAGGGATAAAGTTGGAAACCAGTATTTTGCCAAGGGTATTAGAGAAAAATGAGACTAGAGAATTGTTTATTAAATATTGTCAAAGAGTAGCAATGGCAGTAATTAAGAGAAATAAATAGTTGATAAACAAAAAATATAAATATTAGTCAAATATAATGGTATAATGAAACAGCAATGTAAAATATAAATGATAATAAGAAATGTAATCAAAAATAGAATTAAGAAATAAAACAGAAATGTTGTAAAAATAGTATAAGCATTGTTAGAGAATAGTACTAGTAGAGAATAAGAGAATCAACGGATGATAAATAAAAAATAAGAATACTAGTCTAAGGGAAAATGTATAAAGTAATGAATAAGCCAAGGAAATGATGTTAGAATAGATTAGAGCTGTGATAAATAAACATAAAAGATAATAAATGATGTAAATTGTTACTCAAAATAAGCTAGAATAAGATATAGGTAAGCAAAAAAATGGACAAAATTGGAAATGTAAAATAGATAGTATAATAGTAATAATATAAGTTAGAAAAATATAAACAGTAATTGTAAATTAGAAATAAGAAACAGCTCTAAGGAAATGTATTAAAGATAGGAAATTGTACTGGTTAAAAATAAATAAAGAAATAAAAAAGGATAAGATGCAGTAATGGAAACTGGGTACCAGGCAGTGAATGGGACGTAAGAATGTAGTAAAAGAAAATGAGAGAGTAATAGATTAAGATAGATAAATAAAAAATAATAGGGCAATATAGATAAAGAATGAGAGATGGCAAGGATGAGAAGAGGGAATAATGTAAAGGAAACCCAAAAATAGAGAAGAATGAAAGTATTAAGAAACGAACAAAGACCCTGATATGTAAACGTTAGGGGAAGCTGATAAAAAAAAAAAAAAAAAAAAAAAAAAAAAAAAACCTAACCTAACCTAACCTAACCTAACCTAACCTAACCTAACCTAACCTAACCTAACCTAACCTAACCTAACCTAACCTAACCTAACCTAACCTAACCTAACCTAACCTAACCTAACCTAACCTAACCTAACCAGCCATAAATTAGGTATTAGGAAAAGGCTGAATGAGGTACAGAGAAGCATGGCACAGAAAATCATCAGATCATACAGAACGGTCTCTCTAAACTCGGCCGTGCTGCTCGCCGGGATCCTTCCCCTGGACATGAGGGTCCGTGAAACGGCCCTACTATACGAGTCCAGGAAAGGGTACTCCCGGGGAGTAGTGGGAGACCGGGAAGTGGAGAGGCCGGTCTTGTGCACTGAGTTGCCACACCCGTCTGCTTGGATGGAGTCGGAGTTCATATGCTTGGGAGACGGTACAACAGATAAAACCAATGAACATCAAGGTCCGGAAATGTACACAGACGGCAGTAGAATAGATGGGGGCGTCGGCGCCGCGATATCCTTATGGATAGACGGGGCGGAGACGTTTTCCCAGAAATTCAAACTGGATAGCTGTTGTACGGTCTACCAAGCCGAACTACTGGCTCTCTCTAGGGCGACGGAAAAATTGCTTCTCTGCCCCTCATCCAGCATCAAAATTTTAAGCGACTCGCGCTCCGCACTCGAGGCGGTTGTAGGCGGAAAATCCCTCCACCCCCTAGTAGTGGAAATTAGGAACAACATAAGAAAGATAAAAGAACAAAACAAAATTCTTAAATTGTATTGGGTAAAAGCCCACATTGGGGTGGAGGGAAACGAAAGAGCAGATGTCCTTGCCAAACAAGCGGCTGGCAAAAAGACAAAACCGGTATATGAGGCGTGTCCGGTTTCGTTCATCAAGCGTGAAATTCGTAGAATGACGATTGATGAATGGAACCGGAGATACGCAAACGAAACAACCGCGTCGACGACCAAGGCCTTCTTCCCCGAGGTACACGGATCGTATAAAGTGCTGAGGCAGATTGATCTGGATCCAATATTAGTTCAAGTCCTAACAGGGCATGGTGGGTTCTCGGAATACTTGCATAGATTCCATTGTAAGGATAGCCCACTGTGCCCTTGTGATAATAATGAGGAAGAGGACATTATCCATCTATTGATTGACTGTCCAATCCACCTGAAAGAAAGAACGATGTTAGAAATAGAAATGGGACAAAAACTGGAGAAAGATAGAATAAATGAATATATAGCGAATAAAGATACTAGAAATAAGTTTATAAAGTTTTGTAAGAAGGTAGCTATAAGCACAATAAATAAAAATAAAACAAAGTAGTAAGTAGGAATAGACATTGTGAAGTGAATAAAAATGTATAAATTGATGTAAGGAATAAAAATGTATAGTGAATAAGAACGTAGGTAAGAAAAGAAATGGCAAATAAGAGAAGAGTAATAAGAATATGTAAATGTAATAAAATAAGTTCGAACAAATGTATAGATAAGTAAAAGTAGAAAAGTTATAATAGAAATAGTAAAAATGTAATAGGATAAGCTGAACAATTGTATAGATAAAAAAAAAAAAAAAAAAAAAACAGAATTAAAATGATTATAGTAAAGGTAACAGAAAAGTGCTAAGCTAAGTAAATGAAAATGTAAATAGAAACTAAGAAATGATTATAATAAAGAATAAATAAAAAAAGGAGGGAGAGAGATGAACGAGGAAGAGGAAGGAATGTTAGAAATAAGAAAGGGCAAATTGGAAACAGTATGAATGAACAAAAGTGGATGGACAAATTACCCATGAAAGAGATGAAAAACAGATTGGAGAAAAATTAAACAAAAATTTGACAAAGTCCCTGACATGTAAATAAGTTAGGGGGAAGCAGATATTAAAAAAAAAAAAAAAAAAAACCTAACCTAACCTAACCTAACCTAACCTAACCTAACCTAACCTAACCTAACCTAACCTAACCTAACCTAACCTAACCTAACCTAACCTAACCTAACCTAACCAGAGTCTGCTCTCAGACGCCGTGGAGAGCACACGCGCCAGCGTCGTTTGCTCCCGGCCTTTCGTCGTTCGTCGAAAACGACGCTCATCTTCGTCGAAATCGACGCCTTCGTCGCTTCGTCAAAAACGACGCATCGTCGTTCGTCAGTATCGACGCATCGTCGTTCGTCAAAACCGACGCATCGTCGTCGTCGTTCGTCGTAATCGACGCTTCGTCGGGCGTCGTTCGTCGTTCGTCGTTTCGTCGTTCGTCGTTTCGTCGTTCGTCGTTTCGTCGTTCGTCGTTTCGTCGTTCGTCGTTTCGTCGTTCGTCGTTTCGACGATCGTCGTTTCGACGATCGTCGTTTCGTCGTTCGTCGTTTCGTCGTTCGTCGTTTCGTCGTTCGTCGTTTCGTCGTTCGTCGTTTCGTCGTTCGTCGTTTCGTCGTTCGACGATCGTCGTTCGTCGTTCGTCGGCTGCGACGATCGTCGATATCTGTCGGTGCGTCGTGTGGAGACGCGGCGCTGTGACGTCTTGTGAAGTTCACCATCTGTGCTGTGCTGTGTTGTGTGCTGTGGCTGTGCCGTCGGTTGGGCCCTCACTTGGCCTCTATCCTGTCAGTGTCGGCATCATCACCATAAGTGCTTCCCGATAGCGCAAGGATTGCGCCGGCCGCGCTGGACCCTGCGTCTGCGCGCCTTTGGAAGTGCCTCACCCACATCTGGGGCCGACGCTCTGCGCCTCATCTGCGCGGGGTTGACCTCACTGGCCGTGCTGTGGCGCGCATCTGCGCCGTCATCATCTACGTCATCGACAACGGTGCTCCCGCTCTCATTGAGAGCGCAAGCGCTCGCCGTTGGCTGCGCCTGAAGCTGCCTGCGCGGTGTGCGGCGCTGAGTTCACGCTCTGCGGAGGCTGGCGTGTCTCCTGTACTGGCACTCGCCTCCGATTGGTGCGCCCCTGCTGCTGCTGCTTGGGAGTGGTGCTGGGCGATACCGCCCGCCCCCCCCCTTTTTTCATCCTACCTGTGACCGTGACGTGTTGCTGAGCTGCCTTTCTTCTCCTCTTCCTTCGGCCTCACGCAGTCCTGATCTTCGGCGACGACCTTGAGACTTATAAGTGTTTTATTTTAAGTCTATAGAATAGAGATTAGTGCCGACGCCCGGTGCAATAAGTGCAGTGTTTGTGACTTGTGCGTGTTGTGTCGTGCTGCGACGGCTCAAATATGAGCTCGCGAGCCGACGACCCCGGGGAATCCGACCCTGGCCGTCTCCCCAGACAGGCCACTCAATCGCCGCTACCTCATCAATCCTGCGCACGGCCAACCACAGGCGGAGTGGATCCAGGTAAACCTACCGATCTTTACTTCACTACTCCCATTCGTAGAACCGCCACCCGTAACCTTCCTTTCGATCAGCCTCTTAACTCTTCCCCATTCCCAGATTGCCTGTACGAAATCCCGGATTCGGAGTTCGTTCGCGTCGGTAGGGTCGTCCTCAACGATCTAGTCGTGTACGCGCGGGAAATTAAATCCCTAATTAACGAACACAGGAGCCTTACCAAAATCAATAAGGATGCCGCTAACAAGCGCTGTGACGCTATAGTTTCCTTGGGCCTTGCCGCTTACGCCCCCCTCTCCTCGGAGCCTAATCCTACCCCCCCGGACTGTTCAGCTCAACCTGCTCCCGAGGCTGACATCGCTAAGATGTTTGACCTACTAAATCATATGAACGAACAGATACAATCTATCGCAACTACCTCGTCCCTTTTAAGCGCAGGCACTGCTTCTGCTACCACGCGCACCTACTCTTCGGTCGCCTCCTGTGACCCTCCCTCGCCCAAGCGCCAGAAAGTCATACCCCATAAGTCCACGCTAATTGTGGCTCCTCGGAGCGATTCTGATTCCGCTTCATCGACCGAAACGCATGCCATGTGGAAAAACTCCACAACATTCCGCGAGACTAACTTCGCTCCCATCGGGGTCAGGCACATCTCTGGCAAGCGCATAGCAGTCGACTTTCAAAGTGACCAACATAGGCGGGTCGCCTTGGAGAAGGTCCAAGCTAGCGAGTTCCCCATCAGTGCCCACGCCCCGCAAGAGCTGCGACCGATGTTCATCCTCAAGGGGGTCCCTAAGGATATCCCCACTGACCAGTTGGCCGATATCATCACCCATCAAAACGATGCCATCAGAGAGAGTGTGGCCGTCCCCTCTGACATTGTGTTTAAATATGTGCGGTCCAACCGCAATCCCCAGCTTTGCAACCCCGTATTTATCACCACCCCTGTCGTCTGGAAAGCCGTGATCGACCTGGTAAAGGTAAATCTCGATCACCAGCGCGTGCACGCCGATAATTACGTCCCTCTCCTCCAATGCACCAAGTGCCTCAACTTTGGCCATACCAAAAAGAGGTGCGTCAGCAAAACGGTCGCGTGCGCGCACTGCGCCTCGAGCGACCACGAACTTAGGGACTGCCCCACCAGGAGCGATCGCGGCGCAACCAAGTGCTTCCACTGCTCCAGGAGCGCCGACGCACGTGCAGGGGCCGGCACGAGCAGCGGGACTCACCCCCACAACCCTCACAGCTACAATCATCGCGGCGATTCGGACAGGTGCCCAAGGGTCCAGCGTATGGCCGACACCATAAAGTCCCGCACTGTCTACGCATGAGCGTCTCGACCACTGCTCCCCCTATGAAACACCTCTCTCCCCCTTTCCCCCCCCATTTTACCTTTTTACCTATCAGTCTGACATTCTTACGCATTCTCCGCGGCCCTTTAGCCCCCCCCACCTTGCCCTCTCCGACGAGGTGATTGGCCGTGCGCGAGGGGTTAATTTTCGGAATTAGCACTTCATATTGATGTGCGCTGTGATTATTAATTCATTAATCGTGTGTTAATTATAAGTCTACCTTTACTATATATACACTTCATTGTAAACTTTGTTAATTTCGGAACTAGCACTTTACAGTAACGGGCGCTGTGATTATTAATTAATTGATTTGATCGTGTGTTATTTATAAGTACTTTTACTCTATATATATACTTCATTGTAAACTTTCTACATGTCAATGATTTTGTGTGATTGTATTTGATTATGACCGATCGATCTAGCTTTACCCCTCTCTATGAATATGTATAAAAAACAAAAAAAAAAAAAAAAAAAAAAAAAAAAAAAAAAAAAAAAAAAAAAAAAAAAAAAAAAAAAAAAAAAAAAAAAAAAAAAAAAAAAAAACTATAATAATAATTCTCTCGCTAATCGTGTGCGTCTTGATTACCTGATTCATCGCTCTCCATATGTCTACATTTTGTTCTCTCCGTGTGCATTTGTTTATGTGTTGCGGGCGGCGGGGATGTGGGCCCGCGCCCAATTTGACTCTCATCCTGACGATCGTCGTTTGTCGTCTTGGCGTTCGTCGTCTTGCCGCGCGTCGTTTCGTCGTTCGTCGTTTCGTCGTTCGTCGTTTCGTCGTTCGTCGTTTCGACGATCGTCGTTTCGTCGTTCGTCGTTTCGTCGTTCGTCGTTTTCGACGATCGTCGTTTCGTCGTTCGTCGTTTCGTCGTTCGTCGTTTCGTCGCTCGTCGTTTCGTCGTTCGTCGTTTCGTCGTTCGTCGTCTCGCCGCGCGCCGGTTGTAACCTTCTTCTGTGGCTATGTCACGGGGCTATGTGGGCCCGCATCCTCTCCGCCTGAAACACAAGATAATATTTTATTATTTCTATTACACAATTACCTTTGTAAGGGGAAGATATTAAAAAAAAAAAAAAAAAAAAAAAAAAAAAAAAAAAAAAAAAAAAAAAAAAAAAAAAAAAAAAAAAAAAAAAAAAAATAATATACATATACACATGTCCTGATCTGTTCATTTATTTCTCCCCGATTACTTTCTCATTAATGATTAACTTATTGATTACATATCACACCTGCATCAGGCTTTTGCTCTTACTTGTATATTTTGCATTATGTACATGGTTTGGCCAATAATTAATCCTACCCTGTCTTATTTTTTACCTATTTACTTCTAAGCGTTTTCTACTTACCTCAATTTTACTTTTTACTTTTATACAACTTACATATTATATAAATGTCACACGCTACCACTTTGTATTATATAATCTTAACTACTATGACGAATTACTCTCGCAAGTTACTATGTCATCATGATTGCCTGTAAGAGAGTTCTTTGGGTACCTTATTTACTTTTTATTTTTACTGTACATTTCTATATAACTTTTACTTTATGCAAACCTCATCAGCTAATATTTAATGTCACAAAATTCTATATATTACTGCGAATTGTACTACCGACATCTTTTTATGTTCGCAACCTCTTACCTTCATGTCTAGTGATCTTATATGTTTAACCAATTACTTAAATAAATTCAATCAATTATTGTCTAATCTTGTATACTTTTCATTCTCATAAGCTGTTATGTCATCATTTTATATCATGTAACACCTCACCTATTAATAGCATTAGTTAGTCCACCTTAAATTTTCCACTTATTATTTTTGCTACTTTGTATAATTCTCTTACCTCATCATCCTTTGAATTGTATAATTTCTCACTTATAACAGCATAAGCTGGTCCACTTTTATTTTGTAACTAGCTCCTTTTAGTGCCTAAGTTCCATATGTATCGGGAGTGAGGGGATGTAGGACATAAGCGTCCCCTCCACTCTTTGGTCAAGCTAAATAAATTTAGTCGCCAAAAAAAAAAAAAAAAAAAAAAAAAAAAAAAAACCTAACCTAACCTAACCTAACCTAACCTAACCTAACCTAACCTTTTTTTTTTTTTTTTTTTTTTTGCGTCAGGAAATGCTTTATGCATTCCGTCCCGCCTGGGGGAGGCGGGGGGATATGTGGGACTCCTCGGCTGATAGTGCAAAGCCGAGTATACCCACTAAAACCTGACGGTGTTCCTCCGGGGCGCCTGATGCCGGGGCCACGGGTACGGATTTTTATTCTTCCGCGACCCCGACGGCGATGCCCAGCGCGTTTGATGCGCCGGGCTCATCCCGTTATAGGCAGGAGGGTGGAGCCGCTCCTGCCCTATTTATGTACTGCGTGGGAGGCGCGCGGGAACACCGCGCGCGCCCTCCCGGGGCTGTTGAGATGGGGGTGACGCTCCCCCGAACGTCACCCCCGAGCCCCTAGGTGGGGGGGAAGAGGGTGTGGAAGACCCTCCTCCGGGCCCCGGCTCTCCGGCGGCGGATTGATTGTGAGAGCGGATCGTTCTCCCGCTCCCGTTCCGCCGCCTCCTTCTGCAAGATAACGTCCTCGCAGAAGGTGAGAACCGCCAGCCATGCCTCCTCGCTACCGACCATCGATTTTACGACAGCCGGCAGCGAGAGGTCCCTCCCCACCGCCGCGACTAGCGCACGACGCTGCTCGGCCCACGCCGAGCATTCCTCCAACGTGTGCTGCGCCGTGTCTTCGTCGCGGCCGCAGTGGTGGCACTCGGTCGTCGACTCACGCCCGGCTATTCGACACAGGTACGTGCCGAAGCAGCCATGCCCCGACAGCACCTGCGTCAGCCGGTAGGTCAACGACCCCGTCTTTCTTTCCGTCCAGTCTTTTAGCACCGGACGGATCGCCTCAACGGTCCGGCGGCCGGCGTTCGGAGTTGCCAGCCGCCTCTCCCACTTCTCCATTATGGACCGCCGGGCCTGGAGTCTCCGCGTTTCAACCTCCCTGGGTAGTGGGTCTTGCCGAACAGAACGTAGACCCGCACGCCACTCGTACACAGTGGCGTGCACCTCCGCTTCTAAGTCCCAGGGAGGGCTTCCGGCTAGAACACACGCCGCCTCAAAGGAGACGGTGCGATATCCACGAATAACCCCGACGGCCATCGCCCGTTGTGGGCGCCTTAAATTAGCGACGTTTGGTGCCGTCAGGGTCCCTATCCAGATTGGCGCTCCGTAGAGCGCCATTGATTGCACCGCCCCCATATAGAGGCGGCGGTATCCCCCCTTAGGCCCCCCCATATTGGGCATCAGCCTTTTCAGCGCGCCTGATGCCCTTACGAGACGGGGGGCCAATTGCCGGAAGTGCTCGCGGAAACTCCAACGGGCATCGAGTATCAGGCCTAGGTACCTCATATGAGGCCGGATCTCGATGCGAGTGCCACCTATGACGATGTGGGATCCCGCAGGTGGCGCTTTGCGAGGCCCGTGAAAGCAAACGGCCTCGCACTTCTCCAGCGCCACCTCGAGTCCCAACATCTTTATCCGCCTCACCACCTGCGCTACGGAGCAGGTGGCGAGGCGGTTTGCCTCCCTGAAAGAGCTCCCCCGGGCCGTGACTAGCGTGTCGTCCGCGTAACACGTCACGTCGGCCCCCCGGAGGAGCTCACCTCTCAGCACCCAGTCGTAGCCGATGTTCCACAGGAGAGGACCCAAAACTGACCCCTGGGGAACACCGCACGACATGCTCCACCGGTGCTGCCGCCTATCCCGTCCGATCCAGACAATTTCACGACCATTTAAGTAGGCCCCGACAAACCTCCTCAAGTAGGGAGGCACCCCATGAAATTTGAGGGCCTCCCTTATACAGGCCCAGGGGAGGGTGTTGAAGGCGTTCGAGATGTCAAGAGACACCGCCAACAGCACCCCACCCTGGGCGACCACCTCTTCCGAAAGGGCCTTGACGCGACTAATTGCGTCGATAGTCGACCGGCCCCTTCGGAATCCAAATTGCTTAATCGACAAGTCGGGACCTACACGACGAAGATGCTCGACGAGGCGGCAAGCGACGACCCGTTCACAGAGCTTGCTCACCTCGTCGAGCAGGACGATCGGACGATAGGCGGAGGGAGACTCCGCGGGACGCCCGTCCTTCTTCAACAGGACCAGTTTGCCCGCCTTCCACATGGCGGGGAACTGTCCTGTCTCCAGACAGGCGTCCAACAACCTTTTGTACCTCTCCCCGAGGGGGCCAAGGGCTAACGCCAAGGCGCGGCCCGGAACACCATCCGGGCCCGGAGCTTTATTGGCCCGGAGCCTGAGGCAGGCCGCCCGCAATTCGGCATCCGTGACCGGCGGCACGTCGGCTTCGGCGCCCTCGTTCAGTTGTGAGGGCGCCATGGCCGGAGATTGGTGCTCCACTCGGTCCGGAAAAAGTGCCGACACGACCGCCTCAAGCATCCGGGGCTGGAGACTCTCCGTCAACGGGGGCGCCCAGGTGCGGAGCTTGTTCCGCACCATCTTGTATGGACGCCCCCACGGATCCCTATTCAGCGTCTCCAGCAGCTCCGCTCTGGCATTCGCCTTGGCGGCGCTGATGGCCAGCTGCAGCGTTTTGGCCTTTTGCCTGTACTCCGCATACAGCTGGTTCTCCACGTCCGCGTCTCGGTTCCGCCTCCTGCGGAACCGGGTGTACTGGCGCCGCCTCCTCACGCAATCCGCGCGCAGCTCGGCGATTTCCTGCGACCACCAGTACACCTGACGCTTGGGAGGCCGACCTTTGGCCCGGGGCATTGACGCGTCGCATATTTGCGACAATGCGCCCCGGAGCCATTCCGCTTCCTGGTCGACCTCCACTGGCCCGGCCGGAGAGTTCAGCCAGGCCTGGACTATGGAGGCTTCCACCAGCGCTTCTTTATTCAAGCCCTTGACTACCCACCTCGGGAAGAGGTTCACATTCGTGTCATGTCCCCCGGGATTGAACACCTCGTTAGTCGAGGAGGTGGAGATGTCGTATCGGACATACCTGTGGTCCGACAGAGTCTCCACCTCCTCGAGTACCGTCCAGGAGTGGACACTGCGCGCGAGGGCAGGGGTCGCAAACGTTACGTCTACGATGGACCCTCCCTGCCGACGCACGCACGTGTTGGCCGACCCTCTGTTGATGATTACGAGGTCGGCCCCTACTGCCCACTCCTCCAGAGTCTCGCCCCTCGCATCCGACGAAGGGGAACCCCAAGCTGTTGATTTGGCGTTGAAGTCCCCCGCCAACAACACCTGGCGCGGCCGAGTCTGCCGGACAACGGCCCCGACCGCGCCCAGAAACACTTCAAATTCGGCGAGACTCCGGTTTGGGGAGAAGTACACACCAACGACGACGATTTCTCCCCAACGGACAGCGACGTAGCCCTGGCCCCTATGGACGACTGAAGGGGCCAGGTTATTTCTCCCGGAGGACATGACGGCGACCAAGCCGTGTGTGTCCGCAAACCAATCGTCCCTCTGTGGCGGGACAAAATACGGCTCGGCCGCCACGGCCAAGTCGATCGACCACTCCGCCATCGATTGTAGGAGCAGATCCTGCGCTCCGGCGGAGTGGTTTAAATTCGCCAACCTAACCTAACCTAACCTAACCTAACCTAACCTAACCTAACCTAACCTAACCTAACCTAACCTAACCTAACCTAACCTAACCTAACCTAACCTAACCTTTTTTTTTTTTTTTTTTTTTTTTTGCGTCAGGAAATGCTTTATGCATTCCGTCCTGCCATGGGGGATGGCAGGGGGATATGTGGGACTCCACGGCTGTAAGGTGCAATACCGGGCTACCCACTAAAACCTGACGGTGTTCCTCGAGAGCCTTGATGCCGGGGCAACGGGGGTGCGTAAGCATTCTTCCGCGACCCCGGCGGGCAACGGCCGGCGCTAAACCGCCGGCCTCGTCTCGTTTTGGGTGGGAGGGCAGAACTCCCACCCATGATGTCGTGAGAGGCGCGCGGGAACACCGCGCGCGCCATCTCGAGGCTATCTAAGGAGTGACCCTCCCCCGAAGGTCACCCCAAGCCTCTATGTGGGCACTCCGTCGTGCTGCGGAGTATACCCTCGCCAATAGGCGACAACTCAAATTTCACGCATCCGTGAGCATTTGCTCCTCTCCAGCGTGTATCGGGGCTATAGGAGCAGCCGATGTACCTGCTGTGACCCTTCTTTTGCCCGCTGGTTTTGACTCCGTGCAGGCTTTCCCACCCAAAATATGGTTCGCCGCCTTTTTAGCAGCAGCGCACAGCATGCAATGCGGAGCTGCACTGCACGTCCCGGCCTTATGGCCGTCTTTTCCGCAGCGAAAACACAATTCACTGCGGTCAACCTCTGAGGAGCAAGTCTGCCTCACATGCCCAACCTGTAGGCATTTATAACAGCGAAGGGGTCTCGGCTCCAGGAGCGTTACGCTTGCCGAGACCCAGCCCACTAATAACCTGGTCCCCACTAGTTTCTTGGCCGCCACCGCAGGGCAGCGAACCCATACTGAACCTAAGCCCGAGGGGCTGCGCCGAATCTCGCCGACTTTAATCTGGTCGATGGTACAGCTCCCGTCCCTCACTATGGCAGCGGACAATTCGCCTGCCGTTACGGAATCATCCAGGCCGGATATACGGAGCTCAACAGACTTAACCGGCCTGGAGATCCGAACCACATTTGGACTCAGTTGCTCTCGCAGCTTAGCTGCAAGTGAGTCGGCCTTCTCCCCACTGGTAAGGCCAGGAAGCTCCAGAATGCTGGCGCCGGTAGCTGCCTTTTTATACCTCAGCTCGGTGATACCGAGCGGGCCGAGGTCAATTTTATTACGTGCCTCAGTTAGTACCGCCGCGTAGGTAATCCCTTTTTGTGTCGCCTCCGGTTGCAGGGTAAGAACCACTGCCGACGACTTCGGCACACGTGGCTTTGGCTTCCTCCTCCTCTGTCTCCTACCCTTTGTTGTTATACCGCCCTTAGAGGCGACGTTTTGTTGAGGGTTGGACGTCCCCTCGGTATTACTCCTCCTTTTGCCCTTTTGGGCGACTACATTATATGCCTCTTTCATAGAGGCAGGTACCGGAGGCAGCGGGCGAGGCTGTAGGGACACCTCCGCCCCAGACAACGCCGACACCTGACTACTCTTCTTTCCCTTTTTATTTCCCCCCTTGCCAACGCTGGACCCCGAAGCTACAACGCTGGACGTGTTCATCTCTATAATTTGCGACTGCGCACGAGCGGACGCCGCGGCACTTAATCCGCCACTCAAAGATTCTGGAAGGAAGCGCCTCTCAGGTAGGAGTCTGCCCTCCAACGCCTCAAACCTAGCATTTACCATGGCGCCCACCTGCCTTATGACGGTTTGCGCCAGCTCCTCCTGAGTGGACGCCATGGTCGCCATATCCGCACTGGTTGAAGGCCTGCTGGACCTCCCAAGCTTTACCATTTCCTCCTTTAGCTCTGTTAGCTGATGACGGAGCTCCGTCATCTCAGTCTTCAGCCGCATGTTTTCAGCAGTTAGCCGTCGAGTCTCCTCCGTTGCTGACGTGGAAGCCAAAGCCTCCGTTGCTTCCCTAATCGCGGCAACCCCATCGTTCAATGCTTTCTGGAATGTACCCTTTAGGTTCCCAGATGTCTTCGCGACCTTCTCAATGGCAGCCAGAGCCTTCCTGACTGTCCCACAGTGATCTACAGCCAGAACCGCTGGATCACTTTGCACCTCTTCCTTCGATGCCGACTCACCCAGTTGCGATGATCTTGTGCGCCTGAGCTCCTGCGCCATGTCCTGCACTTCCCGCTCGGCGCGCAGCTCCATCTGTAGCCTCTCGGCGTCAGCGAGGGCTTGCTTGGCCTTCGCCAGGCCAACGTACTGCCCAGTAGTAGGCGGTCGGCCCCTGCCTCTTTTGACCGCTTGTTTTTTGGCCTCCTTGGCCTTCCTTCTAGCTCGGTCGTCTTGTAGATCTCGATACCATAGACGGTTTTTGAGTCTCTCCTTTGTCTCGTCCGAGTCAGACGACGAGTACACCATCCGCTCCCAGGAAGAAGTACGCTTCTCTCCCGAACCTTTTTTTTTTTTTTTTTTTTTTTTTTTTTTTTTTGCGTCAGGAAATGCTTTATGCATCCCGTCCTGCCGTAGGGGGGTGGCAGGGGGGTATGTGGGACTCCTCGACATTAGGGTGCTAGGCCGAGTCTACCCACTAAAACCTGACGGTGTTCCTCGAGAGCCTTGATGCCGGGGCAACGGGAGCGCGTTGGCATTCTGCCGCGACCCCGGCGGCTATGCCCAGCCTGAGCCGGGCCCTCCTCCGTTTGCGGGCAGTTTGACCTGCCCGCTCTCCTGGGAGGCGCGCGGGAACAACCGCGCGCACCATCCCGAGGCCATTGATGAGGCGCCTTCCCCCGAAGGACACCCCAGGCCTCCGAAGTGGCGGCTTCCGCACCCCGCCTACACCACGGCAGGGGCGTCAGCACGCCCACCTGATTTTTACGTGTTTACTCACGGGTTTTTACAAGTTTTCCTTCTTCCCACCTTTGATTTTAACGTGTTGTCTCACGGGTTTCATTTCGAGTTTTCCTTCTCTCCACCTCTGGTTTTAACGTGTTTTCTCACGGGTTTCATTTCGAGTTTTCCTTCTCTCCACCTCAGATTTTTACGTGTATCCTCACGGGTTTTTAAAAGTTTTCCTTCTTTCCACCTCCGGGGTCACAATACCCTTCCTGGAAGAGGGGCAAGTGACCCCGACGCCTGACCCCCGCCCTCACGCAGAGGACGGGGAACACAACTTGTCCCCATAAATGGGGACATCCCCCCCCCGGTCCGGGCCAGGCCCTTTCGGCACTGCAGCCTCATCGGCCCCGACCCGGTACTGAGGGCGCCGCCGAAGCACCACCCTCAGGAGTGTTTATCGACTCTCCAGTCTAGATCCGCAGTGTTCAGTAGAAACAGGGTCACCTCGAGAAGGATGTAGACATGAAGTCTACGCACTGCGGTCTTGGGATGGCAGGCTAAGGCTCCACTTAATGGGAGCTATAAGCGCCTGTTGGTCCACCCCCTGTGGCGGGTCACCCACACCACTCGGCCCCTTCTCTCCCGAACCTAACCTAACCTTTTTTTTTTTTTTTTTTTTTTTTTTTTTTTTTTTTTTTTTTTTTTTTTTTTTTTTTTTTTTTTTTTTTTTTTTTTTTTTTTTTTTTTTTGTTGACGCTGGGGAATGCATTACTGCATCCGCACACCTACCATGGGGGCGGTAGGTGGGGTATGTGGGGCTCCCCGGCCAGAGCGGCCGGTATACCCACTAAACCCCAGCGGTGTTCCATCTGGCGCCTATAGCTACAGCCGCGAGAGCACTTTGGCATTCTTCGCGCGACCGCAGCAGGCGATGCCCAGCTGTCGCCGGGCTCCTCCCAGAGCAGAGGCAGAGGGGTGGAGTGCCCCTGCCTCACTTACATCGCTGTTGCTGGCCGATGCGTAGGAACACGCACGCACTCGGCCCCGACGGGACCCTAATTGACAACGGAGCGGTGCCCCCCATGGCACCGCCCCCAGGGCCCCTAGGTGGGGGGGAGAAGGGCTGCATATCGCCTCCTCCTGGCCCCGGCTCTCCGACGGCGGAGATCAGGCGCGTTTGCGTCTTGTTCGCGGTCCCTCTCCGCCGCCTCCTTCTGCGAGATGACCTCCTCGCAGAATGACTGAACCGCAAGCCACGACCTCTCGTTGCTCAACATGGCCTTGATTAAGGCCTGGAGCGAGAGGTCGGCCCCCACCGCTGCGACTAATTCGGCGCGCTCACTCACCCAAGCTGGACACTGTACGACCGTGTGGCACGCCGAGTCTACATCGCAGCTGCAATGGTGGCACTCGGGTGTTGACTCCCTCCTAGCAATGCAGTGCAGGTAGCTGCCGAAGCACCCATGTCCGGACAGCACCTGCACCAACCTAAACGTCAACACCCCCGTTTTGCGATCCGCCCATTCCCTGATTACTGGGCGGATGGCCTCGACGGTGCGACGGCCGGCCATAGGATTGGCCAGCCGCTCTTCCCAACTATCAAATACTGACCGTCGAAGCTGGAGCTTTCGCCGGTTCACCTCACTGGGCAACGGGAGGAACCCCGTCTCTCTTATTTGCGCACGCCATTTATACAGTTCGACGTGCGCTCTTACCTCCAGTTCCCAGGGAGGCGAACCTGCAAGAACGCAGGCCGCCTCATGAGAGATGGTACGGTATCCCCTTATGACGCCGATGGCCATAGCTCTCTGCGCTTTGCGCAGAGGAGCACAGTTGCGCATGGCCACCGGCGATTCCCCCCAAATTGGTGCACCATATAGTGCAATAGACCGTACCACCCCCATATAGAGGCGGCGGCACCCCGCGCTCGGCCCCCCGAGACTGGGCATCAACCGTTTAAGGCCGGCCGACGCCCTCATTAGGCGGGGGGCCAGTTGCGCGAAGTGCTCACGAAAGCTCCAACGGGCATCGAGATACAGGCCCAAGTACCTCATATGAGGCCTGATCTCGATGCGAGTGCCACCAACGATGATGCTGGAGTTGGCAGGTGGCGCGTTCCGGGGCCCATGGAAACACAGGGCCTCCGACTTGCCGAGCGCCACCTCCAATCCAAGCATCCTTATGCGCCTCACCACCTGAGCAACAGAGCAGGTGGCGAGGCGAATTGCCTCCCGGAAGGTCTCCCCACGGGCCAAGACGAGCGTATCGTCTGCGTAGCACGTTACGCTGGCCCCGGTGAGGAGTTCCCCCCTCAGCACCCAGTCGTAGCCGACGTTCCAAAGCAGTGGGCCCAGGACTGACCCCTGGGGAACGCCGCACGACATACTCCACCGGTGCTGCCGCCCATTTCGTCCCATACAAACAATAGACCTCTCGTCGAGGTATGACCCGACTATCCGACGAAGGTAAGGGGGGACCCCATGATACTCTAGGGCCCCCTTAATACAGGCCCAGGGGAGGGTGTTAAAGGCATTCGCGATGTCCAACGACACCGCCACGACCACCCCCCCCCGAGCTACGACCTCATCCGACAGGGCCTTTACACGCGCGATAGCATCGATTGTAGAGCGGCCCTGCCGGAAACCATACTGCACGTCGGACAGATCGGGGCCGACCCCGACGAGGTGCCGGACGAGACGGCCAGCGATGATTCTCTCAAACAATTTGCCGGTCTCGTCCAGGCACACAATGGGACGATAGGCGGAGGGAGAGTCCGCTGGGCGCCCATCTTTCCTCAAGAGAACGAGCCGCCCCGTCTTCCACAAGACCGGGAAGCGGCCCGATTCCAGACAGGCGTCCAGCAGACGCCGATATCTAACCCCCAATTCGCTAAGGGACGCAGCCAAGACGCGGCCCGGAACGCCATCCGGGCCCGGAGCCTTCCTCCCGCGCCGGAGCTTGCGAGCAGCCTGCTCTATTTCCACCCCCAAGACCGGTTCGTAACCGGCCGCCGGGTCAGAACCGGCCGCCGGGTCAGAACCGGCGTCGCTAACCCCTCCACTTAATGGGCGGGAGGGGGGCATCATTCTTGGGGGGCGGAAATCGGCCCTGTTTGGAAACAGGGCCGTCACTACACTTTCAAGCGTCCGGGGCTCGAGACCCTCAGTAATCGGGGGCGCCCATGGTCGAAGTTTTTCCCTAACCATCTTATAGGGGCGCCCCCAGGGATCCCGCTCGAGGGTCTCTAGGAGTTCCTCACGGCTCCTCGTCTTGGCTTCACTGATGGTGCGCTGCAGCTCCTTCTTTTTGGACGTGTAGGCGGCGTACAGCGCGTTTTCCTCGTCCGCGTCACGATTCCTCCGTCGACGGTATCTGGTGTACCGGCGGCGGACGATTACACACTCCTCTCTCAATTTCGCGATTTCGTCCGACCACCAGTACACCTGACGCCGCAGAGGTCGATTAACTTTGGCCCGGGGCATCGCCGCATCACAGATTTGCGACAGTGCGCCCCGAAACCATTCAGCCTCAAGATCGACCTCCACGGGCCCAGCCGAAGGATTCAGCCAGGCCTGGACGAGGCAGGCTACCATCAGCGCGTCCCTATCCATCTTACTGACCACCCAGCGGGGGAAAGATATCGGCACTCGACGATTGTGCCCTCCGGCGCGGCCATCTTGTGGCGTCAAGGGGGCGATGTCGAACCTAATGTAGAGATGGTCCGACAATGTTTCTACCCCCTCGAGAACCGTCCAGGAGTGGACGCGGTGCGCAAGGGCAGGGGTCGCAAACGAAACGTCCACGATAGACCCCCCCTGCCTGCGCACACAGGTATTGGCCGACCCATGATTAAGAACGAGCAGGTCGGCTGACGACGTCCACTCCTCCAGAGCTTCTCCTCTCACGTCGGTTACGGGGGACCCCCAGCAGCGCGATTTGGCGTTGAGGTCCCCCAACAACAGAAACTGGCGGGGTCGATTACAGGCAACGAAGGCCTCGAGGCCCGCCAGGAAATCCTCAAAATCGGAGAAGCTCCGGTTTGGGGAGAAGTATACACCTAGCACAACAACATCTCCCCAAAGGACCGCCACATAGCCGCGACCCCTGCCGGCAAGTACAGGGGCCGGATAAACTCCGCCGGAGAACACAATGACGACCGAACCGTCGGTGTCCCCCCACCAGTTGGAATTCGGGGGGACGAAGTACGGCTCGGCCGCGACCATAATGTCAATTGACCACTCCGCCATGCTCTGAACGAGCAGGTCCTGGGCACGGGCGGAGTGGTTCACGTTCGTTTGTAGGAGGCGATAGGACATTATATTACGCAGCGTCCATCGCCTCCTCTTCCCTGCGCGCAGGGGCAGCTGGGGGAGCAGGGGCAGGGGCAGCCTGGGTCTTGGCGGCGGCCTTATTTTTGCCCTTCTTAGCCTTAGCACCTTCACAGGCCTTACCCCCCGCTCTATGCGAAGCCGGTTTTCCAATGGCCTCGCATAGCGTGCAGTGAGGGGAGCTAGAGCAGCCCGCGGCCTTGTGGCCGGGCTGACCGCAGCGGAAACAGTGGTCGCTGCGGTCTACCTCAGATTGGCATTGTTGCCTGACGTGTCCATGAGCCAGGCAACGGTAACACTTGAGCGGCTTCTGGTCTAACAACCGGACTTGCGCCGACGTCCAGCCGACCAGGAGCCGCCCCCCGGCCACTTTCTTGGCCGCCGCCACAGGGCAGCGGACCCAGACAACCCCTAATCCAGACGGCGTCTTCTTTATTTCGCCGACCTTTACCTCGGCGGCCGAGCACTGGCCGACCTTCACCACCGCAGCAACGACTTCTTCTGGGCTAATTGAGTCATCCAGACCTGAGATCCGTAGTTCGACGGACTTCACGGGCCTGGAGACTTTCGCAACCTCTGGTCCTAACGCCTGCTGGAGCTTTTCGGCCAATGCATCGGCCTTAGGAGCGCTCGTCGTCCCGGGGATCTCGAAAACAGCGGCCCCTGTAGCAGCGAGCCTAAAGCGCATGGCGGCGATGCCGAGGTCATTCAAATTTATCTTGTTCCTGGCCTCGCCAATCGCCGCCCCATACGTCACCCCCTTTGCCACCGCTTCGGGCGAAAGGGTCACTACGACAGCCGAGGAGCGAGGAGGACGCAGAACCGCTTTCTTTTGCCCCCCCTTCGACACTTTCTCGCTGTTCCCTTTGCCCGTCGACTGGCCACCTTGGCCCCCAGGGTTAGGCTTACGCCCCTTCCGAACCACTGTTGACCACGGCTCCTCCATACTCGCAGGAGCAGGCGGGAGCGGGCGCGGTTGAGGCTGCGCCTGCCCGTTACCTCCAACGATGCCATTTTTACCCTTCTTCTTTTTTTTCTGCCTTCTTGCCTTCTTGCCCTCTGCTACACCTGCCGCAGCGGGTTTGGCCGCTGCAGTGTCAAGGAGGGAAAGAGGAGATGCGGAGGTGGAGGAGGGACGGGGTGCCGCTACCGACGACTTCACCAATTGCTTCGAGGCCCGCTTCGACGCACCAATTGCGACAGCAGGAAGCTCAGGGTAATCCTCTTTAGAGAGCTCCATGTGGTGCTCACCAACTTGCCGCTTTTTGTTACTGGTGGCAGCAGAAGAAGAACCAGACGGGCCCGGCAGCGGCTGAAAGTTGCCAGATGACGGTATGGCCGACGCTTTTTTGTCACCCGCTAAGGGGAGACGATAGTTGCGGTCAGGATCCGGCAACAGTCTTCCCTCGAGGGCTCCGAACCTGACATTGAGTAACGTCCGGATCTCCTCCATGATTGACGCTGCAATCGTCTCTTTCATGCGGTTCGGATCCGCAGCCGCCACCGCAGCAGGGAGAAGGGCCATAGGGCTGTTGGTGAGCTTCGCCACGCTGTCTTTGAGCTCGGCCATCTGGCCGCGCAGCTCATTAAGCTCCTTCTTCAGGGTAGCGTTTTCTGCTTCCAGCCGCCTCGTTTCTTCGGTGGCACTCCTATCACTGAGCGCCGCCACAGCCGCTTTGATGGTCAGAGCTGCCGCATTCATTCTGCCCCTATATGGCCCCTTTAAATTTTTTGAATTTTTGACGGCTTTTTCGATTATCTCAACCCCTTCCAACGCTGTTCTTCGATGGTCTCCGTCTGGAGGTAGGACGGGGACCGTCTCATTGTTTGACGCCGAGTCCGACTTGGTAGACGTGTTTCGCAGGAAGTAGTCCCTACTGAAATGCACGAGGTCCTTCTCAGCCTCCAACTCCAGTTCTGCCCGCTCTTGCTCCACGAGTTCCCTCTTGGCTTGGGCTAGCCCCACATATTCGCCCGTTGTGGGCGGCCTACCCCTGCCTCTACTCTTAGGCTGCGAAGAAACTACTACTTTCACAGCCGGGGTGTCTGAACCCGAGCTCGAGTCCCGCGAACTAACTTCTTTGGAGACGTGCGAACGCTTCTTCGTGCGCCGCTGTGATCTCGCCGACTCTCCTCCAGACAGTGACTCTACCGTCACCATTGAGGCCGTCGAGCTTGCGCTCGACAGCTCCGCCTCCTTCTCATCCTCCACTCTTCTTTCTTTCCCCCCCTTCCCCGTAAAAGTTATTTTTAAAGATTTTTCCATATTAAATCCCACGAGTGGGGCCGATTTATATGACCACCCCCGGGTGACGCCCATTCCGGGGGCTAGGGTATATACTGTGGAGGTCCCCAGGTATCCACAGGTTTTAAGCGTGTTTTCTCACGGGTTTGTTTCAAGTTTTCCTTCTCTTAGACCGGCCAATTAAGGCAGGCCGTTCGTCGGTCCGCGCAGCCACGACGTACCCCCTTAGCACCGTGACGGGGGTCGTTGAAGCGACTGCGCGGGGTCCCGGGGAGGGCGGCTGGTGCCGGTCCGCCCCCCAGACGCCACCCGGCGACAGGGTTAGTGCCACCGGGCGCGTCTACACCAAACTCCATGCCCTTCACGAAGGGCAAGGAGCGACGGAGGCGCAAAAGCGCCGACGACAACCTGAGCGCAAAAGCGCGAACAAAAACAAAAAACACAAAAAACACAAAGGGGCGCAATAGCGCCCTCCACCTCAAAGCGCAAAGGCGCCAAAAATACTCTGTCCCCCCAAAAAGAGGGACAGGTGCGACGCCAAAAATTGGCAAACACGATACCCCTCTGAAAGCAGAGGGGCAGGTGTTTTTTTCCCCCCTTCCCCGTCCGGGCCGGGCCCTTTCGGCACTGCAGCCTCATCGGCCCCGACCCGGTACTGAGGGCGCCGCCGAAGCACCACCCTCAGGAGTGTTTATCGACTCTCCAGTCTAGATCCGCAGTGTTCAGTGCAAACGAGGCCACCTCGAGAAGGATGTGGACATGAAGTCCACGCACTGCGGTCTTGGGGTGGCAGGCTAAGGCTCCACTTAATGGGAGCTGTAAGCGCCTGTTGGTCCACCCCCTGTGGCGGGTCACCCCCACCACTCGGCCCCAACCTAACCTAACCTTTTTTTTTTTTTTTTTTTTTTTTTTTTTTTTTTTTGCGTCAGGAAATGCTTTATGCATTCCGTCCTGCCATGGGGGGATGGCAGGGGGATATGTGGGACTCCACGGCTGTGAAGGTGCAATGCCGGGCTACCCACTAAAACCTGACGGTGTTCCTCGAGAGCCTTGATGCCGGGGCAACGGGAGCGCGTTGGCATTCTTCCGCTACCCCGGCGGCAACGGCCAGCGCTAAATCGCCGGCCTCATCTCGTGTTTGGGCGGGCCTTGCCCGCCCGACTTCTAGAGAGGCGCGCGGGAACACCGCGCGCGCCATCTCGAGGCTATCTGAGGGGCGGCACTCCCCCGAATGCCACCCCAAGCCTCAGGTGGGCGCCCCGCCGTATACATGGCAGGGCGCGGTGGTCGCCTTGGAGGCGATGGCCACTAGCACGGGTCCGTGCACATCTCCTCCGATTGCCTGGCGGGGGCAACGCGAGCGGCAGCAACGGCTACCACCCTAGCGCCCTTTTTGGGCTTAGCCCCCGCACAGGTCTTACTGCCTGGGATGTGGTCCGCCGACTTCCCTTCGGCGGAGCACAGCGTGCAGTGCGGCCTGCTCGTGCACGCCCCGGCTCTGTGGCCATGTTGCCCGCAGCGGTAACATTCACCGCTGCGGTCCACCTCCGAGGTGCATACCGCTACGACGTGCCCCTGTTTCAGGCACCGGTAGCACCTCAAGGGTCTCGGCTCTAGTAATTTGACACCTGCCGAGACCCATCCTACTAGAAGGCGACCACCTGCCACCTTCCTTGCCGCCTCAATGGGGCACCTCGCCCACACGGAGCCTAACCCTGTCGGAGTTCGGCGCACCTCCCCGACTTTTACGTCGTCCGCCGTGCAACTTCCCACCCTGGCGATGGCCCCAGCCACCTCAGCCGCCGTGACCGAGTCATCCAGGCCTGATACGCGGATTTCCGCGCATTTAGTCGGCCTGGACACTCTCACCAGGTCACTCCCCAGGTTTTCCCTTAATTTAGCCGCTAGTGCGTCGGCTTTCTCCCCACTAGCGGCACCCGGCAAACCTAACCTAACCTAACCTAACCTAACCTAACCTAACCTAACCTAACCTAACCTAACCTAACCTAACCTAACCTAACCTAACCTAACCTAACCTTTTTTTTTTTTTTTTTTTTTTTTTTTTTTTTTTTTTTGCGTCAGGAAATGCTTTATGCATTCCGTCCCGCCTGGGGGAGGCGGGGGGATATGTGGGACTCCTCGGCTGATAGTGCAAAGCCGAGTATACCCACTAAAACCTGACGGTGTTCCTCCGGAGCGCCTGATGCCGGGGCCACGGGTACGGATTTTTATTCTTCCGCGACCCCGACGGCGATGCCCAGCGCGTTTGATGCGCCGGGCTCATCCCTTTATAGGCAGGAGGGTGGAGCCGCTCCTGCCCTATTTATGTACTGCGTGGGAGGCGCGCGGGAACACCGCGCGCGCCCTCCCGGGGCTGTTAAGATGGGGGTGACGCTCCCCCGAACGTCACCCCCGAGCCCCTAGGTGGGGGGGGAGAAGGGTGTGGAAGACCCTCCTCCGGGCCCCGGCTCTCCGGCGGCGGATTGATTGGGAGAGCGGATCGTTTTCCCGCTCCCGCTCCGCCGCCTCCTTCTGCAAGATTACGTCCTCGCAGAAGGTGAGAACCGCCAGCCATGCCTCCTCGCTACCGACCATCGATTTGACAACAGCCGGCAGCGAGAGGTCTCTCCCCACCGCCGCGACGAGCGCACGACGCTGCTCGGCCCACGCCGAGCATTCCTCCAATGTGTGCTGCGCCGTGTCTTCGTCGCGGCCGCAGTGGTGGCACTCGGTCGTCGACTCACGCCCGGCTATTTGGCACAGGTACGTGCCGAAGCAGCCATGCCCCGACAGCACCTGCGTCAGCCGGTAGGTCAACGACCCCGTCTTCCTTTCCGTCCAGTTCTTCAACACCGGACGGATCGCCTCAACGGTCCGGCGGCCGGCGTTCGGTGTTGCCAGCCGCCTCTCCCACTTCTCCATTATGGACCGTCGGGCCTGGAGTCTCCGCGTTTCAACCTCCCTGGGTAGTGGGTCTTGCCGAACAGAACGTAGACCCGCACGCCACTCGTACACAGTGGCGTGCACCTCCGCTTCTAAATCCCAGGGAGGGCTTCCGGCTAGAACGCACGCCGCCTCAAAGGAGACGGTGCGATATCCACGAATAACCCCGACGGCCATCGCCCGTTGTGGGCGCCTTAAATTAGCGACGTTTGGTGCCGTCAGGGTCCCTATCCAGATTGGCGCTCCGTAGAGCGCCATTGATTGCACCGCCCCCATATAGAGGCGGCGGTATCCCCCCTTAGGCCCCCCCATATTGGGCATCAGCCTTTTCAGCGCGCCTGATGCCCTTACGAGACGGGGGGCCAATTGCCGGAAGTGCTCGCGGAAACTCCAACGGGCATCGAGTATCAGGCCTAGGTACCTCATATGAGGCCGGATCTCGATGCGAGTGCCACCTATGACGATGTGGGATCCCGCAGGTGGCGCTTTGCGAGGCCCGTGAAAGCAAACGGCCTCGCACTTCTCCAGCGCCACCTCGAGTCCCAACATCTTTATCCGCCTCACCACCTGCGCTACGGAGCAGGTGGCGAGGCGGTTTGCCTCCCTGAAAGAGCTCCCCCGGGCCGTGACTAGCGTGTCGTCCGCGTAACACGTCACGTCGGCCCCCCGGAGGAGCTCACCTCTCAGCACCCAGTCGTAGCCGATGTTCCACAGGAGAGGACCCAAAACTGATCCCTGGGGAACACCGCACGACATGCTCCACCGGTGCTGCCGCCTATCCCGTCCGATCCAGACAATTTCACGACCATCTAAGTAGGCCCCGACAAACCTCCTCAAGTAGGGAGGCACCCCATGAAATTTGAGGGCCTCCCTTATACAGGCCCAGGGGAGGGTGTTGAAGGCGTTCGAGATGTCGAGAGACACCGCCAACAGCACCCCGCCCTGGGCGACCACCTCTTCCGAAAGGGCCTTGACGCGACTAATTGCGTCGATAGTCGACCGGCCCCTTCGGAACCCAAACTGCTTAAACGACAAGTCGGGACCTACGCGACGAAGATGCTCGACGAGGCGGCAAGCGACGACCCGTTCACAGAGCTTGCTCACCTCGTCGAGCAGGACGATCGGACGATAGGCGGAGGGAGACTCCGCGGGACGCCCGTCCTTCTTCAACAGGACCAGTTTGCCCGCCTTCCACATGGCGGGGAACTGTCCTGTCTCCAGACAGGCGTCCAACAACCTTTTGTACCTCTCCCCGAGGGGGCCAAGGGCTAACGCCAAGGCGCGGCCCGGAACACCATCCGGGCCCGGAGCTTTATTGGCCCGGAGCCTGAGGCAGGCCGCCCGCAATTCGGCATCCGTGACCGGCGGCACGTCGGCTTCGGCGCCCTCGTTCAGTTGTGAGGGCGCCATGGCCGGAGATTGGTGCTCCGCTCGGTCCGGAAAAAGTGCCGACACGACCGCCTCAAGCATCCGGGGCTGGAGACTCTCCGTCAATGGGGGCGCCCAGGTGCGGAGCTTGTTCCGCACCATCTTGTATGGACGCCCCCACGGATCCCTATTCAGCGTCTCCAGCAGCTCCGCTCTAGCATTCGCCTTGGCGGCGCTGATGGCCAGCTGCAGCGTTTTGGCCTTTTGCCTGTACTCCGCATACAGCTGGTTCTCCACGTCCGCGTCTCGGTTCCGCCTCCTGCGGAACCGGGTGTACTGGCGCCGCGTCCTCACGCAATCCGCGCGCAGCTCTGCAATTTCCTGCGACCACCAGTACACCTGACGCTTGGGAGGCCGACCTTTGGCCCGGGGCATCGACGCATCGCATATTTGCGACAGCGCGCCCCGCAGCCATTCCGCCTCCTGGTCGACCTCCACTGGCCCGGCCGGAGAGTTCAGCCAGGCCTGGACGATGGAGGCTTCCACCAGCGCTTCTTTATTCAAGCCCTTGACTACCCACCTCGGGAAGAGGTTCACATTCGTGTCATGTCCCCCGGGATTGAACACCTCGTTAGTCGAGGAGGTGGAGATATCGTATCGGACATACCTGTGGTCCGACAGAGTCTCCACCTCCTCGAGTACCGTCCAGGAGTGGACACTGCGCGCGAGGGCAGGGGTCGCAAACGTTACGTCTACGATGGACCCTCCCTGCCGACGCACGCACGTGTTGGCCGACCCTCTGTTGATGACTACGAGGTCGGCCCCTACTGCCCACTCCTCCAGAGTCTCGCCCCTCAGATCCGACGAAGGGGAACCCCAAGCCGTTGATTTGGCGTTGAGGTCCCCCGCCAACAACACCTGGCGCGGCCGAGTCTGCCGGACAACGGCCCCGACCGCGCCCAGAAACACTTCAAATTCGGCGAGACTCCGGTTTGGGGAGAAGTACACACCAACGACGACGATTTCTCCCCAACGGACAGCGACGTAGCCCTGGCCCCTATGGACGACTGAAGGGGCCAGGTTATTTCTCCCGGAGGACATGACGGCGACCAAGCCGTGTGTGTCCACAAACCAATCATTACGCTGTGGCGGGACAAAATACGGCTCGGCCGCCACGGCCAAGTCGATGGACCACTCCGCCATCGATTGTAGGAGCAGATCCTGCGCTCCGGCGGAGTGGTTTAAATTCGCCTGCAGGAGACGATGAGCCATTTATTTATGGGTCGGTGCTCATCGCCTCCTCGACCCTGATTACAGGGGGCACCTGCTGCGCAGGCCCAATGGCGGCCGGGGTCCTGGCGGCCGCCTTTCCTTTTTTAGGGGGCTTTGCCCCAGTGCAGGCGTTAGAGCCCGCGCGATGTTCTGCCTTTTTGCCAGCCGCCTCGCAGAGAGAGCAGTGAGGGGCGGCGGTGCATGTTCCGGCTTTGTGGCCGGGCCGACCGCAACGGTAACATTCGTCGCTGCGGTCGGTATCACTCGTGCATGTCGCTCGCACGTGCCCGAGTTGCAGGCAGCGGAAGCATCTCATCGGCCTCTGGTCTAGGAGCTGGACCTGGGCAGACACCCAGCCCACCAGAAGCCGCCCTGCAGAGACCCTCTTCGCTACCGCAACCGGGCAGCGCACCCACACCGCTCCTGTCCCGGCCGATGTGCGACGGACCTCTCCTACCCTGACGTCATCCGCCGCACAACCTCCCGCCTTAGCGATCGCCGATGCCACCTCCCCAGCTGTAACCGAATCGTCCAGGCCGGACACCCTCAAATCTGCTGTTTTGACCGGCCTGGACACTTTTGCTTCCGCTCCTAACACCTCCCTGAGTTTGGAGGCCAGTGTGTCTGCTTTGCCACCACTTTCGGCACCCGGGATCTCTAAAATTCTTGCCCCGGTGACCGCTTGGCGGAATTTCACGCTAGTGATGCCGAGGCCTCCTAAATTAATTTTATTCCTGGCCTCGGCCAAAGCCGCCGCATAGGTCACCCCTTTTTCAACTGCTTCGGGTAGCAGTGTGACCACTACGGCAGAGGAACGTGGTGGTCGTATTTTTTGCGCGGGTTGTTTCCTCTGCTGTTTCTTCTGCTGTTGCGACGGCTGAGGCTGAACCGTTGGGGTCGTCGTCTTCTTCTTTCCCCGTTTTGCCACTGTCGCCCAGCTTTCTTGCATAACAGCTGGGGCGGGAGGAAACGCGCGAGGCTGTTGCTGCGAGGCTGTCGGCTTATCCGCTTCCTTCTTCTCTTTCTTCTTTTTCCCTCTTGCCATTTGGACACTCCCACCCTCTTGAAGCTGGCCAGATGGCCGGCTCCCGGAAGCAGCCATCCTAGACGCAACGACTCCGGAAGGTCCCGGCTGCGACTGTCGATCAATGATGGCAGATGCTGCTGCCCTTTTTCTATCGGCAGCCAGAGGCGGCCTATAAGAAGGCTCCGGCAGGAGTCTTCCTTCCAGGGCTCCGAATCTGGCATTGAGCACTATTCGGAGCTCATCCATGATGCTCCTCGCAATAGCCTCTTTGAGCCCATTTGGGTCCGCGGCCGCTACAGCAGCAGGGAGGGCAGCCATGGGGTTATTTGCTATCCTCCCCACGCTTTCCTTCAACTCCGCCATTTGGACCCGGAGCTCCCTCAACTCTTTTTTCAGGCTTTCATTTTCGGCCCGTAGACAGCGTGTTTCGTCATTGGTGGTCCGCTCCCTGAGCTTATCCGCAGCTGCTTTTATGTGGTCGGCCGCCGACCTGAGTTGCTTTTGACAGCCCCCTTTCAGGTTCTTGGACTTGTGGAGCACGTCCTCAATCTGCTCCACACCGTCCAGAACGACTTTGTGGTGGTCCCACTCTTTCCCGTCACCGACCGTTTTCTCAGTGGTTGCAGGGTCCGATAGGTAGCCCTTATTACGAAGCAAGTACTGTCTCCTATTTTCCTGCACTTCTCTCTCGGCTTGTAGCTCTAAGGCTAGACGTTCCGCCTCGTTGAGCTCGCGCCTCGCTTGGGCTAACCCTACATACTCCCCTGTAGTGGGAGGCCTGCCCCTGCCTCGACCTTTGGGTTTCGAGGAGACCACCACCTTGACCGCCGGGGTGTCCGAGCCTGAACTCGATTCCCTCGAGCTCCTGTCCTGCGAGGCGTGCGAACGCTTTTTCGTTCGCCGCTGCGACTTCGACTCCCCCTCCGACAGTGACTTAACGGTCACCATTGAACCCGCCGAGCTTGCGCTCGACAGTCCACCCTCCGACTCACTCCCAACTTCTTTCCCCCCCTTCCCCGTAATTTTTTTAAAAGTTAAAGGTTTCATTTTGATTCCCACGAGAAGGGTCGATCTAGATGACCACCCCCGGGTGACGCCCATTCCGGGGGCTAGGGTATATACTGTGGGGGTCCCCAGGTACCCACAGGTTTTTACGTGTTCGCTCACGGGTTTGTTTCAAGTTTTCCTTCTCTTGGGCCGGCCAATGAAGGCAAGCCCGTCGTCGGCAACGCGCAGCCACGACGTACCCCCTTAGCACCGTGACGGGGGTCGTTGAAGTGAACTACGCGATGCCGGGAGGGCGGCTGGTGCCGGTCCGCCCCCGGACGCCACCCGGCGACAGGGTTAGTGCCGCCGGGCACGCCACCAATTTGACTCCCTACCCTCCGCAGAGGACAGGGATCCCAAAAATGCGCAATAGCGCAACCGACGCATGAGCGCAATAGCGCCAAGAAAAAACAATGGAGGACGCAATAACGCCTTCCAACACCTCTCCGCGCAATAGCGCAAAGCACCCTACCCCTCCAAAAGAGAGAGGCAGGTGCATCCCTTCCCCCCCGTCCGGGCCGGACCCTTTCGGCACTGCAGCCTCATCGGCCCCGACCCGGTACTGAGGGCGCCGCCGAAGCACCACCCTCAGGAGTGTTTATCGACTCTCCAGTCTAGATCCGCAGTGTTCAGTGCAAACGAGGCCACCTCGAGAAGGATGTGGACATGAAGTCCACGCACTGCGGTCTTGGGGTGGCAGGCTAAGGCTCCACTTAATGGGAGCTGTAAGCGCCTGTTGGTCCACCCCCTGTGGCGGGTCACCCCCACCACTCGGCCCCAACCTAACCTAACCTAACCTAACCTTTTTTTTTTTTTTTTTTTTTTGCGTCAGGAAATGCTTTATGCATCCCGTCCTGCCGTAGGGGGGTGGCAGGGGGGTATGTGGGACTCCTCGACATTAGGGTGCTAGGCCGAGTCTACCCACTAAAACCTGACGGTGTTCCTCGAGAGCCTTGATGCCGGGGCAACGGGAGCGCGTTGGCATTCTGCCGCGACCCCGGCGGCTATGCCCAGCCTGAGCCGGGCCCTCCTCCGTTTGCGGGCAGTTTGACCTGCCCGCTCTCCTGGGAGGCGCGCGGGAACAACCGCGCGCACCATCCCGAGGCCATTGATGAGGCGCCTTCCCCCGAAGGACACCCCAGGCCTCCGAAGTGGCGGCTTCCGCACCCCGCCTACACCACGGCAGGGGCGTCAGCACGCCCACCTGATTTTTACGTGTTTACTCACGGGTTTTTACAAGTTTTCCTTCTTCCCACCTTTGATTTTAACGTGTTGTCTCACGGGTTTCATTTCGAGTTTTCCTTCTCTCCACCTCTGGTTTTAACGTGTTTTCTCACGGGTTTCATTTCGAGTTTTCCTTCTCTCCACCTCAGATTTTTACGTGTATCCTCACGGGTTTTTAAAAGTTTTCCTTCTTTCCACCTCCGGGGTCACAATACCCTTCCTGGAAGAGGGGCAAGTGACCCCGACGCCTGACCCCCGCCCTCACGCAGAGGACGGGGAACACAACTTGTCCCCATAAATGGGGACATCCCCCCCCCGGTCCGGGCCAGGCCCTTTCGGCACTGCAGCCTCATCGGCCCCGACCCGGTACTGAGGGCGCCGCCGAAGCACCACCCTCAGGAGTGTTTATCGACTCTCCAGTCTAGATCCGCAGTGTTCAGTAGAAACAGGGTCACCTCGAGAAGGATGTAGACATGAAGTCTACGCACTGCGGTCTTGGGATGGCAGGCTAAGGCTCCACTTAATGGGAGCTATAAGCGCCTGTTGGTCCACCCCCTGTGGCGGGTCACCCACACCACTCGGCCCCAACCTAACCTAACCTAACCTAACCTAACCTAACCTAACCTAACCTAACCTAACCTAACCTAACCTAACCTAACCTAACCTAACCTAACCTAACCTTTTTTTTTTTTTTTTTTTTTTTTTTTTTTGCGTCAGGAAATGCTTTATGCATTCCGTCCTGCCATGGGGGATGGCAGGGGGATATGTGGGACTCCACGGCTGTGAGGTGCAATGCCGGGCTACCCACTAAAACCTGACGGTGTTCCTCGAGAGCCTTTGTACCGGGGCCACGGGTGTGCGTTAGCATTCTTCCGCGACCCCGGCGGGCAACGGCCGGCGCTAGGCCGCCGGCCTCGTCTCGTTTTGGGTGGGAGGGCAGAACTCCCACCCATAATGTCGTGAGAGGCGCGCGGGAACACCGCGCGCGCCATCTCGAGGCTATCTGAGGGGTGACTCTCCCCCGAAAGTCACCCCAAGCCTCTATGGGCACTCCACCGGCAGAACGGCGGAGCATGTGCTCACCCGTAGGTGATGGCTTCTGGATGAGCCCCTACTCGGTGGTCATCCTTTCTTCTTCTTCCACAGTAGAGACTGTCGGGGCAGTGGCGGCAGTAGGCACCGTGGAACTGCCCTTTTTGGGCTTAGCTCCCACACATGATATCCCCCCAGATATATGGTTGGCAGGCACCCCGATGGCGGCGCACAACGAACAATGAGGCGCCGCCTTACAAGTACCTGCCAAATGGCCCTCTTGACCGCAGCGGTAGCACTCTCCGCTGCGGTCCACTTCCGCCGTGCAATTTGCTCGTACGTGCCCAATTTTGAGGCACCTGTAACACTTCAAGGGTCGCGGCTTTAGGACACGCACCCCAGCCGAGACCCATCCCACCAATAAGCGACCATCTGCTACTTTCCTAGCCGCTTCTACTGGGCACCGTACCCAAGCGGAGCCTAAACCCGATGGAGTACGACGGACCTCGTTCACCTTAATCGTCTGACTAGCACACTCTCCTTTTTTCACAATGGCCGCGGAGACGTCGGCCGCTGAGACGGAGTCGTCCAGGCCCGATATAATTAGTTCGGCGCATTTCATTGGCCTGGAGACTCGTACCACCTCGGAACTTAGATTCTCTCGCAGTTGGGACGCAAGTGAGTCCGCCTTTTCAGCACTACTGGCGCCTGGTAGCTCCAAAATACTTGCTCCAGTCGCCGCCTTACGGTATCTCAGCTCAGTTATTCCCAACTGGCCAAGATTTATCTTACTTTTCGCCTCCGTTAAAATGGAGGCATATGTCGCTCCTTTGCGCTCTGCTTCCGGCGAAAGCGTCAAAACGACAGCCGATGTTCTGGGCTGCCGCAGTTTCGGCTTGCTCTTCTTTTGGGCTTTTTGGACCTTCTTCTGCTCCTTAGTGGGAGCCTTGCCCTTTTGAGAGGCAGGCTGTGTTGTACTTCTCTTATTGCCTCTTTGGGCGACCACGCTGTATGCCTCTTCCATAGAGGCAGGTACCGGAGGCAGCGGGCGGGGCTGTGGGGACGCCTCCACCCCAGACAACGCCGACACCTGTCTACTCTTCTTCCCCTTTTTGTCTCCCCCCTTGCCAACGCTGGACACCGAAGCTACAACGCTGGACGTGTTCACCTCTATAATTTGCGGCTGCACACGAGCGGACGCCGCGGCACTTACTCCGCCACTCACCGATGCTGGAAGGAAGCGCTTCTCTGGGAGTAGTCTGCCCTCCAACGCCTCAAACCTCGCGTTCATCATGGCGCCAACCTGCGATATTATTGAACGCGCTACCTCTTCTTGTGTTGGCGCCACGGGTTCTTTTGCTGCCGCAGACGACGTTCCGGGGCGGTCCATGAAACGAACCATCTCTCCTTTCAGCTCCACAATCTGGGAACGTAGATCCTCTAGTTCCGATCGCAGGCGCCCGTTCTCTGCCTGCAACCGGCGGGTCTCCTCAGTTGAGGACCTGGAGCTTATATCCTCAAATGTCGCCTGTATAGAGGCGACGGCCTCGTTGAGGGCCTTTATATAAGGCCCTTTCAAATTCTTTGAGGTCTTGGCCACCTTTTCGATGGCGGCCAAGTCCCTCTTCAGCGTCATTTGTGGGTCCGATTCGGCCAGAACTTTCTCTCCTCCGTCCGTCGAAGGCTGCTGCTTCCCGCGTGAAGCCCTATCGCGCGCGAGCTCTTGAGATATAAGCGCCATCTCCTGCTCCGCGCGCAGCTCCATCTCTTGTCTTTCAGCATCGACAAGGGCTTGCTTGGCTTTCGCCAGGCCAACGTACTGGCCAGTAGTAGGCGGTCGGCCCCTGCCTCTCTTCACCGCGTGTTTTCTGGCCTCCTTGGCCTTCCTTCTCACTCGGTCGTCTTGTAGGTCTTGATACCATAAAGCGTTTTTTAGCTTCTCCTTTGTCTCCTCCGAGTCAGACGACGAGTAGACCATCCGCTCCCAGGAAGAAGTACGCTTCTCTCCCGCTCTGGGCGTCCTCGACCCACGAATCAACACTAAACTTTCCTCACTCGAACTCCGAGAGCCCGACATGAAGACAACCTCAGGTTGCTTCTCCTCTTCTTTCTCTTCACTCTTCTCCTCCTCTCTCTTCTCTCTATTTCCCCCCTTCCCCTTGGTTTTGAGTTGGATATTCATTGTTGTTCCCACGAGCATGAGACGACAAGATGACCACCCCCGGGTGACGCTCATTCCGAGGGCTAGGGTACATACTGTGGGGGTCCCCAGGTACCCACAGGTTTTTACGTGTTGACTCACGGGTTTGTTTCAAGTTTTCCTTCTCTTAGGCCGGCCAATTAAGGCAGGCCGTTCGTCGGTCCGCGCAGCCACGACGTACCCCCTTAGCACCGACACGGGGGTCGTTGAAGTGACTGCGCGGGGTCCCGGGGAGGGCGGCTGGTGCCGGTCCGCCCCCCAGACGCCACCCGGTGACAGGGTTAGTGCCACCGGGCGCGTCAACACCAACACTCCTTGTCCTTCCCGAAGGACAAGGAAACGACAGAGGCGCAAAAGCGCCGACAACCTCTAGCGCAAAAGCGCAAAAACAAAGGGACGCAATAGCGCCCCCCACCTCAACGCGCAAAAAGCGCCACAACTCTGTCCCCCCAAAAAGAGGGACAGGTGCGCCGACACAATCAACAAAACACGATACCCCTCTGGAAGCAGAGGGGCAGGTGTTTTTCCCCCCTTCCCCGTCCGGGCCGGGCCCTTTCGGCACTGCAGCCTCATCGGCCCCGACCCGGTACTGAGGGCGCCACCGAAGCACCACCCTCAGGAGTGTTTATCGACTCTCCAGTCTAGATCCGCAGTGTTCAGTGCAAACGAGGCCACCTCGAGAAGGATGTGGACATGAAGTCCACGCACTGCGGTCTTGGGGTGGCAGGCTAAGGCTCCACTTAATGGGAGCTGTAAGCGCCTGTTGGTCCACCCCCTGTGGCGGGTCACCCCCACCACTCGGCCCCAACCTAACCTAACCTAACCTAACCTAACCTAACCTAACCTAACCTAACCTAACCTAACCTAACCTAACCTAACCTAACCTAACCTAACCTAACCTAACCTTTTTTTTTTTTTTTTTTTTATCGTCAGGAAATGCTTTATGCATTCCGTCCTGCCATGGGGGATGGCAGGGGGATATGTGGGACTCCACGGCTGTGAGGTGCAATGCCGGGCTACCCACTAAAACCTGACGGTGTTCCTCGAGAGCCTTTATGCCGGGGCCACGGGTGTGCGTTAGCATTCTTCCGCGACCCCGGCGGGCAACGGCCGGCGCTAAGCCGCCGGCCTCGTCTCGTTTTAGGTGGGAGGACAGAACTCCCACCCATGATGTCGTGAGAGGCGCGCGGGAACACCGCGCGCGCCATCTCGAGGCTTTCTGAGGGGTGGCACTCCCCCGAATGCCACCCCAAGCCTCTATATGGGTACTCCGTCTACTACGGAGTGCACCCTCGCCAATAGGCGACAACTCGAACTCTACGCATCCGTGAGCATAACTTCCTCTTCCTCGCCAGCAACTGTTGAGGCAATGGGAGCGGCCGGTGGGGCTGCTGCAATTCTTCTCTTGCCTGCCGGTTTCGTTTCCGTACAGGCCTTGCCTCCTAGAATGTGGTTCGCCGCCTTTTTGGCGGCATCGCACAACGTGCAGTGCGGAACTGCAATGCACGTTCCGGCCTTATGGCCGTCCTTACCGCAACGAAAACATTGTTCGCTGCGGTCCACCTCCGAGGAACAGTTCTGCCTCACATGCCCGACCTGCAGACACTTATAACAACGAAGGGGTCTCGGCTCCAGGAGCGTCACGTTCGCCGAGACCCAACCCACCAACAATCTAGTCTGCACTAGTTTTTTGGCCGCCACCGCAGGGCAGCGGACCCACGCTGTGTGCAACCCAGAGGGGGTGCGCCGAATTTCACCAACCTTTATTTGTTCGACGGTACAATGCCCTTCCCTTACGATAGCAGCGGATAACTCGCTTGCCGTAACGGAATCATCCAGGCCGGATATACGGAGCTCAGACGACTTGACCGGCCTGGAGATCCGGACCACATTCGGGCTGAGATGTTCCCGCAGCTTTGCTGCAAGTGAATCAGCCTTATCCCCACTGGCGAGGCCTGGAAGCTCCAATATACTGGCACCGGTAGCAGCCTTCTTATATTTCATCTCGGCGATTCCGAGCGTACCGAGGTCAATTTTGCTGCGTGCCTCGGTGAGTATCGCCGCGTAAGTAACCCCTTTTTGAGCCGCCTCTGGTTGCAGAGTTAACACCACTGCCGACGACTTCGGCACACGTGGCTTCGGCTTCCTTCTTTGCTTCTTCCTCCCCTTTGTACCGCCCTTAGAGGCGACGGTTTGGGAGGGATTGGACGTCTCGGGAATATTTTTCCTATTGCCTCTTCGGGCGACCACACTGTATGCCTCTTTCGTGGAGGCAGGTACTGGAGGCAGCGGGCGGGGCCTTGGGGTTGCCTCCGCCCCAGACGACGCCGACACCTTACTTCCCTTTTTTCCCCTTATATTCCCCCCCTTGCCAACGCTGGACCTCGCAGTATCGACGCTGGACTCATTCACCACCATTGTTTGCAGGGGCGCAGACACGGACGCATCTGCTCTACCACTCAGTGACGCTGGGAGGAAGCGCTTCTCTGGGAGTAGTCTGCCCTCCAGCGCATCAAACCTAGCGTTGACCATGTTGCCCACCTGCAACATGATGGACCTTGTCATGTCTTCCTGTGTCGAAGCTGTAGCCTCTGCCGGAGGCGGCCGTGGTTGAGTCGCCAGCTTTTCCACGATTTCTTTGAGCTCCGCAAGTTGCTTACGGAGCTCACTCATCTCAGCTCTCAGGCGGACATTCTCCTCCTGGAGCTTCATATTTTCCTCTGAAGAGGTTCTAGCCGCAAGGGTTTCCGTCACCTCTTTAATACAGGCTGCTGCCTCTTTCAGGGCCCGTTGAAACGGACCCTTTAAGTTCTTCGATTTAGTGGCCACCTTTTCGATGGCGGCCACGCTCGCCATTGCCAACTTATGCAGTCCATCCGTTGTCTCCATATCGGGACTCGGTTGCTGAGTCACCGACGGATCCCTGTGTCTGTCCGCAGACGCAGACGACGACCAACCAGACATTTCACTCGACGTTGAGCGGGTAAGTCTCTTTAGCCGGAGCTCTTGAGACATTTCTGCCATCTCCTTTTCAACTTGATGCTGCAGCGCCTCCCTCTGCGTCTGGAGCCACTCGCGCTTCGCTTGCGACAAGCCTACATACTCGCCGGTCGTAGGAGGCCGGCCTCTCCCTCTCCTTGTGGGAATTTTCCCTGCAGATGATGGTTCGGTCGCAGGACCTGCCTCTCTTTCCCTAGACTTCGATCTCGATCTCGATCTCGAACGACTTCTCGCCTTTTCTTCTGGACGAACACGCTTCCTCAGAGCCTTGGTCGCACTCCCGTCATCCGACCAAGCCGTTGGGACGCTTAAGTCCGACGCATCGGACAAGTCGTCCTCATCAACCTCTACACTCCTCCTCTTATCTTTCCCCCCCGTTCCCCGAAAGTTAAGTTTAAAATAATCCATACTTGATCCCACGAGTGGGGCCGATTTATAAGACCACCCCCGGGTGACGCCCATTCCGGGGGCTAGGGTATATACTGTGGAGGTCCCCAGGTATCCACAGGTTTTTAGCGTGTTTTCTCACGGGTTTTGTATCGAGTTTTCCTTCTCTCACGGCCGGCCAATGAAGGCGAGCCGTCTTCGGACCGCACAGCCACGACGTACCCCCTTAGCACCGTGACGGGGGTCGTTGAGGTGCACTGCGCGGTTACCGGGGAGGGCGACTGGTGCCGGTCCGCCCCCCAGGCACCACCCGACGACAGGGTTAGTGCCGCCGGGCACGCCACCACCTAGACTCCCTGCCCTCCGCAGAGGACAGGGAAACCACAATGCGCAAAAGCGCAAAAACCACAACGGAGGACGCAATAGCGCCCCCCAACACCTCTCCGCGCAATAGCGCCAGGCACCCTACCCCTCCAAAAGAGAGAGGCAGGTGCATCCCCTCCCCCCCGTCCGGGCCGGACCCTTTCGGCACTGCAGCCTCATCGGCCCCGACCCGGTACTGAGGGCGCCGCCGAAGCACCACCCTCAGGAGTGTTTATCGACTCTCCAGTCTAGATCCGCAGTGTTCAGTGCAAACGAGGCCACCTCGAGAAGGATGTGGACATGAAGTCCACGCACTGCGGTCTTGGGGTGGCAGGCTAAGGCTCCACTTAATGGGAGCTGTAAGCGCCTGTTGGTCCACCCCCTGTGGCGGGTCACCCCCACCACTCGGCCCCAACCTTTTTTTTTTTTTTGCGTCAGGAAATGCTTTATGCATTCCGTCCTGCCATGGGGGATGGCAGGGGGATATGTGGGACTCCACGGCTGTAAAGGTGCAATGCCGGGCTACCCACTAAAACCTGACGGTGTTCCTCGAGAGCCTTGATGCCGGGGCAACGGGAGCGCGTTGGCATTCTTCCGCTACCCCGGCGGCAACGGCCAGCGCTAAATCGCCGGCCTCATCTCGTGTTTGGGCGGGCCTTGCCCGCCCGACTTCTAGAGAGGCGCGCGGGAACACCGCGCGCGCCATCTCGAGGCTATCTGAGGGGCGGCACTCCCCCGAATGCCACCCCAAGCCTCAGGTGGGCGCCCCGCCGTATACATGGCAGGGCGCGGTGGTCGCCTTGGAGGCGATGGCCACTAGCACGGGTCCGTGCACATCTCCTCCATTTGCCTGGCGGGGGCAACGCGAGCGGCAGCAACGGCTACCACCCTAGCGCCCTTTTTGGGCTTAGCCCCCGCACAGGTCTTACTGCCTGGGATGTGGTCCGCCGACTTCCCTTCGGCGGAGCACAGCGTGCAGTGAGGCCTGCTCGTGCACGCCCCGGCTCTGTGGCCATGTTGCCCGCAGCGGTAACATTCTCCGCTGCGGTCCACCTCCGAGGTGCATACCGCGACGACGTGCCCCTGCTTCAGGCACCGGTAGCACCTCAAGGGTCTCGGCTCCAGTAATTTAACGCCTGCCGAGACCCATCCTACTAGAAGGCGACCACCTGCCACCTTCCTTGCCGCCTCAACGGGGCACCTTGCCCACACCGAGCCTAACCCTGTCGGAGTTCGGCGCACCTCTCCGACTTTTACGTCGTCCGCCGTGCAACTTCCCACCCTGGCGATGGCCCCAGCCACCTCAGCCGCCGTGACCGAGTCATCCAGGCCTGATACGCGGATTTCCGCGCATTTAGTCGGCCTGGACACTCTCACCAGGTCACTCCCCAGGTTTTCCCTCAATTTAGCCGCTAGTGCGTCGGCTTTCTCCCCACTAGCGGCACCCGGCAGCTCGAGGACGCCTGCCCCGGTGGCGGCCTTTCTGTACCGGAGCTCGGTTATGCCCAGCGGCCCCAGGTCAACCTTGGTTCGCGCCTCCGTTAAGACTTGGGCGTAAGAAACCCCCTTCTTGGCCGCCTCCGGCAGTAACGTAATTACTACGGCGGACGACTTAGGAACCCGCAGTTTCGGCTTTTTCGCCCTTCCCTTCCTTTTACCCGCCTCCCCCCTATTCGGCACAGAAGCCGGGACCGCAGCAACCTGACTATTCGGCCGAGTGGAAGCCGGGACTTCGACAACCTTTTTAATCTTCTTTTTCCTTACGACGGTTACAAAGCCGTCGTCGTCAATAGGAGCCGATACAGACGGCACCGACACGGATTGCTTTCCCGCAGGCTTGGGAAGGGGCGCTACAACCTTGCCTTTCCCAACTTTTTTGCTCCCCCCCTGTGATGCCGGCGATGGATGTCCGGCCGAAGGTGCAGTAGGTGCAGTTGGCACCTTTGCATCCGCAGCCAGAGGCGGACGGGTACTCTTCGCCGGCAAAAGTCGCTCCTCCAGCGCATCAAATCTCGCGCTGACCATGTTACCCACCTGTATCATAATTGACCTGGCCATGTCTTCTTGTATTGAAGCTGTAGCCTCTGCCGGAGGCGGCCGTGGTTGAGTCGCCAGCTTTTCTACGATTTCCTTGAGCTCCGCGAGTTGTTTGCGGAGCTCACTTATCTCCCCTCGCAGACAGGCATTCTCCTTTTGGAGTTTAACATTCTCCTCGGAATTGGTTCTTGCCGCAAGGGTTTCCGTAACCTCTTTGATGCTGGCCGCCGCCTCTTTCAACGCCCGTACGAACGAGCCCTTCAAATTCTTTGATTTGGTGGCCACCTTTTCGATGGCGGCCACGCTCGCCATTGCCAACTTTTGCAGTCCCTCTGCAGTATCCATATCTGGACTCGGTTGCTGACTCGCCAACGGGTCTCTGTGTCTGTCCGCAGACGCAGACGACGACCAGCCAGACAGCTCACTGGAAGTAGACCGGGTCAGCCTCTTTAGCCGAAGCTCCTGAGACATTTCATCCATCTCTTTCTCCACTTGATGTTGCAGCGCCTCTCTCTGCGTCTGCAACCACTCTCGCTTTGCCTGTGACAAACCGACATATTCGCCGGTCGTAGGAGGCCGGCCTCTCCCTCTCCTTGTGGGAATTTTCCCTGCAGATGATGGTTCGGTCGCAGGACCTGCCTCTCTTTCCCTAGACTTCGATCTCGATCGACTTCTCGCCTTCTCTTCTGGACGAACACGCTTCCTCAGTGCCTTGGTCGCACTCCCGTCATCCGACCAAGCCGTTGGGACGCTTAGATCCGAAGCATCGGAAAAGTCGTCCTCATCAACCTCTTCACTCCTCCTCTTATCTTTCCCCCCCGTTCCCCGAAAGTTTAGTTTAAAATATTCCATACTTGATCCCACGAGTGGGGCCGATTTATATGACCACCCCCGGGTGACGCCCATTCCGGGGGCTAGGGTATATACTGTGGAGGTCCCCAGGTATCCACAGGTTTTAAGCGTGTTTTCTCACGGGTTTGTTTCAAGTTTTCCTTCTCTTAGGCCGGCCAATTAAGGCAGGCCGTTCGTCGGTCCGCGCAGCCACGACGTACCCCCTTAGCACCGACACGGGGGTCGTTGAAGTGACTGCGCGGGGTCCCGGGGAGGGCGGCTGGTGCTGGTCCGCCCCCCAGGCGAAACCCGGCGACAGGGTTAGTGCCGCCGGGCACGCCACCACCTAGACTCCCTGCCCCCCGCAGAGGACAGAGAAACCACAATGCGCAAAAGCGCAAAAAACACACAACGGAGGACGCAATAGCGCCCCCCAACACCTCTCCGCGCAATAGCGCCAGGCACCCTACCCCTCCAAAAGAGAGAGGCAGGTGCATCCCCTCCCCCCCGTCCGGGCCGGACCCTTTCGGCACTGCAGCCTCATCGGCCCCGACCCGGTACTGAGGGCGCCGCCGAAGCACCACCCTCAGGAGTGTTTATCGACTCTCCAGTCTAGATCCGCAGTGTTCAGTGCAAACGAGGCCACCTCGAGAAGGATGTGGACATGAAGTCCACGCACTGCGGTCTTGGGGTGGCAGGCTAAGGCTCCACTTAATGGGAGCTGTAAGCGCCTGTTGGTCCACCCCCTGTGGCGGGTCACCCCCACCACTCGGCCCCACTCGGCCCCAACCTAACCTAACCTAACCTAACCTAACCTAACCTAACCTAACCTAACCTAACCTAACCTAACCTAACCTAACCTAACCTAACCTAACCTAACCTTTTTTTTTTTTTTTTTTTTTTTGCGTCAGGAAATGCTTTATGCATTCCGTCCTGCCATGGGGGATGGCAGGGGGATATGTGGGACTCCACGGCTGTGAGGTGCAATGCCGGGCTACCCACTAAAACCTGACGGTGTTCCTCGAGAGCCTTGATGCCGGGGCAACGGGAGCGCGTTGGCATTCTTCCGCTACCCCGGCGGCAACGGCCAGCGCTAAATCGCCGGCCTCATCTCGTGTTTGGGCGGGCCTTGCCCGCCCGACTTCTGGAGAGGCGCGCGGGAACACCGCGCGCGCCATCTCGAGGCTGTGAGAGGGGCGGCACTCCCCCGAATGCCACCCCAAGCCTCCGGTGGGCGCCCCGCCATATACATGGCAGGGCGCGGTGGTCGCCTTGGAGGCGATGGCCACTAGCACGGGTCCGTGCACATCTCCTCCGTTTGCCTGGCGGGGGCAACGCGAGCGGCAGCAACGGCTACCACCCTAGCGCCCTTTTTGGGCTTAGCCCCCGCACAGGTCTTGCTGCCTGGGATGTGGTCCGCCGACTTCCCTTCGGCGGAGCACAGCGTGCAGTGAGGCCTGCTCGTGCACGCCCCGGCTCTGTGGCCATGTTGCCCGCAGCGGTAACATTCACCGCTGCGGTCCACCTCCGAGGTGCATACCGCTACGACGTGCCCTTGTCTCAGGCACCGGTAGCACCTCAAGGGTCTCGGCTCCAGTAGTTTAACACCGGCCGAGACCCATCCTACTAGAAGGCGACCACCAGCCACCTTCCTCGCCGCCTCAACGGGGCACCTCGCCCACACGGAGCCTAACCCTTTTGGAGTTCGCCGCACCTCCCCGACTTTAACGTCGTCCGCCGTGCAACATCCCACCCTGGCGATGGCAACAGCCACCTCAGCCGCCGTGACCGAGTCATCCAGGCCTGAAACGCGGAGTTCCGCGCATTTAGTCGGCCTGGACACTCTCACTAGGTCACTCCCCAGGTTTTCCCTCAGTTTAGCCGCTAGTGCGTCGGCTTTCTCCCCACTAGCGGCACCTGGCAGCTCGAGGACGCCTGCCCCAGTGGCGGCCTTCCTGTACCGGAGCTCGGTTATGCCCAGCGGTCCCAGGTCAACTTTGGTTCGGGCCTCCGTCAACACCTGGGCGTAAGAAACCCCCTTCTTGGCCGCCTCCGGCAGCAAGGTAATCACCACGGCGGACGACTTTGGGACTCGCAGTTTAGGCTTTTTCGCCCTTCCCTTCCTTTTACCCGCCTCCCCCCTATTCGGCACAGAAGCCGGGACCGCAGCAACCTGACTATTCGGCCGAGTGGAAGCCGGGACTTCGACAACCTTTTTAATCTTCTTCTTTTTCCTTACGACGGTTACAAAGCCGTCGTCGTCAATAGGAGCCGATACAGACGGCACCGACACGGATTGCTTTCCCGCAGGCTTGGGAAGGGGCGCTACAACCTTGCCTTTCCCAACTTTTTTGCTCGCCCCCTGTGATGCCGGCGATGTATGTCCGGCCGAAGGTGCAGTAGGTGCAGTTGACACCTTTGCGTCCGCAGCCAGAGGCGGACGGGTACTTTTCGCCGGCAAAAGTCGCTCCTCCAGCGCATCAAATCTTGCACTGACCATGTTGCCCACTTGCATCATAATCGACCTGGTCATATCTTCCTGTAAAGAAGCTGTAGCCTCTGCCGGAGGCGGCCGCGGTTGAGTCGCCAGCTTTTCCACCATTTCTCTGAGCTCCGCAAGTTGCTTGCGGAGCTCAGTCATTCCTGCACGCAGGCGGGCATTCTCCTCCTGGAGCTTCATATTTTCCTCTGAAGAGGTTCTAGCCGAAAGGGTTTCCGTCACCTCTTTAATGCAGGCTGCTGCCTCTTTCAGGGCCCGTTGGAACGGACCCTTCAAGTTCTTCGATTTGGTGGCCACCTTTTCGATGGCGGCCACACTATCCATTGCCAGCTTCCTGAGTCCATCCGTCGTTTCCAAGTTTGGCTCCGGCTGCTGAGTTTCCGACGTTTCTGGCTTATGCCTGTCCGCTGACGCCGACGAAGAGTAACCCGACATCTCACTAGAGGTCGACCTAGTGAGTCGATTGAATCTAAGCTCCTGCGACATTGCCGCCATCTCCTTCTCTACTTGAATCTGCAGAGCCTCCCTCTCTGCGGCGAGCCATTCCTTTCTAGCCTGCGACAGGCCGACATATTCGCCGGTCGTAGGAGGCCGGCCTCTCCCTTTCCTTGCAGGAATTTTTCCCGCCGATGAGGGTTCCGTAGCAGGACCTGCCTCTTTTCCTCTCGAATTCGATCTCGACCTCGACCGACTTCTTGTCTTCTCTCCTGGGCGAACGCGCTTCCTTAGTGTCTTGGTCGCACTCCCGTCATCCGACCAAGCCGTTGGGACGCTTACATCCGAAGCATCGGAAAAGTCGTCCTCATCGATCTCCTTATCTTCACTCCTCCTCTTATCTTTCCCCCCCGTTCCCCGAAAGTTTAGTTTGAAATATTCCATACTTGATCCCACGAGTGGGGCCGATTTATATGACCACCCCCGGGTGACGCCCATTCCGGGGGCTAGGGTATATACTGTGGAGGTCCCCAGGTATCCACAGGTTTTAAGCGTGTTTTCTCACGGGTTTGTTTCAAGTTTTCCTTCTCTTAGGCCGGCCAATTAAGGCAGGCCGTTCGTCGGTCCGCGCAGCCACGACGTACCCCCTTAGCACCGACACGGGGGTCGTTGAAGTGACTGCGCGGGGTCCCGGGGAGGGCGGCTGGTGCTGGTCCGCCCCCCAGGCGAAACCCGGCGACAGGGTTAGTGCCGCCGGGCACGCCACCACCTAGACTCCCTGCCCTCCACAGAGGACAGGGAAACCACAATACGCAAAAGCGCCGCCAAACTCGTGTGCGCAAAAGCGCAAAAACACAACGGAGGACGCAATAGCGCCCCCCAACACCTCTCCGCGCAATAGCGCCAGGCACCCTACCCCTCCAAAAGAGAGAGGCAGGTGCATCCCCTCCCCCCCGTCCGGGCCGGACCCTTTCGGCACTGCAGCCTCATCGGCCCCGACCCGGTACTGAGGGCGCCGCCGAAGCACCACCCTCAGGAGTGTTTATCGACTCTCCAGTCTAGATCCGCAGTGTTCAGTGCAAACGAGGCCACCTCGAGAAGGATGTGGACATGAAGTCCACGCACTGCGGTCTTGGGGTGGCAGGCTAAGGCTCCACTTAATGGGAGCTGTAAGCGCCTGTTGGTCCACCCCCTGTGGCGGGTCACCCCCACCACTCGGCCCCAACCTAACCTAACCTAACCTAACCTAACCTAACCTAACCTAACCTAACCTAACCTAACCTAACCTAACCTAACCTAACCTAACCTTTTTTTTTTTTTTTTTTTTGTTGACGCTGGGGAATGCATTACTGCATCCGCACACCTACCATGGGGGCGGTAGGTGGGGTATGTGGGGCTCCCCGGCCAGAACGGCCGGTATACCCACTAAACCCCAGCGGTGTTCCATCCGGCGCCTATGGCTACGGCCGCGAGAGCACTTTGGCATTCTTCACGCGACCGCAGCAGGCGATGCCCAGCTGTCGCCGGGCTCCTCCCGGAGCGGAGGCAGAGGGGTGGAGTGCCCCTGCCTCCCTTACATCACTGTTGCTGGCCGATGCGCAGGAACACGCACGCACTCGGCCCCGACGGGACCCTAATTGACAGCGGAGCGGTGCCCCCCATGGCACCGCCCCTAGGGCCCCTAGGTGGGGGGGAGGAGAGCTGCATAACGCCTCCTCCTGGCCCCGGCTCTCCGACGGCGGAGATCAGGCGCGTTTGCGTCTTGTTCGCGGACCCTCTCCGCCGCCTCCTTCTGCGATATGACCTCCTCGCAGAAGGATTGAACCGCCAGCCACGACCTCTCATCGCTCAACATAGCCTTGATTAAGGCCTGGAGCGAGAGGTCGGCCCCCACCGCTGCGACTAATTCGGCGCGCTCACTCGCCCACGCTGGACACTGTACGACCGTGTGGCACGCCGAGTCAACATCGCAGCTGCAATGGTGGCACTCGGGTGCTGACTCCCTCCTAGCAATGCAGTGCAGGTAGCTGCCGAAGCACCCATGTCCGGACAGCACCTGCACCAACCTGAACGTCAACACCCCCGTTTTGCGATCCGCCCATTCCCTAATTACTGGGCGGATGGCCTCGACGGTGCGACGGCCGGCCGTAGGATTGGCCAGCCGCTCTTCCCAACTATCGAATATTGACCGTCGAAGCTGGAGCTTTCGCCGGTTCACCTCACTGGGCAACGGGAGGAACCCCGTCTCTCTTATTTGCGCACGCCATTTAAATAATTCGACGTGCGCTCTTACCTCCAGTTCCCAGGGAGGCGAACCTGCAAGAACACAGGCCGCCTCATAAGAGATGGTACGGTATCCCCTTATGACACCGATGGCCATAGCTCTCTGCGCTTTGCGCAAAGGAGCACAGTTGCGCATGGCCACCGGCAATTCCCCCCATATTGGCGCACCATAAAGTGCAATAGACCGTACCACCCCCATATAGAGGCGGCGGCACCCCGCGCTAGGCCCCCCGAGACTGGGCATCAACCGTTTAAGGCCTGCCGACGCCCTCATTAGACGGGGGGCCAGTTGCGCGAAGTGCTCGCGAAAGCTCCAACGGGCATCGAGATACAGGCCCAAGTACCTCATATGGGGCCTGATCTCGATGCGAGTGCCACCAACGATGATGCTGGAGTTGGCAGGTGGCGCGTTCCGGGGCCCATGGAAACACAGGGCCTCCGACTTGCCAAGCGCCACCTCCAATCCAAGCATCCTTATGCGCATCACCACCTGAGCAACAGAGCAGGTGGCGAGGCGAATTGCCTCCCGGAAGGTCTCCCCTCGGGCCAAGACCAGTGTATCGTCTGCGTAACACGTTACGCTGGCCCCTGCGAGGAGAACCCCCCTCAGCACCCAGTCGTAGCCGACGTTCCAAAGCAGTGGGCCCAGGACTGACCCCTGGGGAACGCCGCACGACATACTCCACCGGTGCTGCCGCCCATTTCGTCCCATACAAATGATAGACCTCTCATCGAGGTAAGACCCGACTATCCGACGGAGGTAAGGGGGGACCCCATGATACTCTAGGGCCCCCTTAATGCAGGCCCAGGGGAGGGTGTTAAAGGCGTTCGCAATGTCTAGTGACACCGCCACGACCACCCCCCCCCGAGCTACGACCTCATCCGACAGGGCCTTTACGCGCGCGATAGCATCGATTGTAGAACGGCCCTGCCGGAAACCATACTGCACATCGGACAGGTCGGGGCCGACCCCGACGAGGTGCCGGACGAGACGGCCAGCGATGATTCTTTCAAACAATTTGCCGGCCTCGTCCAGGCACACAATGGGACGATAGGCGGAGGGAGAGTCCGCTGGGCGCCCATCTTTCCTCAAGAGAACAAGCCGCCCCGTCTTCCACAAGACCGGGAAGCGGCCCGATTCCAGACAGGCGTCCAGCAGACGCCGATATCTAACCCCCAATTCGCTGAGGGACGCAACCAAGACGCGGCCCGGAATGCCATCCGGGCCCGGAGCCTTCCTCCCGCGCCGGAGCTTGCGAGCAGCCTGCTCTATTTCCACCCCCAAGACCGGTTCGTAGCCGGCCGCCGGGTCAGAACCGGCGACGCTAACCCCTCCACTTAATGAACGGGAGGGGGGCATCATTCTTGGGGGGCGGAATTCGGCCCTGTTTGGAAACAGGGCCGTCACTACATTTTCAAGCGTCCGGGGCTCGAGACCCTCAGTAATCGGGGGCGCCCATGGTCGAAGTTTTTCCCTAACCATCTTATAAGGGCGCCCCCAGGGATCCCGTTCGAGGGTCTCTAGGAGTTCCTCACGGCTCCTCGTCTTGGCTTCGCTGATGGTGCGCTGCAGCTCCTTCTTCTTGGCCATGTAGGCAGCGTACAGTGCGCCTTCCTCGTCCGCGTCACGATTCCTCCGTCGACGGTATCTGGTGTACCGGCGGCGGACGATTACACATTCCTCTCTTAATTTCGCGATTTCGTCCGACCACCAGTACACCTGACGCCGCAGAGGTCGATTAGATTTGGCCCGGGGCATCGCCGCATCACAGATTTGCGACAGTGCGCCCCGAAACCATTCAGCCTCACGGTCGACCTCCACGGGCCCAGCCGAAGGATTCAGCCAGGCCTGGACGAGGCAGGCTACCATCAGCGCGTCCCTATTCATCTTACTGACCACCCAGCGGGGGAAAGATATCGGCACTCGACGATTGTGCCCTCCGGCGCGGCCATCTTGTGGCGTCAAGGGGGCGATGTCGAACCTAATGTACAGATGATCCGACAACGTTTCTACCCCCTCGAGAACCGTCCAGGAGTGGACGCGGTGCGCAAGGGCAGGGGTTGCAAACGAGACGTCCACAACAGACCCCCCCTGCCTGCGCACACAAGTATTGGCAGACCCACGATTTAAAACGAGCAGGTCGGCCGACGACGTCCACTCCTCCAGAGCTTCTCCTCTCACGTCGGTTACGGGGGACCCCCAGCAGCGCGATTTGGCGTTGAGGTCCCCCAACAACAGAAACTGGCGGGGTCGATTACAGGCAACGAAGGCCTCGAGCCCCGCCAGGAAATCCTCAAAATCGGAGAAGCTCCGGTTTGGGGAGAAGTATACACCTAGCACAACAACATCTCCCCAAAGGACCGCCACATAGCCGCGACCCCTGCCGGCAAGTACAGGGGCCGGATAAACTCCGCCGGAGAACACAATGACGACCGAACCGTCGGTGTCCCCCCACCAGTTGGAATTCGGGGGGACGAAGTACGGCTCGGCCGCGACTATAATGTCGATGGACCACTCCGCCATGCTCTGCATAAGCAGGTCCTGGGCACGGGCGGAGTGGTTCACATTCGTTTGTAGGAGGCGATAGGACATTAAGTTACGCAGCGTCCATCGCCTCCTCTTCCCTGCGCGCAGGGGCAGCTGGGGCAGCAGGGGCAGGGGCAGCCTGGGTCTTGGCGGCGGCCTTAGTTTTGCCCTTCTTTGCCCTGGCACCTTCACAGGCCTTGCTCCCCGCTCTATGCGAGGCCGGTTTTCCGATGGCCTCGCATAACGTGCAGTGGGGGGAGCTAGAGCAGTCCGCGGCCTTGTGGCCGGGCTGACCGCAGCGGAAGCAGTGGTCGCTGCGGTCTACCTCGGATTCACACTGTTGCCTGACGTGTCCATGGGCCAGGCAACGGTAGCACTTGAGCGGCTTCTGGTCTAACAACCGGACTTGCGCCGACGTCCAGCCGACCAGGAGCCGCCCCCCGACAACTTTCTTGGCCGCCGCCACAGGGCAGCGGACCCAGACAACCCCTAACCCAGACGGCGTTCTCTTTATCTCGCCGACTTTTACCTCGGCGACCGAGCACTGGCCGACCTTCACAACCGCAGCCCCAACTTCCTCTGGGGTAATTGAATCGTCGAGGCCCGAGATCCTTAACTCGACAGACTTCACAGGTCTGGAGACTTTAGCAACCTCTGGTCCCAGAGCTTGTTGGAGCTTCTCGGCCAGTGCATCGGCCTTAGGAGCGCTCGTAGCTCCGGGGATCTCGAAAACTGCAGCCCCTGTGGCAGCAAGCCTAAAGCGCATGGCGGCGATGCCGAGGTCATCCAAAACTATCTTCTTCCTGGCCTCACCAATCGCCGCCCCATATGTAATACCTTTTGCCACCGCCTCGGGCGAGAGGGTGACTACCACAGCTGACGAACGAGGAGGACGCAGAACCGCTTTCTTCTTCCCCTCTTTCAACCCTTCTTTGCTGGCCCCCTTGCCCGACAGCTGTTGCGCTGCCATAGAAGAGTTGCCACCTTGGCCACCAGAATTAGGCTTACGCCCCCTCCGCACAACCGTTGACCACGGCTCCTCCATACTCTCAGGAGCCGGCGGGAGCGGGCGCGGTTGAGGCTGCGATTGCCCGTTACCCCCATTGTTGCCCTTCTTTCCCTTCTTCTTCCTCTGCCTTTTTGGATTTTTGCCCTCTGCCACACCTGCCGCAACGGGTTTGGCCGCTGTAGAATCAAGGGGGGAGGGAGGAGATGTCAAGGAGGAGGAAGGGCGAGGTGCCGCTACCGAGGACTTCACCAATTTCCCCGAGACCTGCTTCGACCCGCCAATCGCGACAGCAGGAAGTTGAGGGTAATCTTCCCTAGAGAGCTCCATGCGATCCTGTGGCGGGAGTGCCCTACGGTCTGAAGCCAGCGGGGGCCTCAGACGAGTCTCAGGCAGGAGGCGGTCTTGGATTGCCTCTAGCCTGGCATTAAGCATTGTCCCCACCTCCCGCATAATCGACTGCGCCAGATCTTGAGGTATAGTCGACGCCGATGCTGGGGGTGGGGTGGGCTCAAGATGATTCGCAAGCCTAGTCAGCCTTTCAGTCAGGATCGCCATGTCCTGCCTGAGATCCGCAACCTGTTTCTGCAGCTTGGCATTCTCTAGCTGCAGTCGCCGCGTCTCGTCACTGCACGTTCTACTTAGAAGACCCTTTGCCGCCATGTCTATCTGAGCTAGCGCGTCAGTGAGCTTTTTCTTAAAATCCCCTTTGAGGTTTTTGCTCTTTTTATTTACCTCCTGAATGGAGCCCATGCCATTCCGGATCAGAGCATGAAGGTCATCAGCTGATTCCTCAAACTCAACTGAGTCTTCGTCATAGTCCCTGATGGGATGAGTAGGAGCAGGCTGCTTCATGTAGGCCTCCCGCGCGGCCCGCTGGTGAGACCTCAGGTTCCTATCCGACGGCAAAACATCCTCCTCCATCGCTTCAACCTCAAGGTCCCTAGCCTCATCATGAGCCAACTGCTTCTTGGCCTGCGCCAAGCCCACATAACTTCCCGTCGAGGACTTCCCAGACCTCCTCTCCCTCCTAGATACTTGAGTGGTCTTCTTCGTCGGCACTTCAGTATCACTACCAGATGACTCTTGGCCTCCCCGAACGAAGAAGGAGCCCTTTGACGAGGTCATTAAGACTGACGGCGACCCGCTCCTGGATCTCGACCTTTTACGGTCATTAACAAACTTAATTTTAAGATCCTTCCGCTCAGCAGACCTCCCTGGATCTTTACTACATCCCTTCACCGCCGAAGAATTGAACTCCGGGCTAGCGTCTCGGGAGTTTAAGATTTTCGACTCCCGCGACCCCTTCTCCGACGACGACTCTCCACCCGATCGTGAGCGCACGGTCTTCGTCGACAGTGTCGAGCTCGCACTCGACAACTCCGCCTCATTTTCATTCTCCTCACTACTTCGATTCCCCCCCTTCCCCGTAAAGTTTATTTGAGATAGATTTTCCATATTAAATCCCACGAGTGGGGCCGATTTATATGACCACCCCCGGGTGACGCCCATTCCGGGGGCTAGGGTATATACTGTGGAGGTCCCCAGGTATCCACAGGTTTTTAGCGTGTTTTCTCACGGGTTTGTTTCAAGTTTTCCTTCTCTTAGGCCGGCCAATTAAGGCAGGCCGTTCGTCGGTCCGCACAGCCACGACGTACCCCCTTAGCACCGTGACGGGGGTCGTTGAAGCGACTGCGCGGGGTCCCGGGGAGGGCGGCTGGTGCCGGTCCGCCCCCCAGACGCCACCCGGCGACAGGGTTAGTGCCACCGGGCGCGTCTACACCAAACTCCATGCCCTTCACGAAGGGCAAGGATTGACATAGGCGCAAAAGCGCCAACAACCAACTGAGCGCAAAAGCGCGAAAACAAAGGGGGGCGCAATAGCGCCCTCCACCTCACCGCTCAACAAAGCCAAAAATACTCTGTCCCCCCAAAAAGAGGGACAGGTGTGCCGACACAATGACAAAACACGGTACCCCTCTGGAAGCAGAGGGGCAGGTGTTTTTTCCCCCCTTCCCCGTCCGGGCCGGACCCTTTCGGCACTGCAGCCTCATCGGCCCCGACCCGGTACTGAGGGCGCCGCCGAAGCACCACCCTCAGGAGTGTTTATCGACTCTCCAGTCTAGATCCGCAGTGTTCAGTGCAAACGAGGCCACCTCGAGAAGGATGTGGACATGAAGTCCACGCACTGCGGTCTTGGGGTGGCAGGCTAAGGCTCCACTTAATGGGAGCTGTAAGCGCCTGTTGGTCCACCCCCTGTGGCGGGTCACCCCCACCACTCGGCCCCAACCTAACCTAACCTAACCTAACCTAACCTAACCTAACCTAACCTAACCTAACCTAACCTAACCTAACCTAACCTAACCTAACCTAACCTAACCTAACCTAACCGCAAAATAGATGGAAAGGTTGGGGCGGCGCTGACCATTTGGGACGGCGTCGCCGAGTATGGTAGGAAAAAATTATGTCTGGAACGCTACTGCACTGTCTTTCAGGCGGAACTCTTGGCCCTATCACAGGCCGTGGAGTACGTGCTCCGCAGTAACACACCCAGTTGCTGCATTTTTAGTGACTCTAGGTCTGCGCTGGATGCCTTGGTAGGAAATAATTCTCTGCATCCCTTGATAATAAAGTGTAGACAAGACATCGGTAAGATGATAGATACAGGCAGATCCGTGAGACTGCACTGGATTCGTGCACATGCAGGGCTGCAGGGAAATGAAAGGGCCGATGAGCTGGCGAAGGATGCGGCACTCCACAGGCGGACTAGGCCGGATTACGACAAGTGCCCCATCTCATTCATCAAGCGACAGATCCGAATGGAGTCGATTGATGAATGGGATAGGAGGTACGTAAGTGAGACAACGGCCTCAGTCACCAAAGTGTTTTTCCCGGACGCCACTAAAGCTCATTCGGTAGTAAGAAAGATTAGTATGGATAGCGTGATTGTGCAAGTGTTCACAGGCCACGGGGGGTTCTCTGAGTACCTGCACCGTTTCGGGTGCAAGGAGAGCCCGGCGTGTGTCTGTGACGAGAATGTGAGCGAAAGCGTGATGCATGTGTTGTGTGAATGCCCCGCCTATACCAAAGATAGACTAGATATGGAAATAGAAATAGAGACTGTGATTAGGCCGAATACAATAGATGGAATTATGATGGACAAAAATAAAAGAAAAGTATTTTTGAAATACTGCAGAAAGGTTGCAGCAAAAGCTATTAAAAAGAATAAGACGAAATAAAATGTAACAAATAGCACTAAAATAAGCTACACTTATGTAACATAAATAAGACAACAAAGTAAATATGTAATAATGATTAAGAAAAATAGACAATGTAATTACTGTGATATTAGATATAAGTTAGATGTAAGACAGAAATTATAATATAAAAAAGACAAACAATAAATAAATACTGTGATATTAGTTGGTAAGATTGAAATGTCTTCGTCAAAGTAGATATAAGACAATTGAAATAAAAGACTAATAGTAATTACGGATATACCATTAGAACTAAGGAAAAGATATGACTTGTGTAGCAAATAGTGTATAAGATTTTAGTATAGTGAATAAGAAAAATGTAATAGAGTAAGTGATTTTCAATGCAATAAAGATTTCAGATTATAGCTAATCAACCGTTAGGCTGGAGTGAAAGGGGTATTATCCCAGATGATGTATGAAAAAGCGAGAACTGGAATGACAGAAAAATAAGGGCCCTAACTTTGCCCATGTTAGGGGGAAGCAGAATAAAAAAAAAAAAAAAAAAAAAAAAAAAAAAAAAAAAAAAAAAAACCTAACCTAACCAGTCTCAGACGGTCCGCAGACGTGTAAACAGCGAAAATAAGTCGCTCCGCGCCCTAAAAATCGGGAAAAAATAGTAAAATAAGTAAAAGTGTTTACTGTGATATATCGTTGGATGCGCGTGAATACAAGCTACACGCCAGTGAAAAAATTTAAAAAAAAAAAAAAAAAAAAAACTAGTTGTGAAAATACAAAAGAGCGTGCGCCGCTCGTTTTTGAGCGGCGACATATAGTTTTTAAATTGTGAAGTGACGAAGATTACAGTCCCACAGGTGCTGTGAAAATTTGGGATTTTTCCGCCAAGCGTAAGCTGAGATACAGCGAAATTAGGAGAAACACGTGGCGACAATTCCTAGATTAGGGTGTTTTTAGTTATAGTACTAACATCATCGGGAGTGCTTGACAGCCCCAAAACAGTGTGCAAGTGGTGTTTTTGGCCAAACCGAAGGGTTCAGCCAGAAACAAAGAAAAAACACAAACACGTGGGTGTAACTTCTAAATTAGGAAAGCTAGAATTAGGGTATTAGTGTGTGGTGAAGTGGTAGTGACATAGAAGGAGAGGTGTATCACCTGCGCTGAAAAAGCGCTGGTGAATTAGCCGGAAAACCGTATTTTACGGTTTTTTCCGGCGCCTACAAACTTTGACGGAGCAGAGCGCAGCCGGGAGAACATCTATCTGGGAGAGAGCAACACGAGGAGATAGAACATATAACTAACAGTAAGCGTACCAAATTTTATGTCAATAGACACAGGGAATAGGGAGGAATAGAAGGAAATAGATACCAAATAACAAAAGTATAGAGGGTAGATCTAAAAAACTTTTTCAATATTTCAGGGAATAACAAGGCTTTCAGTAAATCGATAGTTGGGGAAAGATTTTAAGATAAATCATAATAATATAGTGTTGAAAGAATTTTGGAAAACTGATAAATTAGGCCAAAGAAAATATTTTTCAAATTACGTAAATTCTATAGGAAGTTTTAATCGCATTGTTTATGTTTTTGGGGACAAATAACTTCGAGGTCAATATATTTTTACAAATTTAGAATAAGTGGTATCTGTTAGTCTATTTATCTGACTTCCCTGTGTCTAAGTTTGAGACCCTTAGGATAAGTAGTTTATAAGTTATTAACATTTAATCACAATAAGGTAAAACCTGACAACTTTATGATAAGTTGGTACGGTTTTGTCCGACAGCCGCGGCCGTATTCTGGTGAGAATCGAAATTGTTAGATTGAAAGGGTATAAAAATTACAGAATAAATCGGAACACATTGAGGAATACTAGGGAGTAACCGGGAAACTCAATAGGACAATAGGAAGATAAAAATAGGAAATTAGGGAAGAAAAATTGGGTAAAATTTTCCATAGAAAAACTATTAGGAATAATTTACAGAATAAGGCGCCGGGGAACGGGTATTCATCCGGTATTAATTGTACCCCCGGTGACGTAGGAAGAAATTAGACGGACTAGCCCCATAGCGAGGTTGACAGCTGTTGTCACTGTCAGTGTCAGGGTGACGTAGGTGTCACTGTCACTGTCAGGACAGACACAACTGTCAGGTGAAATTGTCACTGTCAGTGTCAGTGGCGGGAGTGTCAGTGTCACTGTAGACAGCTGTCACAAAACTGTCAGGCGCCATTGCTGTCACTGTCAGTGCGTCAACCGATCTAGTCAAGGGTGAGTCGCGGTCAAGCTCGAGCTGACCAGAAATCATAGATAAATTAAATAAAATATTTTAATATAGTAAATTATTGGAGAATAAATGGGACAAGGGTGAATCGAAGCCAAGCGCGAGTCGGAAATAATATAAGTTAGATAAATATTTATATTATTTTTTATTTTTATTTTTATTTTACTAGAAAAATTTTTAGTGGTAGAGTTAATTGGATAGGGTGAAAAAGTGGGGATCAGTATATAGAATATATAGCTATAAGTGTTTTTGCCCCACCTATTTTTGGAAATTTTTTATTAATTTTTTAAAGGTTTTATAAAAACAGATTGTTAAACGATCTAGGTGGTCAAAAATTTTTTAAGGTTGGAACGGATAAAGTAGGCTAAGGTAAACCCAATAAACCCCTTCCCCCCCCAAAAATCCCGAAAATCTTAAGGGAAATCCTGAAAAAAGCCGGGTTGGGAGAGGCTTTGGGAGGATTGAGTGGGTGTAGAGTGGTGTACGGAGGAAGGGCTTCTCTTCCCCCCCTTTCCCCCCCCCCTCCTTCCCTGCCTCACCCCCGCGGTGGTCCCCCCTCTCCCCCTAGGTCTCGTGGGGAGCACTTTTTGCCCCCCCCCTCCCCCCTCCCCACCCCCAAATTTGTATTCTTTGACGGGGAACATATTCCAACACCCCCTCTTCCTTTTTTGGGACGGTCTTAGTGCGCGGCTGTCGGACTGACCACGAAAAGTCTGTGATTTTAGTAATAGGGAACTGGGTAACTCGAATCAGTCGGCCCTTTACACCGCTGCCTAGAGTGCCTAGAGTAGGTAGTTTTAAGTATTGACATTGGTTTTATTATTATTATTTGACATTTTATTAACTGGTGAATAATTATTATTGTTTTTATTTTATTATTTGACATTTTATTAATTAGTGAATAATTATTTATTGTTTTATTGTGCATTGTGACTTAGGTTCACCGTGTTTGTTGACCGGTGAACATAGTTTAAGTTAATTGACATTTTGAATTTAATTGTGGTGACGTCCTAAACTTACAGGGTCTGTTGACCTGTAGGTATAGAAATAAGGTACAGTTTACACGGCGCCTGCCGTGTTTATTGACCGGCAGGCTTAGCTATAGTCTTAGTGTAGGACGCATTCCCCACAAAAATGTTTGGGTACCGCACGCCGGCTAAGGCTATAGAAAGAAAGGAAGGGAAAAGCCCAGTTGAAAGTATGAGTGGAAGGGAAGAAAATTTGAGAGAAGATTGTGTGCAAGGAGAAGAGCTTAATAAAACGAGAACGGTAAGAAGAAGTGTGGGGGAGATCGAGGCGAGAATCGAGACTCCCCCGGCTCCATTGAAAAATAGTGAGCCAGAGAAAAAAGTCGAAAGAGTAAAGTTAAGAATGAGATTCCCGGCAGAGCTAAAAACGACGCAAGGAAAAAGTAAGGGTGCTAGCGAGGTGAGGTTGGAAGAGGATGTATGTTTAAATAAAAGTAAGAATGAAGAGGAACAAAAGGAGAGAATGACAGGAGGAAACCAAATTGGTAGAAGTCGGACGGCGGAGGCGAAGAGCTGCCTCATGAAAGCTAAGTTGCAGCTCAACAACAGCAGAAACCTAAAGACGGATATTAAGGCGGATGTCCTCAGTGCAGTAGAAAGGTTGTATGAGTTGGTGAGAGAGGCAGAGGAGGAGAGGAAGAAGAATAAGAATGAAAGAGGAAGGGAAGAAACGAGGGAAGAAAAAGTGAATGAAGATAGGCAAGGAACTAAGAAGAATGAAGAAATGATGGAAAAATGGGACATAAGAATGAAGCTATTGGAAGAAAGTAAAGAAAAAATGGACGAGTATGTAAAAATGTTTAAAGAAAGTAGCGAGAGGATGAATGAGTTGAAGGAAGAAATTAGGAAAGAGAGAGAGGAAAGGAAGAGAGGGCCGATCACGTATGCGGGAGCAGTGGCTGGGATGACGAAGGTTAATCCACCCAACCGAACGGCACTGCATTCCCTGATCGTGTCCTCGGAAAAGGAAGAGGAAACGGGAGAGGACGTATTAGAAAGGATTAGGAAGGCAGTGGACGCGAAGGATGGATGGGTACAGGTGGAGAGAGTAAGAAAGGTGAAAGATAGGAAGGTCGTCGTCGGATGCAAGAATGAGGAAGAAAGGAAGAAAATAATACAAAGAATAAATGGAAGGGGTAAAGGGCTTGTGGTTGAGGAGGTCAAGAATAGGGACCCCCTTCTGGTGCTTAAGGATGTAATCAAAGTCCATACGGATGATGAAATCCTGAAGGCTATAAGAAACCAGAATGGGGGTCTCTTTCGAGACCTCAAAAAGGAAGAAGATAGAATGACAGTGAAGTTTAGGAGGAGAGTGAGGAATCCTCTCTGTAGTGACGTGGTCTTAACCGTGTCGCCTCTGCTTTGGCAGAAAGCGACCGATCGGGGATATATACGGGTGGATCTGCAGAACGTGCGGGTGGAGGACCAGTCCCCCCTTGTACAGTGTACAAGGTGTCTGGGATTTGGGCACACCCGCAGGTTCTGCAAGGAAGAGAAGGATGTGTGTAGTCACTGCGGAGGCGACCATCTCAAAAAGGACTGTCTTGAGAGCCGGCGTGGCGAGGTGCCCAAATGTAGGAATTGCGATAAAAACAGCATAATGGGCAAGGGTCATAACGCTTTCGACGTAGAATGCCCCATAAGGAAGAAGTGGGACGCCTTAGCTAGGGCAACAATAGCGTATTGCTAAGGGCGTCCCACGCAATAATATACGCAAATACAAAATATTACAAGCCAATTTACAAAGGAGCAAACAAGTCACCGCTGAACTTGTTATGGCGGCTCAAAAGCGTGACATTGATATCGCTTTAATACAGGAACCATACACCGGGTGTATAGGAAGAGTGAAGGCGTACCCCGGGGTTAGAGTCCTACAACATCAGGGACCACCCGGGGACACAATAAAATCGGCCATAATGGTCTTCGACAGGACGATCGACATCACCCAGTGCCCGACATTGGCGACCCCTAACATCATGGTCGCCAAGGTTAAAACCGGTCTCGGGGACGTGGGAGTGGTGTCGATCTACCTGGAAGGGGACCAACCACTCGACCCGTACACCCGGTGTATGGAACAAATAATAGATGAAATAGCCGTGAAAAAACTGCTCATAGGCGGGGATGTAAATGCTTGGAACCCGTGGTGGGGGAGTGAAAGGATGGATGCAAGAGGTGAAATGTTAGGTAGTATGTTTGATAGGAAGGATCTTCAGATCCTCAACAGGGGGTCCGAGCCTACCTTCGACACGGTCAGAGGTGATAAGAGATGCACCAGCTGCGTTGACATCACGGTTTGCTCCACCGACATGCTGCCGGCAGTGCACAACTGGCGAGTGGAGGCGGACGTGACGACCTCGGATCATAGGGCAATCCTGTTTGACCTCTATTTGGAACGGGGGGCAGGGGCAAAAGCGGCCTCGACCAGGGTATACAACACGAGGAAGGCCAATTGGACTCAGCTCAGACAGGAGCTGAGCCAAATTTGGATGGAGAGGTGTCTCGACACCGAGACGTTCCGAAGGGTGAATGATGTCCGTGAGCTCGAAGATAGGGTCGAGGAGCTCACGGACTCTATGAAAGAATGTTGTGAAAAGTGTGTACCCAAAGTCGGGGCCGGAAGGCGGACAGGATTGCCTTGGTGGACCGAGGAACTCACCCGCCTAAAGAAGGAGGTGAATCGCCTGAAGCGAAGAATATCTTACGCAGCACCGGTGCGGAGGGCGTGGGTGGTGGAGCAATACCTGGCGTCGAAACAGGAGTATCTGACCGCGGCGGGGAGGGCTCGGACTACCAGTTGGAAAAATTTCTGTGAGAAGCAAGAAAGAGAAAGTATGTGGGATGGGATCTATAGGGTGATACGCAGCACAGCAACGAAGGACGAGGATTTACCCCTCGTCCGGAACGGCGTAGCACTTGGAGGGGTGGAGTCGGCCAGTTTCCTAGCAGAAACCTTCTTTCCGGAGGACTGCGCTGATAACGACGATGCGGAACACATGAGGATAAGAGAAACAGCTAGAACAATCAATAGTATTGAAAACGGCGGATCGTGCGATCCGCCGTTCACCAAACAAGAACTCATGTGGGCCGCATCTAGTTTCAGCGCAAAGAAGGCGCCGGGACTGGACGGCTTCACTGCCGACATTTGCAGGGCAGCTATCACCCTACAACCCGATATGTTTGTGGAACTGTATAACAGGTGTTTGGAATTAGCGTGTTTCCCCACCATATGGAAGGAGGCCGCGACAGTGGTATTGCGAAAACCCGGGAGGCCGGACTATACGAGTCCCAAGTCGTACAGACCCATAGGCCTACTACCTATTATGGGTAAAATCCTAGAGAAAATGCTTGTGAATAGGATAAAGTGGTATGTGTTGCCGGACCAGAGTTCGCACCAATACGGATTTACACCGCAGCGTGGAACCGAGGACTCCTTCTATGTCATGGTAAATCATATTAGGGAACAAGTACAGCGCAAGAAAATTGTGCTTGTTGTATCCCTAGACATAGAGGGAGCCTTCGATAACGCGTGGTGGCCGGCTCTACGGTGCGAACTCGCCAAAACAAATTGTCCGGTAAACCTTAGACGGCTTGTGGACTCGTATTTGTCCGACCGAAGGGTACGAGTAAGGTATGCAGGAGAGGAGAATATAAGGATAACTACGAAAGGGTGTGTGCAAGGTTCGATAGGGGGACAACATTTTGGAATTTATTGCTGGACCCCCTATTGAAATTGTTGGATGAAAGGGGAGACTACTGCCAAGCATTCGCAGACGATGTGGTCCTGATTTTCTCCGAGGAAGACACCCAGAGTCTCAAAAGGAAGGCCGAAGCAGCACTCCGCTGTGTCGGGCAATGGGGGAATCGGAATAAGTTGAAATTCGCACCTAACAAGACCAAGGCCATGTTAGTTACGAAGAGACTGAAGTACGATCCTCTAGTGCTGGACATGGATGGGGTTGGCATCGGGCTTTCGGAAGAGATTAAGATCGTGGGGCTCACGATAGACCGGAATCTTACGTTCAGCGCTCATGTGGACAACGTGTGCCGCAAAGCGCTGAACGTATACAAGCAGGTGTCGCGAGCAGCCGGGGTCAACTGGGGGTTGGAATCGGAGATCATTAGGACCATATATATGGCAGTGGTCGAACCGATTGTGTTGTATGCGGCGAACGTGTGGGCACCAGCGTCCAACCGACTCGGTATTCGCAAGCGGCTGGGCGTGGTACAGCGGGGTATCGGGCAGAAGATCGCCAAGGCATACAGGACGGTCTCTCTCAACTCGGTGCTGCTGCTCGCGGGGATGCTGCCTCTTGATGTGAGGGTGCGGGAAACCGCCCTTCTTTATGAAGTCAAGAGGGGGTACTCCCGGCGGGTGGTGGCGGATCGAGATGTGGAGAGACCGATACCTTACACTGAAATGCCACATCCTGCCTGCCTGACAGAGCTACAGTACGGAAGCGTGGAGGACAGTGCGGAGCTAGAGAAATGCAAGGATAGTCGGTGTAACATTTACACCGACGGGAGCAAGATCGATGGAGAGGTTGGGGCGGCGCTTTCTGTATGGGATAGCGTCGCCGAGTATGAAAGTAAAAAACTAAAGCTGGAACGTTACTGCACTGTCTTCCAGGCGGAACTCTTGGCTCTGTCTAGGGCAGTGGACTACGTACTTCGTCGTGGCACGCCCAGTAGCTGCATTTTTACAGACTCGAGGTCTGCTCTGGACGCTGTAGTGGGATGGAAGTCTCTGCATCCCATAGTAATGAAGTGCAGGACAGACATCGCTAAGATGAAGAATGCAGGACAATCAGTGAGATTATTCTGGATTAGAGCGCACGTTGGGATGCAGGGAAATGAAAGGGCCGATGAGCTGGCGAAGGATGCGGCACTCAAAAGGAAGACGAGGCCGGATTACGATAAGTGCCCCGTCTCATTCATCAAGCGACAGATTCGAATGGAATCGATTGATGAATGGGACAGGAGGTACGTAAGTGAGCAAACGGCCTCAGTCACCAAAGTGTTTTTCCCGGACGCCACTAAAGCTCATTCGGTAGTAAGGAAGATCAGAATGGATAATGTGATAGTGCAAGTGTTCACAGGCCATGGAGGGTTCTCTGAGTACCTGTATCGTTTCAGGTGCAAGGAGAGCCCGGCGTGTGCCTGTGATGAGAATGAGAGTGAAAGTGTGATGCATGTGTTGTGCGAATGCCCCGCCTACAGTAGTGATAGACTTAGAGCAGAAATTGAAATAGATGAGTTCATTAGGCAAGATAAAATTAGTGAAATCATAGCAGACACGAAAAAGAGGAAGAAATTCCTAGATTACTGCAGAAAAATTGCGGTAAAAGTCATAAACAGAAATAAGACAAGATAACCTAATTAAGTTGGTTGACAGAATCAAAATATGTAAAAATGACTGTGATATAGTTTTAAGACATATCACTGGAATATAGATATAAGACAACAATGTAAAATAAACATAACTAAATGACTGTGATATAGTATAAGTATATTACTGTAAAATAGCCTTAAGAATATATACTAAGTAAAATAACAAGCGAAACAGTAATAGCAGTAAATAAATAATAGGTTAAGATTACTGTGATATTAGTATATAGAATTAAATAGTGAATTGTACAACTGGAAATAATAATAATAATAATGATTATATACATAGTATTAAGTAGTAATAAGTAGTATTAAGTAGACAAATTGTACAATAGTAATAAGGCTTTTTTATGATAATAAAAATTTCAGATAGAGCAGAAATTAGATAACCAACTGTTAGGCTAAAATCAGTACGAAAGGGCTTTATCCCCAGAAGAGTGTAAAAGTGCGAGAACTGGAATGAGAGAATAGATAAATAAGGGCCCTGACCTTGCCCATGTCAGGGGAAGTAGGCTTATTAATAAAAAAAAAAAAAAAAAAAAAACCTAACCTAACCTTTTTTTTTTTTTTGCGTCAGGAAATGCTTTATGCATTCCGTCCCGCCTGGGGGAGGCGGGGGGATATGTGGGACTCCTCAGCTGATAGTGCGAAGCCGAGTATACCCACTAAAACCTGACGGTGTTCCTCCGGGGCGCCTGATGCCGGGGCCACGGGTACGGATTTTTATTCTTCCGCGACCCCGACGGCGATGCCCAGCGCGTTTGATGCGCCGGGCTCATCTCGTTATAGGCAGGAGGGTGAAGCCGCTCCTGCCCTATTTATGTACTGCGTGGGAGGCGCGCGGGAACACCGCGCGCGCCCTCCCGGGGCTGTTAAGATGGGGGTGACGCTCCCCCGAACGTCACCCCCGAGCCCCTAGGTGGGGGGAGAAGGGCGTGGAAGGCCCTCCTCCGGGCCCCGGCTCTCCGGCGGCGGATTGATTGGGAGAGCGGATCATTTTCCCGCTCCCGCTCCGCCGCCTCCTTCTGCAAGATTACGTCCTCGCAGAAGGTGAGAACCGCCAGCCATGCCTCCTCGCTACCGACCATCGATTTTACGACAGCCGGCAGCGAGAGGTCCCTCCCCACCGCCGCGACAAGCGCACGACGCTGCTCGGCCCACGCCGAGCATTCCTCTAATGTGTGCTGCGCCGTGTCTTCGTCGCGGCCGCAGTGGTGGCACTCGGTCGTCGACTTACGCCCGGCTATTCGACACAGGTACTTGCCGAAGCAACCGTGCCCCGACAGCACCTGCGTCAGCCGGTAGGTCAACGACCCCGTCTTTCTTTCCGTCCAGTCTTTTAGCACCGGACGGATCGCCTCAACGGTCCGGCGGCCGGCGTTCGGAGTTGCCAGCCGCCTCTCCCACTTCTCCATTATGGACCGCCGGGCTTGGAGTCTCCGCGTTTCAACCTCCCTGGGTAATGGGTCTTGCCGCACAGAACGTAGACCCGCACGCCACTCATACACTGTGGCGTGCACCTCCGCTTCCAAGTCCCAGGGAGGGCTTCCGGCTAGAACGCATTCCGCTTCAAAGGAGACGGTGCGATACCCACGAATGACCCCGACGGCCATCGCCCGTTGAGGGCGCCTTAAATTTGCGACGTTTGGTGCCGTCAGGGTCCCTATCCAGATTGGCGCTCCGTAGAGCGCCATTGATTGCACCGCCCCCATATAGAGGCGGCGGTATCCCCCCTTGGGCCCCCCAATATTGGGCATCAGTCGTTTGAGCGCGGCTGATGCCCTTACGAGACGGGGGGCCAATTGCCGGAAGTGCTCGCGGAAACTCCAACGGGCATCGAGAATCAGGCCCAGGTACCTCATATGGGGCCGGACCTCGATGCGAGTGCCACCTATTACGATGTGGGATCCCGCAGGTGGCGCCTTGCGAGGACCGTGAAAGCAAACGGCCTCGCACTTCTCCAGCGCCACCTCGAGTCCCAACATCTTTATCCGCCTCATCACCTGCGCTACGGAGCAGGTGGCGAGGCGGTTTGCCTCCCTGAAAGAGCTCCCCCGGGCCGTGACTAGCGTGTCGTCCGCGTAACACGTCACGTCGGCCCCCCGAAGGAGCTCACCATTCAGCACCCAGTCGTAGCCGATGTTCCACAGGAGAGGACCCAAAACTGACCCCTGGGGAACACCGCACGACATGCTCCACCGGTGCTGCCGCCTATCCCGTCCGATCCAGACAATTTCACGACCATCTAAGTAGGCCCCGACAAACCTTCTCAAGTAGGGAGGCACCCCATGAAATTTGAGGGCCTCCCTTATACAGGCCCAGGGGAGGGTGTTGAAGGCGTTCGAGATGTCGAGAGACACCGCCAACAGCACCCCGCCCTGGGCGACCACCTCTTCCGAAAGGGCCTTGACGCGACTAATTGCGTCGATAGTCGACCGGCCCCTTCGGAATCCAAATTGCTTAATCGACAAGTCGGGACCTACACGACGAAGATGCTCGACGAGGCGGCAAGCAACGACCCGTTCACAGAGCTTGCTCACCTCGTCGAGCAGGACGATCGGACGATAGGCGGAGGGAGACTCCGCGGGACGCCCGTCCTTCTTCAACAGGACCAGTTTGCCCGCCTTCCACATGGCGGGGAACTGTCCTGTCTCCAGACAGGCGTCCAACAACCTTTTATACCTCTCCCCGAGGGGGCCAAGGGCTAACGCCAAGGCGCGGCCCGGAACACCATCCGGGCCCGGAGCTTTATTGGCCCGGAGCCTGAGGCAGGCCGCCCGCAATTCGGCGTCCGTGACCGGCGGCACGTCGGCTTCGGCGCCCTCGTTAAATTGTGAGGGCGCCATGGCCGGAGGTTGGTGCTCCGCTCGGTCCGGAAAAAGTGCCGACACGACCGCCTCAAGCATCCGGGGCTGGAGACTCTCCGTCAACGGGGGCGCCCAGGTGCAGATCTTGTATGGACGCCCCCACGGATCCCTGTTCAGCGTCTCCAGCAGCTCCGCTCTGGCATTCGCCTTGGCGGCGCTGATGGCCAGCTGCAGCGTTTTGGCCTTTTGCCTGTACTCCGCATACAGCTGGTTCTCCACGTCCGCGTCTCGGTTCCGCCTCCTGCGGAACCGGGTGTACTGGCGCCGCCTCCTCACGCAATCCGCGCGCAGCTCGGCGATTTCCTGCGACCACCAGTACACCTGACGCTTGGGAGGCCGACCTTTGGCCCGGGGCATCGACGCGTCGCATATTTGCGACAATGCGCCCCGGAGCCACTCCGCTTCCTGGTCGACCTCCACTGGCCCGGCCGGAGAGTTCAGCCAGGCCTGGACGATGGAGGCTTCCACCAGCGCTTCTTTATTTACGCCCTTGACTACCCACCTCGGGAAGAGGTTCACATTTGTGTTATGCCCCCCGGGATTGAACACCTCGTTTGTCGAGGAGGTGGAGATGTCGTATCGGACATATCTGTGGTCCGACAGAGTCTCCACGTCCTCGAGTACCGTCCAGGAGTGGACACTGCGCGCGAGGGCAGGGGTCGCAAACGTTACGTCTACGATGGACCCTCCCTGCCGACGCACGCACGTGTTGGCCGACCCTCTGTTAATGATTGCGAGGTCGGCCCCTAATGCCCACTCCTCCAGAGTCTCGCCCCTCAAGTCCGACGAAGGGGAACCCCAAGCCGTTGATTTGGCGTTGAGGTCCCCCGCCAACAACACCTGGCGCGGCCGAGTCTGCCGGACAACGGCCCCGACCGCGCCCAAAAACACTTCAAATTCGGCGAGACTCCGGTTTGGGGAGAAGTACACACCAACGACGACGATTTCTCCCCAAAGGACAGCGACGTAGCCCTGGCCCCTATGGACGACTGAAGGGGCCAGGTTATTTCTCCCGGAGGACATAACGGCGACCAAGCCGTGTGTGTCCACAAACCAATCATCTCTCTGTGGCGGGACAAAATACGGCTCGGCCGCCACGGCCAAGTCGATGGACCACTCCGCCATCGATTGTAGGAGCAGATCCTGCGCTCCGGCGGAGTGGTTTAGGTTCGCCTGAAGGAGGCGATGAGCCATTTATTTATGGGTCGGTGCTCATCGCCTCCTGGCCCCTGCTAACAGGGGGCGCCTGCAGAGCAGGCCCATTGGCGGCCGGGGTCCTTCCGGCCGCCTTTCCTTTTTTGGGGGCTTTTGCCCCCACGCAGACTTTGCTGCCCGCTCGGTGGTCCGCCTTTTTCCCGGCCGCTTCGCAAAGAGAGCAGTGGGGGGTGGCGGTGCAGGTTCCGGCCTTGTGGCCGGGCCGACCGCAGCGATAACATTCCTCGCTGCGGTCAATCTCCGAAGTGCAGACGGCCCGCACGTGCCCGTGTTGCAGGCAGCGATAGCATTTCAGCGGCCTCTGGTCCAAAAGCTGGACTTGGGCAGACACCCAGCCCACCAGAAGCCGCCCCGCTGATACCTTTTTAGCTGCTGCAACCGGGCAGCGGACCCAAACTGCTCCTAGCCCGGCCGGTGTACGACGGATCTCCCCGACTTTGACATCATCCGCCGCACAGCCCCCTGTTTTAACAACAGCTGCCGCCACTTCCTCCGCGGTCACCGAGTCGTCCAGGCCGGACACCCTAAGCTCGGCGCACTTGACCGGCCTGGATACCTTTGCATTCTCGGAGCCTAAAACTTCCCTCAGTTTCGAGGCCAGGGAATCCGCTTTGCTCCCACTTTGTGTTCCTGGGATCTCGAGGACCCTAGCCCCCGTTACCGCCTGGCGGTACTTCACACTCGTGATGCCGAGGCCCCCTAAATCGATCCTTTTTCGGGCCTCGGCCAAGCGACCGCGTAAGTTGCCCCCTTCTCAATGGCCTCGGGTAGCAGCGTCACCACGACCGCCGATGAGCGTGGTGGACGCAGCTTCGAGACCGGTCTTTTATTGTGGCTCACCTTCTGCTGCTGTTAGACAGGTTGCTTTTGGGGCGCTGAAGTCACCTTTTTTCTGCCCTTCCTGACGACTGTCGCCCAACTCTCCTCCATTGCCACCGGAGCGGGTGGCAGCGTACGCGGCTGCTGCTCGACCACGGGGGCATTTTTTTCCGCATTCCCCTTGACCTTCTTTAGCTTCTTCGATGCTGCCGACTTTGTAGCTGCAGCAGCCTTCTTCGACGTGTCAGCCCTAGACGGACCCGGTTGCGGCCGAAAGTTATCAGTGGACGTGGCCGAAGACTGCTTTTTATCTCCTGCTAAAGGGAGACGATAGCGACGATTTTCGTCCGGTAGCAGCCTCCCTTCCAGGGCTCCAAATCTCGCATTAAGAATCGTTCGGACCTCATCCATTATTGCCGACGCGATTGTCTCCTTCATGCGGTTTGGGTCCGCCGCTGCCACCGCACTTGGAAGTAAAGCCATTGGGCTGTTGGTGAGCTTCACTACGCTCTCCTTCAGCTCCGCCATCTGAGCGCGCAGTTCTTTCAGCTCCTTTTTCAAGGAACTGTTTTCTTTCTCAAGACGACGCGTTTCTTCTGTTGAATTTCTTCCACTAAGCGCCGTTACGGCTGCTTTAATCGTCGCAACTGCCCTTTTCATGTCGCCCCTGTATGGCTCTTTGAGGTTCTTGGACTTCTCGACCGCCCTAAGAATGACGTCCGCCCCTTGCAACGCCGTTTCTCGACAGTCTACGTCCGAGGGAACGACCACCGTTTCTCCGTCTAAGGAAGAGTTTGAGCCGAGCGCCTTGCTACGAAGGAAGAAATCCCTATTGCTATTTACGAACTCCTTCTCACACTCCAACTTAAACTCCGCCCGCTCTTGTTGAACCAGCTCCCTCTTAGCTTGTGCCAGCCCAACATAATCTCCCGTAGTGGGCGGCCTACCCCTACCGCGAGGTTTTGCGGACGCCACCACTTTCACCGCCGGAGAATCGGACTCCGGGCTAGTGTCACGAGGGCTCAGGGTTTTCGGCTCCCGCGACCTTTTCTTTGTCAGACGATGACACTTCTCCGACGATGACTCACAACCTGACCGTGAGTGCACGGTCACCATCGACACCGTCGAGCTCGCGCTCGACAACTCCGCCTCCTTCTCTAACTCCTCTCCACTTTGTTTCCCCCCCTTCCCCGTAAAAGTTATTTTTAAAGATTTTTCCATATTGAATCCCACGAGTGGGGCCGATTTATATGACCACCCCCGGGTGACGCCCATTCCGGGGGCTAGGGTATATACTGTGGAGGTCCCCAGGTATCCACAGGTTTTAAGTGTGTTTTCTCACGGGTTTGTTTCAAGTTTTCCTTCTCTTAGGCCGGCCAATTAAGGCAGGCCGTTCGTCGGTCCGCGCAGCCACGACGTACCCCCTTAGCACCGTGACGGGGGTCGTTGAAGCGACTGCACGGGGTCCCGGGGAGGGCGGCTGGTGCCGGTCCGCCCCCCAGACGCCACCCGGCGACAGGGTTAGTGCCACCGGGCGCGTCTACACCAAAACTCCATGCCCTTCACGAAGGGCAGGGAACGACAGAGGCGCAAAAGCGGCGACAGCCACTGAGCGCAAAAGCGCGAAAACAAAAGGGGGCGCAATAGCGCCCTCCACCTCACAGCGCAAAAGCGCCAAAAAATATACTCTGTCCCCCCAAAAAGAGGGACAGGTGCGACGCCAAACAAAATTGGCAAACCACGATACCCCTCTGAAAGCAGAGGGGCAGGTGTTTTCCCCCTCCCCGTCCGGGCCGGACCCTTTCGGCACTGCAGCCTCATCGGCCCCGACCCGGTACTGAGGGCGCCGCCGAAGCACCACTTTCAGGAGTGTTTATCGACTCTCCAGTCTAGATCCGCAGTGTTCAGTGCAAACGAGGCCACCTCGAGAAGGATGTGGACATGAAGTCCACGCACTGCGGTCTTGGGGTGGCAGGCTAAGGCTCCACTTAATGGGAGCTGTAAGCGCCTGTTGGTCCACCCCCTGTGGCGGGTCACCCCCACCACTCGGCCCCAAAGAGCACGGACCTAGTCTGTGGAGTATAATCATTTATTTAAAAAAAAAACCTTCTAATAAATATATAAGCGACTGTCTCTTTCTTTCTGTGTTTTGTCTCTTTCCCTAACTGAACCCACCGAACCAAACCGGAAGACCACCGGGTGGTGTTTGTCTTGGAGATAAAAATAAAACAAAATTCGTGTCGTAATTTATTTATTTATGTGTGTACTGGTGGATGAATGGGATCGTGTTCCCTGATGTACGATGCACTGTGGTACCACGGAACTCTGAGGTTTGTGTTGTTGTAGGTTGCGGTACTTGATTCAACATTTCTGCTGTTAAATGTATTTCTTTCTTTCTTGGCCAAGTCTTTCCAAAATTGATCGGTTGTAAATATATTATAACAATTATCAACAAATTTATAATTTGTTTGTGACGTTGAGCGTACTAAAATGCGCGTATTACTGAAGCAAACGGAGACAGCAGTATGATTTACAGGGCTTACTAGTGGTACGCGGAACACGCCCAGTTGGGCTTTCTAGTCGTTTTTTCTATTCTGAACATCGATCACAAATAAAAAACTACATACACAATCAACGCTCCAAAAATGTCCGAATCAAATGTACAGTCAAACGAGTATTTGAGTGCATTTCTGTTTTAATAGTATTCGAAAACGCTGACAGCGAACATGTCAAAGTACTCCTTCAAAAATTGCAAAAACAACACATCTAGAATTCTAAAAAAAAACGCGAGTTTTTTTTTTCGTTTAATAAATAATATTACTTACGTGTTCATTATTTAATTTTAGTAATAACGTTATTACGTTATTACTATTAACTCTTTTTTTATTAACCTCGTAATCATATTTTTAAATATTGCCTGACAATATACATTCAGTCAAGAAAGTATCGGGAATGGATGAGTTGTTTATGGTTCCAAATTTAATTTTTTTTTTGTTGTTGTTAGATTGGCACAACTGTTTTCCATTTTGGCGAGGAGTTTGAGTTGCATCTGTTATTCGGATTAAATAGTGCTGTTTTTAGTTATATCGTTGTGGTGTATATTGCGAATTTCATAATGGACAAAAACATCGAACAAAGAGTTTTCGTGTTCGGAGTCACTGAAAATGTTACAGAAGGCTTACGGTGAATCGACTTTATCAAAAACACGTGCTTATGAGTTGTACAAAGCGTTCAAAAGCGGTCGAGATGTGATGGAAGATTTGCCTCACTCTGGTAGGCCATCAACGTCTGCAACTGAAGTTAACATCGCAAAAGTGAAGGAAATAGTGACTGAAACTCCTCATTCAAGTTTGAGAGAGATAGCCGCCGAACTTTCTATCTCACGAGTCGATCCGTACCATTTTAAATAATCACTTGGATATGAAACATGTTGCCGCTCGGCTAGTCCCAAAAGACCTGAATTTTCTCCGAAAACTCAATTGCTCAATCAATCTTTTGGTCGCTGAGAACATGCTAGAACCAGTCAATTCCGATCCAATATTCATGAAACGCATTGTTACTGGTGACGAGACGTAGGTTTACGAGTTTGACATGCAAACTAGTCAACAAGCTTCGGAGTGGCACCTTCCAACTGAAACCGAAGAAACCACGCCAAAGTCGATTAAAATTCAAAAGTCATGTTGACTATTTTCTTTAACTATCGCGGTGTTGTGCACTCGGAATTCTTGCTGGAAGGTCAAACCGTAAATAAAGAATATTATTTGGGCGTTATGCGGCGTTTAAGAGAGCAAATTTGACGAAAAAGGCCAGATTTATGGAAAGAAAATTCTTGGATTTTGCACCACGATAATGCGCCTTCGCACAAGGCCATCATTGTGAACGAATTTTTGACCAAAAACAACAAATACCATCGAGCAACCACCTTATTCACCAGATATGGCTCCAGCCGACTTCTTTCTTTTTCCTAATCTCAAATTAGGTACCACTTCATGGCACCCGTTTTCATTCGGTAGAAGACAAAGGAGAATTCGCGGCGAGCACTGAACTCAATTCCGGAAAAAGCGTTTAAAAAATGTTTTGATGATTGGATTATTCGTTGGTATAAGTGTATCGTTTCTGAAGGAGCATACTTTGAAGGTGATAAAATAAATTTGGATGAATAACTAACGTTTCGTGTATTATTGATCCTTTTCCGGTACTTTCTTGACAGAGTAGTATGTCTTATCCTTGTCACTTTCACGTAACAAATTAAAATTACATAAATAGCAACGCAAATACATTATTTGAATTATACTTTATGCACGAGACGCAAGATTGCATTTTAAATATTTTATTTAACAAACTTCGTTTCAATGTCATGCAAGAATCGTTTACGAGCGTTTATAACCTTATGGTTTGACAGTAGTCTACTTTAGATTAACACAATATTTCCGATAATACTATTACGATATTAATAATATATACGTCAATTCGGACAATATTTTGTTTAAATTTTGTAGGAGATTGTGAATCTAGTTCTTTATTTGCGATCGAAGGTTCTGAGGTTCATACTGTAGATGGTACGTATTGCCCTCTTTTGTGAAATAAAGTTAGACTTCATATGCCCCGATGATCCCCACAGTAGCAGATCATAAGGCATGAGGCTATAGAAATATGCGAAGTACACCAGCCTAGCCGTAACCACATCTATCAACTGTCTAATGCGTCTAGTAGCATATTAGCCAAACTGAGCTTATTAGCCAAAGTTCCAATTTGATCCGCCCACTGTAACTTATTATCTACTGTTAAACCAAGAAAACTAGCTGATTTCGCTAATTCTAATTGTTTCGCACCCAGTTTCGGATTATTATGGATTCTAGATACATTGGATAGGGAAAACTTGACGCAATTGGTATTCTGTGCATTCAGTTGAAAATTATTAGCAATGAACCATTTCGAGATATCTGTCAAGGTCCTCTTCGGTCCACTAATATCTATATCTTTTCTATTTACTTTTTACAATAATGATGTGTCATCAGCAAATAATAATATTTCACATAGGATAGTAGGCTAAGGATATAATAGAAACATAATAGAATATTTACTTAAAGTGGTGTTACTATTGGCATTATATAGCCAGTACATGAACTGATAGTTCCCACAAATCTTCACTTTTCTTTTTTTTTAAATTGTTTTAACGTTTTTTCTTCCTCAAATTGGAAAACTAGGATACCACTTGCTGCATATGCAGAGGATAGACCACTAGTAATTTTTGAAGGTGCATTTGAAAAAAAATTAACAAAAACTTTAGCAACCTCTTTTTTTTTATTAATAATATTAATAGGATGTACAGTGAAAGGTTTTCGTTTTTCTTATTTTGTTTAGCTACTTCTTCTTCTGTTAAAAATAGTGTTCCTAACGTCGAAAAGTTGTGTGCAATGGTCTATATAGGGGAGCCAACATTCTGGAATTTGTTGCTGGACCATAAAACTTTATGCAGTTGTGTATAAGACGCCCTAAGTTCTAAAATTTCTGTACACGTCTCTCTAGGAACAGCAAACAACACCAAATGAGTACAATCATTTATTTAGAATTAATTCGGAAATAATACACTCGTAGTAAAGTGAACTACAATATAAACGCATACTACACAATATAACATTTGAACAGAGTCAGGGCTGGAGGCTATTGCAGTATGTGGCCAGCGAACCACCGGTCAGACCCTCGGAGCTCTGGTCGCACAACACCTGCAGGACTGCGCTGTTCAACTCTGCGGCAAAAAACGGGTTCCTTGTCACGATAACAGGCAATTCAGTTCACAGCAATCGTGGAATAGATATTACTGAATTAACCTACCTTCCTTCAGTGCATCGCCAACTAGAAAAAAAATTAAATATCTTGAAAATAAAAGATACAAAACTACAACCCAAATACTAAGTATATGTAAGTATTTAACAAGAACTTGCGAAGAATACTTACGGCCTAGACTCACTCTATTCGCAAGTTGTTGAATAGCATTCGTAACTGGAAACAAAATTAAATAAAAGTTATTAACTTAAAACTTATTGATTAAAACACTTTTGCAACCACGATGAAATAACAGTAGTTTCTTGAACTAATTGCCGAAGTCTAACGATATAAGCTAGGGAAAATACTTATATCTAGACCTTCGACTCCTGCACAGAGTTCAGGATGTTACAGCTACTACATTAGTTCGAGAAATTAAACTCGTTACAAGTTTTCATTAGCTAGTACGTTAGTCGGATCATTAAATTTTTCAGTATCATTTAATTTTTTTCACTAAAGAAAATATTTGTTGTTTAAAAACATTTTTACCCGACTTCAGCGAAGCAAAAAAAGGGTTCTAGTTTTAGCAGCGTATGTAGATATACATACATATATTCATGCGGTATGCCTAACTATTCTAATTGTTTCCCATCCAGTTCTAGTTTATCGTAGATTTTAGGTAAATTGGAAAGAGAAAATTTAGTACATTTAGTTCTGTGTGAATTCAGTAGTAAATTATTAGCAGCGAACAATCTCCAGATGTCCGCTAAGATCCTGTGCCCCCTGCTAACATATTAATCTTAATCCGCGGACACGGAACTCGTAGGTTCGCGGAGCTGGATGTACATCGTGACCTGTATCCTGTCGGACGTGCATATCACTAATAATAACCTTCATTATATAAGTATAATAAAATAAGTAATCATTGTACCTTTTGTCAGAGTGACGATCAACTCGTCTATTGTGTTCACAGCGCCTGTAAATAGCAAATAGCGATGAGGCGTATTTATCGCAACCTAAGACCTAACACATAAAACAAACAAATATTTAAATTTAGCAGATAACGCGCTCCTTTCGATACTAAATACCCGTTATTACATATAACAGAGATATACAGGAACACGATACTCATGTATTGTATAGTATACATATTATACATATTATTCACAACATGAATGAAAAAAAAAAACTTTAATGTGGTAGGTAGTATAGATTATATAGAGCTATTAACAAATAACATCAAAGAGAAGCGCTTAGTATTTATTATTCTAACAAATAGGCTTGGTGGGGAAGTTTAAAACACAAAAGCTAAAATCTATTTTATTTAGTCTCCAAATCTGTTTAATTTATTTTGTTATATTGTTCATCTCATTTGTACTAAGAGGATCAAGTCTTATAGAAAAACGAGATACCTAGTAATCATTACATTTTAAAATATAATACCTACGTGGTCTAAATCGATTAGTAAGTAGCTACAAAATACCTAATGTCAGTCTGCGACACGAAAATAATTGGCTGTTATTTTATAACTGGTATTTCACCCTATTATTTTTATTTAGCAGTATGACAGAAATAACAGATATCACATTTTATCAGTTACAACTTATAAGATAACTCATCTCTATGCAAACTGAATTATCAACATGTTCATGAAGAAATTGTTACATCATGACTCATGAGGTCATAAACAATGATCGTGACTAATGAGAATTGAGAATGTAATATTATCATTATTTACATACCTACAAGGGATGGATAGTAGGTACCTCTACTCTTAGATGAGTACCTACTGAGTACAGACCTAAGACTTGATAGTAAACGTAACAATATAAATCATGTAAGAGTTTTATTTTTATTTCAGTGCTATGGACGAATTTGATCTATGGCAGTAACACACAACACATATCACCTAACACCTGTATCTTTTTAATTTTAGGTATACGAAACAGATTATATCCAAAATGATACAATTATCCAAAAAAAAAACGATAAGTACCTAATTTTAATCATAAGCTAAAACTATGCGGCATAAAAGCATAAGATAATAAGTTAATAATGTTCAAATGAAGCGGTTTCATTTATGATAGCCCATTTGACTTAGTAACTTTACTTTGAAATTTTGACCCCCTTCGGCCTTTTTTGCAATAACAAGTAGTAAAGACGGAATAAATCGACTGTGACAGACATATGACCAAACTGAGTCTTCCGTTTTGAAAATGCAAGTCTTATCAATTATGAACTTAAATAAAAAAGTCGCAATGAAGCCTCTATATCATTTTTGAAGAGCTATCGAAGGATACACATTATATTTAGATATGAATTGTGTCGTGCACTGTTTTTTTTCCATGCCTGTGTTACGTGGTGAGTGAAGTGCCACACCTAACTCTATTTTTTTCACATTTCGCTATACCATTATATTATTGATAAAATACACCTGTTCTCCAAATTTAATCGATATAGTGCCAATAGTCTTGAGTAAAATGGCTGTGACATACAGACGGATGGAGGACGAAGTCATAAGTGTTCCTTTTTATTTCAGGAACGCAATATTAGATGTGCGATGTCACGTGCTTATGTGCTTCAACAATGTAATGTCACCTCACCGGAGGGCGACGGTCCGAGCCCGCGGAGCCCGCCGAGCGAGTCGAAGATGCCGGCCGCCATGCCGCCTACATTCAAGCATATCTGGTGAACACATTGGAACTTTTCAAAAGCAGTAGTAGTTAATTCCCAATACATACCATAATATATTTTACATAAAATTATAATATCAAAATGTCAACAAGTCAAAAGCACTCGCATACTTCGGCGAGAATGTGTGAAGAGAATGATAAGATTTGAAGGGACAAAAGAGGTATGTAAGGACCGCGACGCTTGGCGCCCCGTCCTCTCTGACTACCCCGTTAGGGATATAGCGTGAAGATATGTATGTATATATCGGCGGAAACAATAAAAGACACTCATTAGACTATACTAAGGCCACCTAAGGCTAAGCACGATGTACGGTTTAGAAGGGATGCGCGCTAACGGAACGTCGGTGCCGGCGCACCGACAACCGTCCGTACCATCTCAAAAATACGTTTTGGGAATATTATTCGATATTGAATATTTTGTGAATGCACATGTCTAATTAGATGTCTAATACATATTATAATTAATTTAAAATATATTTTTTCACCTGTTTTTTAATAAAACTTAACTTGAAAGTTGACGTTACACACAATGTTGATTATGTCGATCAGAATTCAACCAGATCGGATGGTTATATTTCATGATTTGTAATGAAAATCAATATGCGTGATATATCGTTAGAAAGGTTATTAAGTTCTCTATTAAATGAACATATAAATGGTATATCACGTAAAAACTGCACAGGTAGGCCGATGTTTTTACGGAACCTCATATTTTATCCTTCTTAGAAATTTTAAATGGACTTTTGACAGTTAGCGATGTCTGCCGATGTCGTAATTTTGGTCCCATTACATAGAGCAGCTCATATAAAAGTTAGGGCAAACATTTTTTTTTGCCCGAATTTGCCCCCCTTTAACTCAGATGAAAAATGCCCAATAGGGGGAAAAGCAAAATATAACAAAAAATTTTTTTATGTTTCATTCGTGAGTTTTTTGGAATATTGGAACATTTAATTGTTAAAAAATATAGTATTTATCTAATCTAGAGGTACTAAAATACTGGCTAGTGTATTTTTTTATCGTTCGGTCTATTGTGGTTAAAATTATTGCACGTCATATCAGTCCTACTAACCAACTTCATAGATAGTGGTTAGGAATCTAGTATCTACCCACCAAGATGATAATATTTTTCACACGGAATTTAACTATAAAAGCTAATAATTTACATTGTCATTTACCAGTTCTACATTGTGCTTTACATCTTCATTCTCTGTAATAGAACATTTGCAAAGTACCTATAGAACAACATGAGTGAATTTGTAGTGTCACGAAGAGTATTATGCGAATTTTTTATTGACCATGGGACAAATTCAGAAGACAGACAGACAGACAGAAATTCAGAAAGTACTTAGAAGAACAACACCATCTATCATCTGCAAAAAGTGAGTTAGTTGTGAGGCGTATTCAAAAATTACTTCTAACTGCATTTAATGATCGGTGGTCCAAATCTAAGCGAACTAAAGAACGTTTCTTCGGTAACAATAGTTCGTGGTTAGACAGTGAATTTAAGGTACAAATCGAAGACGTACCAATGGATATTATACCTAAAACTTCTGGCGAACGTGGACGACCACCGAAGTCTTATGAAGATCTATCAGAAAAATCAAAGATAAGGAAGAATATGGAGTTAATTCAAGAATATGGACTTGAGTATATACATAACGCATATGCCCAAGGATTGCGGTCTGAAGGAGAATTCGAAGAAGCTTCTGTTGTTGCAATAATACGAAATTGTGACAGAAATGAAAAAAAGATCATAAGTCAAAAATTATTGCATGAAACTCCCAATGCATCAAATTTTACAGTTGATGAAGGTTTAAGTCTTTATGCTGATTTAGATCTTTCCAAATCACAATGGATATTACTTCGAGCAAGTTTAATTAACAAAAACTTTGATAATATATTGCCGTCATATAATATACTAACAAACGCAAAAAAAATGTGTTATCCTCCACCTGGAAGCATAGAAATTACTGATACAGGTCCTAAAGTAAATTTACAAGATTTGCTTGATCATACAATAGCACGTTTCTTAAGCATTGATAACGTATACAAGCGATCGAGAAGAAATCTTAAATTGTTCACCAAATGGGGTTGTGATGGTTCATCGGGACAAAGCGAATATAAACAAGTTTTAACAGATGAAAGTGACTTAGTTTCAGATGCAAACTTATTTATAGCTTCTTTGGTACCAATAAAGCTAATTGATACACAAAAAAATGAGGTTATTTGGCAAAATCCGGCTTGTTCTTCAATACGATATTGCCGTCCAATTGTGATAGAATTTGCAAAAGAAACACCTGAGAAGACGCTTTCGGTGGTTGGTGATATTCGGGGTCAAATTAATATTTTGGAGACTTCTAAGATACACAAGGAGGATCAGGTGATTGAAATAAGTCATGAACTATTATTAACCATGGTGGATGGAAAAGTTACACAAGTTTTAACTGACACAAGTTCTGGAGCTGTGTGTACTATTTGTGGCGCTAAACCAAGTGAGATAAATGATTTGGAGTAAGTTAAATTTAAGCCAGATAATATGAATGCTTACGAATACGGTTTGTCTACTTTGCATGCGTGGATTAGGTGCATGGAATTAATTTTACATATTTCATATAATCTTTCGTTTCAAAAATGGTCTGCAAGAACTCCGGAAAATAAAAAAAGTAAAGAGGACAAGAAAAAGCTTGTTCAAAGTCAATTTCGAAGCCGAATGGGATTGCACGTCGATAAACCCCGGCAAGGAAGTGGAAATAGCAATGACGGCAATACAGCTCGACGTTTTTTTGAGAACTATTCTTGTTCCTCAGAAATTACAGGAGTTGATGAGAATCTTATTAAAAGGTTCTATGTCATTCTTCAGACTTTGGCGTCCGGTATTGCAGTAAATCCAATAAAATTTGTTGAATATACCCGCGATACTGCTCAATTGTACGTAACAAAATATATGTGGTATAACATGCCTTCTTCGGTACACAAGATCTTATTACATGGAGAAAGTATAATTAGACATTTTCTTGTTCTGCCTATTGGTCATCTATCTGAGGATGCACAAGAATCCCGTAATAAAGATTATAAAAACTTCAGATTGTATCACGCAAGGAAGTGCTCTAGGTCCGCAATAAATGAAGATGTATTTCATGGTCTTCTATTTACATCAGATCCGTACATATCAAGTATTAGAAAACCATCAGTTACTGTTCATAAAGAACTGTTAGAAGAAGCCAAGAACCTTTTAGATATTTAATTCAAGTATGAACATATATTTTATTTATGTAGTAGATTAATAAATGTACTTTTATATTAATGTATAATGTACAATCGCTAACATATTAATCTTAACAGAGAGGCACCTTATACGTTTGGAATAAAGGCGAATTTGCAACGAAAATGTAAAGCATGATGTGCTGTTACTGTACCTAATATTAACAAAATACTAAATAATATTTTAATAACATAAAACCGTGTAATATAATTAAATAAGTTAAGTAAACTTAGTTTTTGTATGAAAAAGTTTCATTTTTAGTTTTGTATCATTTTTTATACATATTAAAAATAAAAAAATATAAAGTAATGTCTTATTATTTGATTGCATATATATTAAAGATGCTGCCTACCATCTAAGCATTCCTTTCTTCATTTTTACAATAACACTGTTGTGCAACCCTGTATTTTATTTTTATTATTTTGGAAAAGCTAAAGATTTTAGGAATTCATCACATGAAATGGATTTCCGCAAAGTAACACCTGAGTCTATACAATATCTTAAAAGAAACCAATTTTTGGCTTGTAATTAGTCTTTTAAACAATTTTCATAATGAAAGTAAATGCTCGTGGTGTTCGTGCAAAATAATTAACAACTTACCAAGACAACTATGATCGACATAAGTATCTTCATTGTCGTAAGAAGTTGAAGCGAGCCAAACTTTTAATTACACCTGTCTGAGCAAAGTATTACAAAAACAGCTTATTTTATATAAAATTATCAACATGCGTGACGACACAAAAGATACTATATGTCTACAAAGAAATGAGCAAACACGCTCTGTTAGATGTTTTTCGTATTTTTTCAGATCGCGGTTGTTTATAAATCACAAGACTGCAACGAGCAGCTTCATTTGTCTTCAAGAGTCTTTAAACACAATGAAGGCTCTTAGGCTAGCTCTTCTCAACTTTTTAAATTTAAAATCCTTCTAATATCCGTATTCGAAGACATAAATAAAAGTACATTCTACATGTCATGTACTCGTGCATATCGCCTTGGTTCGAAATCTTTTCAGGCGTTAGACAGGGCTGCGTGATGTCTGCCTGGCTATTCGTACTGTATTTGAACGGTTGGCTCTATACATTGAAAGGTAGTATGAGCGGTACGATATGTAATGCCACAGTGTTAGCTGACGGAAATGTCAAAAGCACCCGCATACCTAGGCGAAAATGTGTGAGGAGAAAGATGAGATTTTAGGAGACAAAATAAATGTATAAGGGCCGCGAAGCTTGGCCTTTCGTCCTCTCTGACTATATCGTTACAGATGTTCCTGCTATAATATGTCTGTTTTTGTTATTACATGTAGGTCAACGGATACACCACTGTTTCCAGGCGCCGCTCAATGAAAGGGAGCTCGTTTTAGATCTCACTTTCCAGACGCAGACCACGATGGAACGCACTTTAATGTGGAAGTCTGACTTAAAGAGACTCAACTGAAAACGATGTATTATATTTATAGATTTTTATATGTATATTTGCAGATCTCTGAGTTCTAGAGTTTTTCGATTTACACAGGAACCCTAAAAGATACTTAGATAAATAGCAGTATAGATTATTCTTAGCAAAATCCTCTACCTTCTAGTAAAAATCTCGCTGAAATCACTTCAGCTGTTCTGAATATTAGCTCGGACAAACAAACAGACATACAGACAAAAATTTAAAAAACGCTTGTTTGGGTCTTGGTTACGTGCAGAAAATCATATAGCCTTAAAAACTCTTTATTCAATTCTATTTATATGTATAGATGTATCGATTTCGTTATGGAATTGGTTAAATAGTTGTAGACCTACCCTAGATAGTTTTTTAGTACGAGCCCACTTATAAGGGTTTTTATCAGCTGTTTAAAAAGAAAATTAAACCGATTTCAAAATAAAAACACTATGAAATAATTACCTATCCAATAATCAAAAGTGAAGTACAAAAAGAATGTCGTAAATACAAATGTATCTATAATATCCATATTACAGATTACTTAGTTACGGTAGCTTAAACCCATATATTATAATTATATTTACAATTATTGAAGTTTGTATTAAACTAATCAGAAAGTATAGGCTCTAGTTTGGCAGGCTTGGCACCTTAGAATAATAGTCCTTCTTCCAAACTTGGCACTAACCAGTAGGTACCAATTATATTTATATGTGTCAATCTGTCAGTACCTGTCAAAAATTGCTAGTCCATGAGTCCAGCATCCCTAAGCTAAATAGTCTGTGTTTTAAGCATTTGCATCGTATTTTTTGTGAAGTCACTTTTTACTTGATTTTTGATTAAATAATTATTTAATCAAAATTTAAAGAATAATAATTATTATGTAAGTAATTATTAAAGATAATAATTATTTCGTAGCCAGTTTCCCTAGATATCTTTGCTGTTTTTCATTTTACTATTTATTTAAGAACCCATTTGCATCTACACATTCGCGGAATTTTCATTCGTGTTTAATTAAATTTGTGCATCAAATACCGACAGGGAGCGGAGCGGCGGCGAGTCAAGGCAAGCGGACACAAGCGGACACGAGCGGATACGAGTGCATACGATTGCACACTAGCGCAACAACCACACTCTCGCGCTTGCCTAAGATTCGTGTCGGCTCAGCAAGAGTGTGGTGCCGGGGTTAAACTTTAGTAATGAGAAGAGAGTGGAGATAAACTAGAGAAAGATAGCATCACATAGCTGTGGCGTAACCTTGGGGCGTAATAAACTCGGAATGACATTGCACTAGTAGTGGCAAAGACGGAACATATCCCCACGCTGTTCCCACTTCTTAAATTACATAAGTTAAAAGCGCATAATCCTTACATTTTTCATTATATTTGGAATAATTTTTCAGTTATTTCATGATTGCTAAACTTCTTTCAATTATTCAATTAGGGTCGTTGAGAGATAGTCAACTAGCCTAAGTATTGTAATCTCAAAATGTCAATCAACACTACATTTTTTAAAAGTGAAAGTTTGTAAAGAAGTTTATAAAATAAAGATAAGTAGATGTTGAAAACAAGGAATTTAATTGTAACTTGTATTATTACATTATTAGTTACTGTAACTTGTATCGTTACTTTCTCTATGATAAATATATGTCCGCATAAAATCTGATTTTATACACACCTTGAGCAAAAGAGATAAAATACCTAAGTAGATGCTTTCAGTTAATTCAGTCACTGATTTCGGAACTTTTTTTTCAGTACTAATTGCGCTCTTCCTAGATGTATAATATAATGGTTGTTACTTGGAAGAATTATTAATCTGAGGGCGGCTTGTACCAACTATTTAAGCTTGATTTAAGGAAATGACATCTCGCTTCACCAACTATTTATTAATTAAATTATTAAAACTTTCGTAAGACATTATTAACTAAATAATTGGTGCGAGCGACATGTCACTTCCTTAAATAGAGCATAAATAGTTGGTGCAAGCCACCCTCAATCTGAAGGTTATTCTTGTTATACGCCGTAGAGGGAGTATGTACCAGAGTACGAAGGGCCGTGACCACTTGGGATCATCTATGATCTATACTAATTGTGAACGAGCCCCTTCGAAAACCCGCCCCACACCCTCGAAGGTTAAATTAAGTCGAAGATAGGTGTTCAAGCCAGAATGAAAAGGCGACACTTCTATTTTTCTTGCTCTCCAAGAGTTATTGCTCAGTCCGAAGGCGGAAGCCGAATACGTTCCCGGCCGTTAGGCGGCTATATTTATATTTCACTCTCTTATAAGATCCTCTTTATTAAAACAAGCTCTCTGATTGGTCGCCCGTTCGTACACAACTAGGGACGACTAAAGTAATAATATTTACATCGATTATATCTGTTGCTATTTCTATACCTATCTCTTTTATTGTAAACTATATTACAATAAACTATTTCAATAATAAATTATCTTCTATATAATAATAAAATAATGAACTTTAAACTATTCGTAAACCTACAAATAAAATAAAAGACAAAAATATATAAAGGAGATGTTAGGCTTTCAGCTCGCGTTTTGTACGCTATTTAGAAAATCGAGGAAAAATGTAAAGATTGCTAGAAAAATAGTGAATTTGCAATTTTTAATATATATTTTTAGTACAAGAGCAATATTTCATTATTTAATTGGGCTATACGGACAAGTACACCATAACGAGTTCGTTCCAAAACTAATTGTAAAGTATGCAATTTACTATCAAACACAATTGAAATGTATATTATTAATTTATTAACAAAGTAATGATAAAAAAGTCCCATCCAATAATTTATTCGTCACTAAAAAAACATATACCTACTTACAAAGAGCTTTAAGCGCAACTATTTTTATTTTGTTATTTGTTAATGTCTTCGAGTTGTGATGTATGTATATACTTTGAACGTCACCCAGACGTCACGGGTCAAAGAGCTGTCAAAAATTCAAAATCAAAACTATGCAGGGTCTCCGCAACTTGCCGAAACTCCATATAGAAAAATAGGTTGTATGAAATATGTGCTAACTTTAATGGCGGCTTTCTCTGTCTTATTCGATCCCATACAAACGTCTCTTTCTCATTCTGTCGATTTATAATGATCTTTGTCATTCTTTTCCGTCATTATATTAGTGCTTTGTGATCTATGTTAATTTCATTGTCATATGTCTTTGTAGTCATTGATATTTAAAAATTTCTTCAAATATACGTATATAATTATTGGATTTACAACTGAAAGGTGTAATACAGTGTTCCGTGGTGTTGTATTAAGAAGAATGCATTACAAAACCTGGGAAATATGTGGTTTAAGAGCTGGCCGGACTAACGATAAAAAACGTTTGTTTATGGCGAAATTACCCTTAGATGAAGACAGGTTAGTACATATCCTTTCTTTTTATGATATGTGTTGTCCCAATACCTTCTTATATGCCATTTATTTTAAGCCTTTCGTAAAATCTTGTTTTCTAACCAAGTGCAATAGTGCGGTTTATTATCGATGCTTACGTATATCGATATATATTTTTAATTTTCAATATGTGAATTTGATATTATATCGAAATATTCTTTACGTCAGTACATTTATGGCGTAATTGTAATCATTTTTTAAATAAAATATCATTTTAATGAGTTCAGTGTTTTAGGCTTGAAAGTAGAACAAACAAAATCCATTTTACCTTTTTAATAATAGGATTCTACTAAAATATCTTGTACCTCTTATTATTATTCACGGTATATATTTCTTTTGTTTACAGAATCCATCTTTACCTTCATGTTATAAATTAAACTTTAAAACGAAAACTATGGCAGAGGAGAAATTACTACAAAAATCTGTGTCACAATGAAGTAAAAATTACACCTGCTTTTCATCTTGGTGTATTATTTTTTATTTAATTACACAATCGTGTACTTTTTAGGAGATTAGATTACTTTAAAACTATTGTCACGTCTCATTCGTGCGCACCGCCCAGTATGAGTTACAATCTTAACCGCCCAAGCCTTTACCTAATTTTTACATTCTCATTCTCATTAAAATGATAAAATCTTAAGTCTAAAATTCTTTCCACAGTCTGTATTCTATTGAATCGATAGTTTTTCTTTGAAGGCAATGTTTCATCGCCTATGTTCACAAGTTAACTGATCACTGAACAAAGTCACAAATTACATAACTTAATAGAAACTAACAAATGTGTGCATGTGAACTACTAATTGGAAACTAGTTGTAGACCAACTTATAAATGTTTAGATTAAACTTAATTCCTGAGCTCCTCATAAGACTCCAATAATCAGTATCTAACTACATTTTTCCTCGTAAATAAATCTAAATAAGTCTCATATGAAACCACGTAATTTAAGTACCTACTAATATCTAGAGGATTTAGTAGTACTTACTAATGTGTAGTTTAGTTTCGGTTCACTTGTATTTACTTTTTCAATCATTGAGGATGCTTACACTTACAAGTCTTAAAATTGGGTCTGTAATCATTTCTGTTCTTGGAAAGAATCTTGGATATAAGGTAATTAATTGCATTAAAACATTTTTTTTTAATATGTTATCTGAGATATCTCTCTGTTATTATTTTGTGTCAGTTCAATCTGTTATGTAGTAATGTTTTGCAAAGTGCATTGTTACTAGCACCTTGCTCAGGAATTTGGGCATGATCTAGACAGCTAGCCTATTGAAACATATTTTTACGTTTAGTGTTGATTATCATTGTTTAAGAGACAGCCATATGTTTGTATAAAGCTCTCAATAATAACTTATTTCAGAAAGAAGCCAGAATTATATTTTTCATTACCATATTTTAATACTAGTCATTGTAATAATAGTCATTGTGTGGGCTAATAACAAGTTTCTAAAGAACTTGAAAAATTGATTATTTATCTAATTCTCCAACATTGTTATTATATATACTTACATCAAGCTTCTGAGCTAACATTTTAAAATACAGAACTTTTTAGTTGGTCTTGTGTTAAATGATGGTAAATACTTTATATATACATACAGAAACTTCTTTTTAACTTTTCAGATACCTGATAGAAGCAGAATTTCTTACGCTCAAAGAACACTATAGACACAGGGAACCTAACAAGCACTCCTGTCAATGCCAATATTTAATGCCTTTTCATTTAGGTGTCAACCATCTATCTAGGGAGGAATTATAAAATTAATTAACAATCTGGAAGTTGTATCTCAAGTTGTACAATCTTCACATGAGATGGTACTTTTTAGAATCTGCATCAGGTCTCGCCATTAATCTAGTAGAACATTATAAACATGCATTTTTTGCGAGACAAAGTATGGCTTGGGCTGAGGTTTATATTACGTCTGGTTAGGTTCAGAACTTCTACCATAATGTGCGAGACGAGCATGCTGCAGCAGCGGCTGGAGAAGCACCATATTAAAATCTGCTATATAAGAACACTTTCTCTTTAATAATGTTTTGTTAGGTATTAATTTTACTTAGGCGGTGAACAATCTAAAGCTATGACTTGGAACGAGATATGGGTATGGTCGACTCCGCATTGTTGGTTTCTGTGCGCATATCATGACCATTGTAAGGTATTCTGGCTAGGTTCACTATTAAGAAAACATAGAAGCACCAGCATCTTTACTGGATGGAATTCTAATTAGAGAGTATAGCGAGAATGAATAATAAAATGTTAAAAAATTATTGATGTTTGTTTTATTTCACAAGTCTGACATCTATATTCACTTTGTACTGTAATTGCACAGATCAAAACATCAACAACCGTTCTCTAGTTTTGCTTAACTTTTATGATTTATTCCTTCCTAAATGTTTATACATACATACATATCCCCACGCTGTATCCCTAAAGGGGTAGTCAGAGAGAACACACATTTTCGCGTAGGTATGCGAGTGCTTTTGAGATTTCCGTCTGCTAACACGTGCTATTTGATCTTCATAAGTCAGCCTTGCTCTTGTCATCTTTTAGCACTCCCTTTCGCTCTCTAGATTTTCTTAGTCTTTCATCACTCATTCTTTCTGTGCCCGAATCACCTAAATGTTAAGGTTATTTTTTTATCACTATTCATATTAACCAAAATTGATGAAATAAAACACTATCTTTGATGTGCTGACGTAAAATCTCTACAATTCTCACTAGAACTGCATATATAAAAACGCGCGCTCGTTTATAATTTAGCTTAACTTTGACCTATTCCTAAACGGGCTTATTTTTTTATTAAGTAGTTATACTTTATCCATATTATTTTCCAAGATTAATAAAATAGAACATTTAATGTGTTGACTTGTTGTCGCTATATTGCATTTCTCAAAAGAAAAGTTGATTTCGTTGATCCGGTTCGCAAGGCGTCAAAGATCTCATTGCCTGTTAATTTTTTTGTACCCTAAACTGAGGCATGGATATGTTCAAACTGTGAACAGGCACTATTTGAGATTTTAAATAGGTTTCAACAGTAAAGACCTGTAATATAAAAAGGGTACTATTAATTAACTATTAAAAGTGGAAAACGTCAAATATGTCATTGACGCCATCTTATTTAGGTAAGGTGTTGCCTATGATATGTTGTAACGCGGCTTCGGTGATGTTACTTTTTGAATGTTCTATTATTGGTAGGCATGAACTACTCAGGATATTGGGTTTCTTTAGGGCCACCCTGGAGAGGAATACAGAGTAAATTTTTATAAGGGCGCCTTCCCTGTATTGCTACAATCGATTTCAGTTGTGAAATAAATACACACTTTAATACAACCTTCACCAATTTATTAAAGAATTATAATTATCTCTAAATATAGATCTCATGAGCTCACTGAATGAAATCTTAAATGTTATATATAGAAGAATTTTAAATGAGATTTTACATACAAAACAAACAAATTACATCTGTATTGGAAATTACAAAAATGAGTATTGTAACCAATAATAAGTGTAACTGTTTCTTAATATTTGGTATAACTAAAACATTAAGATGAACTACAATAACAAAATATAAGGTTAGTTATGTAGATTTATTCTTGAATGTTAATAATTTTTATATATGCTTGTACGTTACCATCTAAGGAGATAACCATGTATGTATATAGCTAGTCGAGTTGTCCCACCAATGGTCCATAAGAATATCCACGGTGTTCACTAAACCCTTAGTGACTGCACAATTAAGTTAGGTCTTCTGCAAGCCGAGTTGTCCCTCCAATGGTCTCAAAGAATTTCCATGAAGTCCACTATACTCGTAACTCACAAATAAATCTCACAGAAAAGAGATTAAATATGTATTAAGGTAATCCAACCTCATACTGCAATGCACAAACAAATGATCCGAGAAAGTAATCCATCTGATCAGGTATCTTTAAAGAAAAATGTCCAACTAAATGTGGAGTACACCGTCATTCCACGGTGCTTATGAGATTAAGAAGATAACATTAGTCCACTGTGTTTATGGAACTAATATTTAGAATTAAACTTAGAAATCAAACGTAGAATTAAGCTTGGAGATTAAACGTATAAAGAAACTTGGAAGCAAACATGTAACCACATTTGGAATTACACATGAAACTTAGCCTGGAATTTAAACATGGCACTTAGCCTGGAACTTAGCTTGGAGCCCTGTAACAAAATTCCTGGGGTTAATACACGGTACTAAGCACCAAGGAAAACACTTTTAAAAGAAAACTACAACTTCTACATCCTACTTACCATGAGATCTATCATGGGACTTTATAATATATATAAAAAATGAAAAACAACTTCTTAATAACACTAGAAACATCCTAAATATATAGGCATGTATATTTCACTTCTATATGGGCATTTTTGTCTGCCACTTAACCACCACCAAAAGTGAATGGCTCCCTCCATCTTGGAATCACACCACGACATAATTTTACCCTCTCTAATCGTCATTATTGAGGTAACTGAAAACTACTCAGGTTTCAGTCTGAAGTTTCCGACATACGAAAGAGACAGCAAGTCTCTGAAAAGACATCGACCAATAGGAAGTGTCTGAAAATTTGTAAGTGACAACCACAAAATGTCAGATTGACAGATCCACAATAGAATTAGAAAGATCTAGATAAAAGTAACCACTGAAAAACAAGACGGAAGCAATGCCCATTTGCTCGAACATTCCATTTTACCTGATTTGTGAAACAGATATATATCAACACTCGTCTCTCTCTTATCGAATGCAATCGATTATTAGGAATTACTCGTATTTAAATTTTCTACATCGATTTATTTATCTCATCGTCAAAATGGGAAAGCAAACCTGGACAAATTATATTAATATCTAATAAAAGTATTATCACCTAAAATTGTTTTATTTTGTTTGTAACTAAACTATATTTTTATACAAAAGAAAATCGATTATCGATTTATTACCACGATACTTATTACTATCGATGTTTCCAAACATTCAATGTTATTACTAAACGTAACGTAAGTAAATGTAGATTTTAACGAAAGTACCAATGAACTTTATAATGAAACAACTAAATAATTAAAAGTTTAGTATATTATGTTCTGGTTTAAATAATATACACTTAAAGTGCAATATTTATTGATTTTACCTGAGAAGAATGAAGTAGTACTAAGTACTCGATTGCGAACAACTTTCCGAACGCGTTACCTATTAATCATTGTATCGTAGACAATTGTCATCTGTCACCCACTAACCTCCACAAATATTACTGTGGAATGCAAATGAAATTTGTGATCGATTCTAATTTGTATGTAATTAACCGTAAGTATATATCTACGAAAAAAAAGTGTAACAATGTGTATATAATACTTTTGTACGAAAGAACTAGGCTAATTTAAATCGAAACCATAATGAAAACACTTTTATTTAATATTAAAATTTCTAAAATGTAAGTGTACAAAGTGCGAGCCGGGGCTCCATACATTCGTGAAACGTCTCCTTTAATCAAACATCACGCTGTTTTGGCGGGGTGAACAGACTATTATAAATTAACATATTGTTCATTATTTCTACGACGCGTTGCAATACTTAATCGCGAACACTAATATTATAAAGAGGTAAAGTTTGTTTCTTTGTATGTAATGGATAAACGCAAAAACTACTCAACCGATTTCAAAAATTCTTTCACCTATGGAAAGCTACATTTTCAGCGAGTAATATGGGCTATATTTTATTTTCAAAAAAATGGCTACCCGTGCGAAGCCGGAGCGGTTTGCTAGTGAGGTAATAAATGTGCTTTAGATTTCTATGTAACTGTGCTATTAGTGTTACTAGTTAATATTTATTCCCCTGTAGAGAGTAGGTTTCTATGACGGTGTGACGGTATTTAGCAGTGTACCAATATCTACGTGCGCACGTACGTACCAAATACGTGTAAGTATCTATATTTACATAAAAGCTATTTTTTTTCAATCATAAAATAAATTTAATTTCAAATAACATTTATTTCTGTTTTCTTACATTTGTTTTTGGATATTATGTTACTGCAGAATCATTTTCTTCAATTTTACTTAATAAATATTCCATATAGCCAAGTCAAATGAGTAATCGGGTAGGAAATAATACTACCAGCGTTGTGACTAGCGTGGAAGTGTGTCTTTTGGGGTTGTAATGAAGATACTAAAAACTCATCTCCGTACTATTGTCGTAAGGGGGTGCAAAAAAAAAGTCTCGAAAATTGTATTTTTACTTTATAATATTAATTTCGTATGAAATTGCATTTTTCCTGAACAGCTGTAAATGGTTAACAAATAATCGTACAAAGATGAACTAAACGCCGTTTTAAAGATAATTTAATTTTCTTCAAAACAATGTAGAGAAACATTTTGATCTACAGCTAACCGAAAGTGACTTTTTTTGACAAAATCCATCAAAAACGTCAATTTTTCATATTTATTAGCATTATCACACTACGCGTATATTAAAATTTTTCGAAATTTAATTATCATTCGCTTTTTTTTATAAGATATAATATTTGCATTAAGCGTACAAATGTTGAGTTACAAGCGATTTTACCACTAATAATCCTACTCGATGAACGATAATAAATGTGTTTAAATTTATATCTCTGTAAATATTGTTCGTATTGGAAGAAATAAAAATGGAAATTATTCATAATTAAATTGTCTACCACTTTCATTTGAACTATTTTTTTACTCGAGTCGCCATTTTTAAACTATCTATACGAAATGCGTGACGTGCTCACGTCTTTTTAATTTGTCATGAAACACCTATTACTTCAAAAAAATCTAGATCGTCTGCAATCGGTCTTACAAAATTTTTGCAGTCCCTTTTTTTGTGAAATTTCATTTTCTACGACTTTTATGTTTTTACTTTTTCCTTTAATTGCGATATTTTCTGAGAAATTGTCAAAAAGATAATTTTTAGGACTTTTGTTGGACCCCCTTTTTGCTACGACAATGATACGGGTGTGGAGTTTTAGTATTTTCATTACAACCCCAAAAAACACACGTTCACGCTAGTTACAGCGCTGATAGTATTATTTCCTGCCTTGGACAAAATTTCAGCCCATTTGACTGGGCTAATAAATTACATAAAATTTAAGTACTATTTTGTTTCGTTGGCAAATGAAATTTTTAAGAGATCAGAATTTTATAAAATTAATGAATCTCATTATCAATATTTTAGAATAATTCTGATTTCTGAAGAAGTAGGGGAGTTTGTACTAGAGTACGTAAATCCATGGCCACATGAGATTAAAAAATACTGTAGATTTTTATACAGCTTTACTATAAGTGTTGCTAGCTAATATTTATGACCGTGTGAGGAGTAGGATTCTTTATAATGATGCAATCAAAAATTAATAATGTACTTAATAATATGACGGTGTTTAGCAGTGGAACGTAACACATACGAGTAGGTAGATGTACACACAAATCCTGTTGCTTAAATCACAAAATTAAATAATGTTAAATTACATTTATTTCTGTTTCTGTTTTGACGTTTGTTACTGAATATGTATGTTACTGCGTAATCATTCCTTTCTCCTTTTCTTTGTAATTACTGCGATAGTCAGTTAAGTAAAAGGTGGTATTTATATAACAAAGTGAAAGTCATTCTTTGTACTGCGTAAAAATTAAATACTTTTTTATAGGCAAATGAGATTTTTAAGAAATTAAATTTTCTAAAGGTAATAAAGCTAATATCATTATTTTGGAAACCACAGAAATAATTTTCCACGGCATTTTCTCTTCGCCCATTTTAAACTGTACGGGGAAAAGTGGTATTTAAAAGCTGGTAACCCCGATACGACGAGATAAATTTGCTTTAGACTCTGCGTTGTTTAGCACGTCACTGTGCCTGATCTTGAATAAACTGGCATGCGCTAAAGGATAGAAAACACCGTAAACATAATACACTAGTGTACTAACTTTATGTAAAATATTATAGCTTTGTCACTTTCCTCTACATTGCAGGCGGATAAGTAAGTCTCGTTTTTGTATGAATGCGATGGATTTCTTTGCTTACGATTTAAGGAGGTATATTTTGATACACTAAAATACCGCGGAAAATAAAGTACGATAAACTAAAAAAATAATTTTGTGAAGAGAAAATTCTCTTCACTTACTTTATATCATATGGGGAAAAGTGGTATTAATAAATATACTAATTTAAAATTAATAAATTAATTAATAAATATTAGTGAAGAGAATTTTCTCTTCACTTAAAATTATTTCTTGTCTGATTGAAACTTGATTAAAGTAGTAGCCTCAATACGAACGCGATAATTTAGCTTTATACTTTGTGTTGTTGAGAACATTACCTGTGTGCCTGACCTTGAATAAACCGGCACGTACTGAAGTACAGAAAATACCTAAGAAAATACTATAGCTTTGTCACTTACTTCTTCGTTGCATGCGGATAAGTCGGTCTCTTTCTTGTGTGAATGAGATGGAACGTATGGCCCAGTCTATAGGTTTCTCTATCTACGTTATACGCTTACGACCTACAAATGTTACAATTTGTTGGAAACAACTTATTTGACAGATTAGAGGCAACAAATTTCCTATGCATAAAGTCACTTCCAACTTGCGTCCGATTTATTAGAAATAACTAATCCTTGAGCTAGCCGAGCGTCTTTATTTATTATATAATTAATAAATGTGTCGATCAGAGGGTATTTCCCAATTTAATGAAACACAGTCAAATTATTCCATTATTTAAATCAGGTTGTATGTTAAATTCATCAAATTATTGTCCAGTATCAATATTAACAACGTTGAGTAAAATATTCGAAAAAATAGTACTCAATCAAATGCTGGCATATTTTAACATTCACGGGATGTTTCACGGCCAACAGTACGGGTTCACGAAAAGGCGGTCAACAGCACATTCGGTAGCAAGCTGGATAAAAACTGTATTTCAAGCTTGGGAAGGATCCTAGGATGCCATTGGTGTTTTTTGTGATCTTTCCAAGGCTTTTGATTGTGTTAGTCACGAAACTTTAATTTGCAAGCTTAAATGCTATGGAATTCGTGGTAATGCTCTCGATCTCGTAGTCTCGTATTTGTCTGGACGGGAGCGAAAAGTAAGTGTAAATGGGGTTTTATCTGTTGGTTCGAAATTAAAAATGGCCCTCCCCATGTTTCTAGTCTACACTAATGATCTCCCATTCTACCTGTTTCTAGTCTACACTAATGATCTCCCATTTATGCTCAGGGACTCATGCGAACTAGTATTATTTGCTGATGACACTTTATTGTTTTTAAACTGAACAGAAAGAACCTAGATATTACCTGGGTGCACAGGATCCTAACACACGTCTTGAGATTGTTCGCTGTTTATAATTTACTACTGAATGCACTAAAAAACCAAATGTATTAAATTTTCCCTTTCTAATGTATTCAAAATCTATGACGAAATAGGACTGGATAGAACACAATTAGAATTAGTTAAGTCTCCCAGTTTTCTGGGTCTATCGGGGCTTTGGCTAGTAAGCTCGGTTCCGCGATATATGCCATTAGACGTAAAATAATAATAAATATAATAATGTTTTATTTGCTAGAATGTGAGTAGTTACATAAAACATAGATGGACATAAATAAGTTTTCCTTTACACATTGTACTAAGACATAGCATCCAAATATTGAATATCCAAACTAGCGGATTTTGTAGAAAAACAAACAAAATTATTAATTTCCCATTTAGTTTTACATCAATACATCATTAATAATGGAGAAGTCATTTATTTATTAATATGTCATTTATTTAACCAATGATAGTATGTTAAAATAATATTAAAATAAAAATTTAAAATCTGTCGATAATAATCCTCCAATTTACATAATAAATAATTACTTAATGTCAATTATTAACGAATAATGTCAAATCAAACAACAAAATAGATATCGACAACTGTATAGAGAAGAAGAAAAAAAAAGATAAAAACCAAAACAAAATGACGTCAGTGTGTAAATGTTAATGTTAATTAATTAATATAAAGTATTAACCTTTAAAAAGTCATTGATGTTATAATAACATTTATCCTTCAATAAAGTGAAAACTCTTTTTCTAAACAGTGGCAGCTTGTCAATTTTATAAAGGTTCGGGTATTTATTGTAGAGGCTGATTGCTATACAATAACAATTTCTGGCAAATACTTCTAATTTTTTTGCTGGTATGTATAGCTTATGCTTACATCGGCTTACCATTTTTGACATATCACTTTGTTTAATCAACAACGTCTCATACTTTTTGACAAACATCAGCTTTTCGAAAATGTATAAGCTTGGTAATGGCAGAATATTATTTTGCTTAAAAAACGGCTTGCAACTATCAAACTTGTGGGTCCCAAAAATCAATCTTACGCATTTTTTCTGTACCTTACATAATTAAATTGCTGCAACGAAGTTACCCTAAATCACAATACCATATCTGAGCATTGAAGATACGTATCCGTGACAAGCAGTAAGGGCAGCGTCTTTGTTAACTGCTACTCTCAAACGTTTTAGTACATACACGACTTTGTCCAATTTATTACACAGAATATCTATATGGGGTCTCCAACTACAATGCTCATCCACCGTTATACCAAGAAAAGTATTTTGTTGAACGTTTTCGATATTAGACCCGCAATTTACATTCACTTTTATTGGAGCGCTATTACGAGTCTGAAATATCATATATTTAGTTTTATCTATGTTCATTATTAGATTATTGCATTCTAGCCAATTCATAATTGAAGAAAGAGTTGAATTTATTTCTTTTTCAAATAGCAGTTTATCAGTACATCTAAATAAAGAGCGTCACATCATCGGCGAAAAGAATATTATCATGTCGAGTTATTGCAGTAAAGTCATTTACATATAGCAGAAAAAGCAATGGTCCCAGAACTGTACCCTGCGGCACCCCAGGGTACATAATCTTATTTTTACTCTTGTGATATTTAGGCAATTAACGGATGTGGATATGGCTGGGTTGGTGTAATTTGCATATTTTCATAGCCTAATGTACTTGCTGTGGAAATCAGCGGCGCATATTAACTCCATTTTTATTTTAATGTAGGCCCCATTACACAGATATCAGAAGATATCAGAAGAAGAAGAAGAAGAGATATCAGAAGGTTGCGTGTTCATATCACGTCGGGGTCACCTATAGCGCCACCCCACATATTTGTGGGGGTGTAGATATTGTTACCTAATTTATATATATGGACTACACCACGCACATTAAAAAAAAGACACTTAGTAGACGGGCACAAGCAAATGAGACGAACACTTCACAGAGGTAACAATATATTCTTGAGACACGATTTACAGTCACAATTATAATATATACAAGCGATACGCAAATACGACAATAATTGCGATATAAATAACAACAACAGATATTAATGATTATAAATAAGGCGATTATAATTAGTAAGATTTTAAATTGTAATAGCCGTTGGGAACGAACGCAGAATGAATTGTGTATATATATTAATGAATATTGTTATAATATAAATAATTACATAAAATATAAATAAAGTGTAAGTATATATGTATGTAGTGTGGTAAGTACATACATTACAAAAAAGAGCGACAAAAAAGAGCCTACATTACAAAAAAGAGCGATACGTTCTGTCTACAGTACGAATGTACGAGAATCACTAACAGATCGTTTTAAAGACATCGACGTACTCACCTTGCCGTCCTTATACATCTTTGAAATTATTATATGTAAGAGGAAAAATATAGATCTGTTTATAAAGAAAGGCGATATTGGTAGTATGGAAACCCGAAGTCGTGATAAATTGGTTATTCCAAAATTTAAATTACATATGTCAAATGTTTCATTTTTGGATAACTGCATTCGTTTTCACAATAAATAAGTTCCTCGAGAAGTCACTAAATTAACATAAAATAGATTTAGATTCGTTTTAAAACGTACATTGACAATGACAATCATGCTATAAAATAAGCGATTTCGTTGAAGATAAAACTATAGTCTGGAAATGATCCTCTCTGCACATGCATTTACTGGCTTTTTGAATATTGTATTTTAATAAACCTTTTGTAAAATGATGTTGAAAAAATGATATCTGACTGAGTTTCTTGTCGGTTCTTCTCATAGTACAGGTTTCCTCTTTGAACCGAACTAAAGTAGATTTGTTGTTCAAAAATACCTTGAAATTGTGTTTAATTAAATAAATTACATTAACTTTGACTTTGAAATAATATTTTTAAAGTTTAAGTAATTTTGGAGAAAAGATGTAAATTTTCCCGTCCAGCAAAAGATTAAACTTTTTAAATGTTTAAAATACATTCTTGAGGTACATATTTGTCACGAAGGCTTTGTAAAAGATTAGCATAATTTCATAACTATGTTATATGTAATAATAAAGCGGCGATACTGACTTAAAATCTTAAAATCTCGGGGCAATTCACTACAAATGTTACAATTTGTTGAATGTCAGCTCTAGTTGGAGGAGTTTCCTGAAAAATAAGTTGGTTAACTTCGCTATAGACGTTGCAATTTATCGCCATCGTTGGCTGTTTAGTCCAACAAATTGTAACGTCTGTAGAAAGAAAAAAGAAAAAAAAGTTAAATTATTCATTTTTCATTTAGTTGTACATTAATATATCAGCACCCTAATAATTTGTTATGGTCGGATTATATCGTTATAAACATTTCAAAATAAACCATATTTCGATAATAAATTACTATAAACTATCAAATTTAAAATATATTTACTAAAATTTGGCATTAATAACCCAAATTACTTACTTAGAACTGACAAATAAAGCCGTACCGATGAAACGTTATGTTAACATATTTTTGATCACCGCGGCTTTTGCAGCTTGATACACTGCAATCTACCATAATTACACACTTTGACTAAGACTTTAGTACATAAAACAACCTCGTAATTCTATGAAAGCAAGAGGTACAACGTTATTATGAATGAAATGCTTTTGGCGACATTTGTTTGTCTAGCACCAATATCGCACTGACATTAGTGGTGGAGGCTGAAACACTGTACGCAGCTAGGGATAGAAAAAAAAAAGTGTGTGTATCGGCTCCGACGCACGACTGGAGTTTACTGGTTTTTTCCATATTTTATGTACTTTTATTCACTTCACTGTATACAATAATATTAAATATCAATATTAATAGATATAAAAAAAGTAGCATTTGCCATCTTCGATTTGAAAATGAACGTCATTTTCGTAATCAGTACCCCGAGAAACTTAGAAAATGACACCCATGTAGATTTATAAAAAAAAAAATATTCGTCATCTTGGATTACAAAATGAAAGTCATTTTCGTAATCAGCACCCCGAGGTACTTAGAATTTGACAGCCATATCGATTTATCCAAAAAAGTAATATTCGCCATCTTGGGTTTGAAAATGAAAGTCATTTTCGTAATCAGCACCCCGAAAAACCTAGAATTTGATACCCATATCGATTAATCCAAAAAAATGTAATATTCACCATCTTGGATTTGAAAATGAACATCATTTTCGTAATTAGCACCCCGAGAAACCTAGAATATGATACTTATGTCGATTTATCCAAAAAAATAATAATTGCCATCTTGGATTCGAAAATAAACATAATTTTCGTAATCAGCACCCCGAGAACCCTATAATGTGACACCCATGTCGATTTATCGAAAAAAGTAATATTCGCCATCTTGGATTTGAAAGTGAAAGTCATTTTGGTAATCAGCACCCCGAGAAATCTAGAATTTGATACCCGTATCGATTTATCCAAAAAAAGTAATATTCGCCATCTTGGATTTGAAAATGAACATCATTTTCGTAATCAGCACCCCGAAAAACATAGATATATATTCATCATTTGAAGACGCTGTAGAGTATATACACCTATACGAGTATATTTTATATAGAAATAACATATAGGTATATTATATACACATAATACTTACATGCGTAAGCTGCCCCGCAGCATACCCTATGTACGTCTTAATACTCACGACTGAAAATTGAAAGGTGCGCACAATAGGTTGCGCACAAAAAACGTATCGAGGTCATTCGATGAGTAGATTTTACTCCTCATATTTTTTTCATACCGGGGGCCTTATATGAAAATAGATTCTTAAGGAGTAAAGTCCAAAAATACTTTTTCTCTTTTAGTCACACTGTTGGTGCAGCTCGCACTCTCTTTCTGTAATTTATATTATTTACTCGTTTCTGTAATTTATATTATTAGTCCATTTTATACTCTGTCCATGCCACGCTGTCTTTGGATTTTTAGGATCTGTGCTTATTAGTACTATTAGTATGACAGCAAGTGACGGCAAGTTACTGTTTGTGATGTGGTTAAGAGTTCTTATGTAGTCTGTGTGTTCTCGTAGAGGAAAGAGGAGTAATAATTTCCTTGTCTGTGTGTATTTCTTAGTCTGCGTAGTCTGAAAATAATTTTGTTCAAAATTTTATGAAAATCTTTTTTGATACAAAAATAGTGTAGTGAAAATGATATTGCTTATTCGGTAAAGGCAAAAGCCCTGTTCTTACCGTATATTTGTGTTTATTTATTATAAGTATCAGTATTGTGCAAGTATTATGAACTATGAGGACTATGAAACTCTCCCGAGCCAGAGCGCCGTCGTACATATGACCGCCGGAGCTATCGCGGGGGTGATGGAACATTGCGTAATGTACCCGCTCGACTCGGTTAAGGTCAGTCCGCAGCCCCTCGTCCATGCTGTTGTCGGCTTATTGCGTGTCGATGACAGGGCTACCTACCTATCATCCTAACCTAAACCTAACCATTGCAATGACAACTGTCGCCTGCACGATTACGCCACCGAGCCGCAACGTTACGGTTATGTAAATACTTTTCGATCATGAGACCGCCGGATGTCTGCCGCTATTATTGAGTAGAAATTGCGCCTGTAGAACCTACTCGCTGGACTAACTACTGCTGTCATTGAAATGGTACATATCGGTAATGGGCAACAACTGTCGGTTCTGATTGATTACAGTTACAGTTTAACATTATCTTGCAAAACGAGTATGTTAACATGTGTCACGATGTTGTGAGCATGAGAGGCATGCTGGCATACTGATTTTAATAAAAACTATTAGTTGTTTAATGAAGTTGTAAATGACCATGATCCATGGCTCAGGATTTCATCTGTAATAGCCCATCATAGAGACGGCATAGTGTGTACATATTAACTTGTAATGAGTGCCTAATAAAGTGTTATTCATAATTTGCATCGTCATGTTCGTATTCAGGTCTGTACAAAACATTAAATCATAATTGTGCTGCACTGTTCGCTGTCTGTCCATAGATATGCAAGAACTCATTTGTAGTTATAACAATATGTAATAATTACATATCTAAATGCAATTATAAATAAATTATGTGATGATACCACTTTATTGGTGTAAAATAAATTGTTAAGTAGTTGGTACAGTTGTGTCAACATTGAAAGGTATTAATTAGTTAAGTATATTATTAAGTATATGCAATAAGAACATGGTGAAAATATCTTAGATGTTTTAAAAAATTAAACAATGCTCTCATGGAAATAAATAGTATTGTTAACACAATGTACAAAAAATAATGCAAAAAAAAAGCATGTTAAAAAATAAATATGTTGACAATGAACATGTATTACATAAGTATATCAAGGTATTAATTCTCATAGTATATAAATATCTGTTTATTAAATTTTATTTTATTATTATTTTATTTATATTTAATTTTATAATTTTCATACTAATGTGTGAGGAGAATGATTAGATTTGAGGAAGCAAAAGAAGTATGTAAGGACCGTGATGCTTGGCATTCCGGCCTCTTTAACTACCTCATTAGGGATACAGTGTGAACATATGGATACATGTATGTGTATTATATTTATTTATGAACAAATAATCGTAACATGAGTTTTTAAGCAAAAGGGTAAGAATGTCAGCTCACAGATTCTAGGAAGTTTAGTCTTTTAAACAAATGAAAACTATTTTTCTATATTTTCTTCTTTCCTTCATGGCATGGTGCGTAGATTAGCGCATTTGCCAATGTCACGTATTGATAAGTAGAATCACAAGTAAATTAGTTTTTTCTTATCGTAAAACTCCTCCAGTAAAGTGATAGTAGGGTTTACTGAAGTTTTAAAGGACTTCTTGGAAGAGCGCGAGAACTTCAGCTACACATATTTATTTAGATCTACTCCATTCTTTTCACTTACACGGAACTTTATAACACAATATACTATCACTGTTGTACTTTAAAACTCCTAAAAATATAAAAAATATAAAATCTAAATAAAATGACAACCTCACTTCTCCTGTTCCCGCCAAAAAGTCCAAAAAGTCCTATAGTTTCTTAAATTGTTAATCAATAGTTTCACTATCTCATTTCAGTTCAGAGATGTCATCATAAAATGAAATTGAATGAATGATAAGGAAATCGAAGGTCATGTGAAATTGGTTATTCTGATAATTAAATAAATTGCTGAAGTCAAATGTTTCTTTTTTGGGACACTGCATTTGCTTTTTATGATAGGGTTACTCAGAAAGTTAATCCATTAATGGACATTACCTGGAAAATCATACTATCACAGATTCATTAGTTACTTAGCATAAAATACTATAGAATAAATGATTTTAATATAAAATAAATGACTTCTCTGCACATGTATTTATTGGCTTTCTAAACATTGTATTTTAATAAACCTATTGTTAAACGATGTTGAAATTTAATAAAATGATATCTGACTGAGTTTCTTGTCGGTTCTTTGCAGCACAGGATTTATTTCTATTTTATTCTAAGGTAGATTTGATGTTCACAAATACCTCGTAATTAGATTTTGTTGAATAAATTGACTTTGAATTTGAAAATAAAAGTTCCCTAAATGCCATTGGAAAGGTAATTTTTCCTTCTGAAGTGATGTTGCAGATGAGCTTTATGTTTACTTCCCTGAGGACATTTCTGAGCTCGAACTTGTAGTTTACTAGCTATCGCATTTGTTGCCAAACAGGGGGAAAGTATTATTTCTTTTATTTTTGAAATTGCAAGGTTTGTTTTTTAATAATCTCCTTGATTTAGAAAATCAATAGATTTTTTGTGTTAGATTCCGTTTTTGTTTTTTTAATTTATGTGGTACAATGTGTGTTCTAGATCTATATGTTGTCCCAATCCTACTTCATCATTCTACAGTTGATCTCTTTTTCTTTTAATACACGAGGATGTCTTGTTGAAGTATGTAAGACTATTGACTATAATCCAATAAAATTATGATTTATTCTTAATAAGACATTTCTTTTTACAATCCATAAATATATGTAATTTTAAAATACTATATCTATGAATCATATGCATGTATTTATGCATAATTAAAAACATTACATTTCTGTAATTATGGTTTATTTGGTGGATTCACACTTAAATCTTTTGTAAATGAGAACTATAGATAACTGATAAAGACTTCATGCTGTTATCATTGCTTGTTTAAGTGCAGTTTTTTCTTTCTCGAAGTTCTTGAAGTATAAATATATAAATATGTTTTTTAAAACTTATTCTGTTCAGAAATATTGATTGGTTTGGTGCTTATATCAAAAAGAAGAACTTGTTACAAACTAAAAAATATTCAATTGATATATGTACTTATTATTTTCTTATAATTTTTAAGAACTAAAGTACTTTTATATATTTGATTTAAAATATTTAGATGAATTGTTTTAGGTGGATTCAGTAAACATTTAGAGACAAGTAATTTAATCTTTCAATGAAAACAATAAACCAAATAGCTATTATTGAAATTTGAATTTCACTATATGAAGCGCTGGTCTAACTTTACTGGCTTACTACTGACATTATTGAATATGTATGAACAAGTTGATTTTATATTAGGTATTTGCATAGCCATGGCTCGTTTTTATTTCGCATTTATCTATAGTTGTGACATATATTCAGTAAAATTATATATATCATGCTTTTTGTGGTTTACATAGTGACGCCTACACAATTTAAAAGATGTGCTTCAAACGATTTGGTGAATGAATGTATATTTGATTATATTTTGCATGCGATTACATCCGCGTGGTGGCGATTTGTAACAAAGGAGAGGATAGCATAAAAACCTCAATGAAAAAATACATATGTTTGCTGGCTTTCATGGTGATTTGGTTAAACGGTGTTGGAGTTTAGTGATTACATTCATATCTAACATCCATATTATAATTGTTATATATACTGAATAATTTTTGTATCATTATTTTTATTCGGTGCTACATAAAGGACATCAGGTACATAAAGGAAATGGTGTAAATGATGATGCGCGGGCGCTAACACGTTGGCGCGCTAGACGAGGTAATAGTCGGGCTTGTTGGCCTGCTGCCAGCACAGCTGCGTGCGGTAGGCCGTGTCGCAGTGGTCGGCGCCGGCGCGCGTGCCGCACGCTCGCAGCACGGGCTCGTTGCGCGCGCGCACGGGCTCGTCCAGCACGGCCAGCACGGCTTCCACATCCACCACCCCGTCGGCGAACATGCCCGCCGTCTCCATCACGCACTTCATGTAGCACTTGAGGAGCGCGTCCTCTGGCAAATCCGCGCCGCCGTTGACGCTGTCGATGATCGCCACATCCACGCCCGTCTCCTCCACGCAGTTCTCCCGCAGCATGCGCGCCAGCTCCGCCATATCTTCGTCCATTGTGTATGCGCCGGCCGCCAGTAGCAGCGCCAGCGCTAAAACTGCCGCCGCCATCGTCGCACACTGGTCGCCGCCGCCCGCCGCACCTTCCATTTTATACCCACTGTCCACGATGACTCCGGCTATCGATGCGATTATACCCTGCCTGATCGAATCGTGTCATTAAAAAAAATGTTATGTTTTGTGAATGTATTTTTGTTCTATGTAAACTGTAATTTGTCGGGGCGGCGTTGTGGTGTCATCTGATATGATTATACGGTTACAGAGTGGAGAACGGTCTCGTTACGTACGACATTTTTTTATCATCATTTTAAATTAAGGGTTTACATAAATGCCATGTATGAGGGTGTCGCCGGTATTAAATGCTTCGTTAGAGATTGTGACGTGAAACTAAAAACTTTAATGAGAACGATGCCAATTCACACCACTGCACACCAGTACTGATATCGATGGTTATATCATGACAACTCCGTTGTGTTGCAGACGCGGATGCAGTCACTCCGGCCGGCGCACAACAGCACCATCATAGAGACGTTCCGACACATGGTCCGCCGCGAAGGTCTGCTCAGGTCGGTGCCTGCTCATCGTACATGCGTCAGCCATTTCGTATGCAAGCCCAAGGTCGCCGAGTAACCTTAATCATTAGAGACTCGTTCAATAACTGTCTGCGTCACGCACGGAACGCTGTCAGTAAATATACAATTTCGTATTTAGATACCGTATCATTACAATTTCGTTAGGTATACGAATTATGAGTCGATCAGCGGAATAATTGATAGCGACTTAATTGTGCTCCGTCCCCCGTGGGACCCGCGTCATATTTTGCGTCTGCGATACGGGCCAGTCTGTGCAGCTGGTGTACGGTGTAAAATAGTACTTGCTGCTGAATTATTTGTTTATAAAAGTAAATACTATTTGGTCATTTGATATTCGTTGTTCAAATTATATATTTATTAGGCAGATGTTTTCGTGATCGCCGCTTGCGGCCGGCGTCGCGGGTGACGTCGGCGGATGACGCGGCCATTTGCGAATATTAAGTTAAAAATGTTATTGAGTACCTAAGTATGACCTTTATACCTGCCTATAAAGTATATTTAAAAGAAGTAACTGACTCACTAACTAAATGAAACGAATAATCCAAACCACTGGTATTTAAAAACTTAAATGTTACACTACCTCTGTGCAACATTTTAATATTGCATTATATTATACAGGCCAAGAACGGATAATCTGGATATGCACCTTGTGATTGTCAAAATTATAATAGTATGGAAAAAAATTTAAAACCTGCTGTGTTCAACCCTAACTAGTAGAGTCAACCCCAATTAAAAGAAGTAGATAATTATGTTTTGAATTGAAATAAAGTATTATAAAGGGTCCAAAATACCCAGTATTTATTTTTTCTTTCTCATTTCTGGGATTTTAAAATTTCAAATTTTATCTCTGTGGCTATTAACATGATGGAATAATCGACTGTGATTTACGAACAGACGGTAGGACACGGATATGACTAAACAATTAAGCTCACTTCACACTGCTCAATTGTTTCAATTACTTATTTGATATATTCTTTACACAAAGTCTTGGTCAAAATAGCAGAAACGAAGCCCTAAGGCTCATTCACGCCGAGAGAGGCAGCGCTGGGGAACGTGCGGTGACATTAAAAGCCTTTCTTCTTCACCCAACGCAAGAACATCATGTTTTGCCAATGTTTTAAAACAAAAATTTGCGCGTGCCGCCATCTGCGGGGGAGAGCAGATAAAGCAAGGCGGCCGCCTGGTACCATCCGAACCGCCGCGCAACCCTTTCTGCTTTTGGACGCGACCAAGCAATTCAATTTATTATAATAATGAAGATAAAAGTCAAAATGCTATGTCAATGTTGGCATTGAAAAAAGTACTCTCCGCTCGACGCTTCGCTGCCGGGCGCTGCATTCTGCCACTATCGGTGTGAATGAGCCTTTTGAAATTTTGATCACGAATGTGCAAAGAATATATCAAATAAGTAATTGAAACACGAATTTGTTGGTTTTGAAGTCTACTTCGAAGTACAAAAGAGTGTTAAAGTTTAACGGAAAGAAATTAAATTGTACGCGTACGAAATTGCGGGATGCGCAGATATTACATAGTCGTGTGTAAATTTCCTTTATTATAGTAATTACAGAGCTGTACATATTCATATTTAGAAACTTAAAACTCATAGGTATCGTAATTAATACGTAATTAATTATATAATAATAAATAATACGTATTTACACAAAGTTGTTGTTTAAGAATCTGTCGAACCTATCTGGGCGACCAAGCATAACTCGATGTCATTTAGATTTGATTGTAAATCAGGAAAAAAGTGACCACAGGATGCAGGATTCGAACCTGCGCGCGCACCTCGCCGTGATAGAACTATGATGTAGCCACTGTGTTTTGCACAAGTGTAAGTAAGCTTTAGTCCGCGAAAACACGAAGAAAACGATTATTCCCAGAATTGACCTAGCTAGATCGATTTTTACATACATATATATTTTCACGTCGTACCCTAACGGGGTAGACAGAGAGAACGGAGTGCCAAGCGCCGCTGTCCTAACATACTTTTTTCACTTCCTCAAATCTCATTATTCTCTTCACACATTTTCGCCTAGGTATGGTAATTTCGTCTGTTCACAGCCTATTTGATCTTCATAAGTCAGCCTTGGGTCTTTCTTCGCTTCTTTTACCACTCACTTTCGCTCTGTAGATTTTCTTCATCAGTCTTTCCATCACTCATTCTTTCTTTGTGCCCGCACCATCATGACCAGTATGACAGGGTTGTAAAAATCTACAACAACATTTTACAACCCTGACATACTGCGTATCTCTTCATTGCTTATTTTGCCCGCAAGGGTGACACCGCACATATTTCTAAGAGATCGCATTTCTATTGCCTTATTTTCACTCGATTTCACTAACGTACAATAAAGTTGGAACCAACACCGCATTGTGTGTGACCATTTTGTCTGAGTTAGATATATTCACATTGCCTACTAATGCGGACAGAGCACCGTTCACTTTATTGCCAGCTGCTACCCGTCTCTCCACATCCAACTCACATCTTCCATCCCTCGAAAAGGCAATCCCCAGATATACAATTTCGTTCACTTGTTCTAGACATTTTCCATTAACCCATATTTCACACTTTGTACATCTTCCCTTTCAAACATCAGAACTCTAGGTTTCGATTTAACCTTAGATCAATTTTTCGCGCTCGTAAACCCCTGTATTGTAATGGAAATCGTGTGAACCGTTTTCAAGAACGTCACTACAAACATACAAAGATTGCTCGTATATAATGTAGGCATAGTAGCGTCTTATGCACTAATGAGCGGCTACACAAGGGGCGGCGGGCCCGGCCGGCCTTCGCGCGGCGCGGCCACTTGTGTACTTGTTTATTGACGTAATATTCATGCAATTCTCCGATAAGAATCGCATCGAGACAACTCTCGTTATCGCTGCGTGTATTTGTATCACGTAGTGGCGATAGTAGCTGATAAGATGTTATAAAATTAAAAAACCATTCTTTCAATTTTATTGAAAAATATTAGATAAGCGCCGCGCTCAGCGGCGCTATCTATCTACGATATTTAAAGGTGTGGCGTTTTGTTATTACTTAGTATTAAATGTGAGTGGCGACGGGAAACGGCAGCAGCATTCTTTTAGGTGCAAACTTGTGCAAAATAATACAGCGTCATGTTATTTGTGTAATAGATTTAAGCAGTTGTTATCAATGCGTAGTGTTTGTACAAGCATGTATACCGTGTGCTGGCTTATTAGAGGCTGTGCCCCGCGTCTCTCCCCTCGCCCCTCGCCCGCTCGCTCCTCCGATACATCGACGCGCTTCATACGCTAGGCATTTATTACAAATAACTGAATTAAAATTGTCGGTATGAACATAATAGAACATAGATTTCACAATGTGTAAATTTACAATGAAGCCATCATAATAAGCCGCCATGGGTGTAAATACACGTTCAAACAAATACAAATAAGTCAAGTTGATCGGTCGTCATTTCGCTGTAAAACAGCGTCACGATACTAAAGACATCACTTAGTTTGCTGTTTTCGTTATGAAAGGGCGGCCAATAGGTTCGTTGGCAGTTTTTGTGCAATACTGTGTCGTTTCTTTCTTTACGTCGTCTGTGGTTGTCGAAAGAAATATGTGATTTCCGGAAATCCCGGAAAAATACCAATAAGTAAATTTACTGAAACATTCGCAATTGGGGGAGTTTTTGAGTATTTTTCACTGACATATCTGTAGTCGCCGGCTACAACCACGTTATTTACTTCGTGCACGTTATGATGGCGAGAGGCCACCGGCGACTAATGCGAAGATTGCGCTAGTAACTGATTAATCTGTGGCGAAGAGATATAGACATCAAAATCTATAGACTTTACTTTCATTAGAATTTTAATTCGAATACTTTTGCATAACAAAAGTAAAATGGTAAATGTAACATTGAAAATGCTATTTATGGTTATGAAAAAATGATACTCTATGATAAAATTTTACATTAAAAATGTACTTACTAACTTGAAAAAATATAATAGCGCTATAAAAGAATAAAAAAATTTATTCAAAATACTAGCTTGTACTATGATACAACTCCTTATAAACTTTTTTTTTAACTATGTACTTTTTAGCTTGTACAGAAGTTATTCGGTAAAAGTATCATAGTATTTTAGGGAAATAAATTATTTTAAATAATATATAAGTTCTAGTTTCAATATAAATGAAATAATGGAACGAAATTTCTTTATGCGGCTTGCGGGAAGTGTAAATTGGTAGACATCGTCACGTAACAAAAAAGCGTTACGCCACTTCCATTCGATTCTCAGCGACTCTCTGGCTCTTCCTATTACACGGTAGTTAATTGAGCAACGTGGGACAGGACCCGCCCGCCGCGCGGCACTAGGTTAGTTAGCTCGATACATAGATTCAGAGTGATCTTTCTGTCTCTTTCTGTTATATACGAGTGTGTATGTGCGCGCGATTATCTAGATTAGAACAGCGTGCGCGGCAGCGTGACTATTACGTGCATAGTGATATTATTATGTCCATCTGGATTATTGTATTTTTCAATTGGCGGAACAATTATTATTCAAGTAGGTGCAGCGGTTCCGGAGATTACCCTCCATATATAAACAAACTTACAAAATCTGCTCTCTTTTAATAATATTAATATAGATATCTCTATATCTCTACACCCATAACATACATGGCCTAAGTAGGTATATGTAATAACAACAATTACCGTCTTACATTCAATGCTAATCCTAAATAATGAATAAAACATGCCGACGGACATGTTTATTATGGGAGAACAGTACGGCTGTGCTTTAAGCAGTGTGATTGGCAACACATGTCGTCACAGTGAAATGAATAAGCCGCGTGTAGTGTACACTGTGCATTAAGTTCTGCGTTTTTCCTCCATAGTGGTATTCAAATAAGATCATGAAATGAGTTCAACTAAAACTTGAACATTCACGCAGCAGGTCTCCCAAAGAGCGATGGAACGAGATATGTTAGATGTCTCTCTCTATGACAGAACTTCGAAGACAGAAATACGTAACCGCAGTAATAGCTCGAAGGAAATGGAGACGGGTTGGCCATATGCCTATGCCGCACGAACAATAAATCGATGGACGAAAACAGTACTATACGTGGACACTCGGAATAGAGTGCAGAAGTGTGGGTAGGCAACTAACGCGATGATACGACCTGATGAGAATAACGGGAAGGTGTTGGATGAGAAAAGCCTTAGACTGAGAGGAATGGCGTATTGCGAAAGGTCTACACTCAGGATTGAGTGGCAGGAAAGGTGTTCAAATCATTTATTACACAGGCATCGCTATCATCGCTCAGACCTGCTTGGCGCTGCGAGTCCAGACAATGCTAGCTCTTCGTTTTCTTTCGCTACCTTTCCTTCGCACTTATAAGTTTCTCATAGATACCTTATATCCTTTTACCATTATATCCATACAGAAACACTTCGAGAACATAGTCTCTGTGACATATTATTCCCTGAAATATATATAAAAAAATGTATTATATTCGCTCCACCAGATATGGTACGTCTCTTGTACATATGTTGTATGACACTGCCCAGCAAAGAAACGGGCAGAAGTATTTCAAAATACCATTTGGTAATTAGGAGTATCCACATCTAAATGATCTATTGTCATCTCAGTTTTGTAACAACCTACTTGGAGAGTCCTAAGAGAGTTTAAAGATTGACCAAGTATATGTCATATTTGCTCAGTATTCTTGTTACAAATCACGAACTGCTGAATAAAGTTTGTCGAAAGGCTTTTATTTTATAATATAAAAAAGAAAGCAACAATACAATCCTGATAGTTCTCCTTATATGCGCTTTATTCCGTATGTTCATAACTTTTTCCAAATGTTTTAGCTTACTTTTAAAGATAAGATGTGGGGATAGTCAGCTAATTAAATCTCTGAGAAAATCTATGAAAGGCTGACACTGAGACAATTCTGTATGTTCCGTTCTGTTTTTCCGGTTTTGAAACGAAACACTAAAAATCATTTTCTTGGTTGGACCAAGAATCGTAACCATCCCTTGTTTAATAAATCATTTCTAACGGTTGTGTCGCTATCACTTTTTGACTGTTGCATATCTAATATTGTTGTATACATCTTATTAGAATGTAAAGGATAAAATTAATCGAGTAGTTACCTATTTGATAACAATTTTCGCTGGTCATCATTACATTGTAAAGTTTTACAATGTAATTGTGATTCGCGAAAATTGTTACTCTTTTATAATACGACGAAATTAACGAACCGCGAATTCGCGATTAGAATTGGCCGCCTTCTAAGACATAGAAAATCGTTCTATATCTCATCTTTCATTCGCAGGATATAAGCTATTTGTATATTATTATATAGCCTTATAGGTGTAATGCCTACAGTTAAGATTCGAAACACTGAAGGTGTTCTGAATGCGATTAATATTTCTTCATTCTTACAACTTGGCACTTTAAATGCGAATGAATAGGTATTTTCTGGACAAACAAGATTAAATTAGGCCTCGTGATCACTTTTGATCATGAAAGACACTGATCGAACGATCACTAATTTTAGGTAATTTTGTTTTTGATGTCTGTATATACATTACCGTGAGAAAGTTTGAAAATATTGATATTATCTCTAATCTCCGAATGTTATTGTACAAAATTCTGCCTTGTATTACAGTGTTAAGTTCCCTACGATGTTTACTTTAGTTTAAAATGTGGCAGTTTTATTTATGCATCACATAATTTAGCCTTACATGTTTATTAAGTGGCCACTTAGAATTTTTTTATAATTATTCCATTCGAACCAACACCACACCAACAGTATCATTTGTTCCTTAATAACGAGTGCAAGTAGTTCTCAAGTGTTTGAATAATTATTTAATTTACTTTATTTTCATCTTCGTGGGTTGTTATTGACTTTTTTTAAAGGACTTTGAAAAATGTGAAAAAACGTTATCAATGGCTAGAGAACAGCAAAATTCTAAGGAAAAACGTGCTGTAATATGCGCTCTTAGAGAAGAAGGCAAAACATTGCAGAGAAATTGCAAGAAAGGTCAATGTTTCCCTAAAATGTGTAGCCTACGCTCTTAACAGACAACGTGAAACGAACACTTTTTAAGATAGAAAACGGATCGGTTGGCAATCACGTCTCGTAAAGATCACTTCATTACCATTACATCTAAGAAAAATAGACACTTTACAGCACCAGAAATAACGCGTAAACTTAGGGAGAAGAAACTGCAGGACTAAGAGGTTATGGGGCAGGGGAGAAACCATTTTTGAAGATTGTTCATGAACAAAAACGAGTTAAATGGGCTAAAAAACATGAAAATGGCCACAGATCAATTGAAAAATGTATTGTGGACAAATGAGTCCAAATCCCTAATATTCCGACCTAATGACGAGTTTTTGTCCGTCGCCGTCCGCACGAGAAGCTAATTGAAGACTGTGTAATGTCTACGGTAAAACACGGAGGGGAATTATAATGGTTTGGGGTTGTTTTGCTGAACTACGTGGGAGATTTGGTCAAAATTGACACAACTATGAGAAGAGTACTTGAAAATTCTCAAAGTACACGCCGTGCTCTCTGGCAGCCGTTTAGTAGGCAATCCATTCGTTTTTCAGCAAGACAATGATCCTAAAAACACCTCTAGACTATGTAAAGACTTACTGGAAGAGCAAGAGGGTCGCAATTTGTTAGAAATAATAACTTAACAATAATAACTTGGGATTATCTTGATATGAAGGTAAAAAATCGGCAACCAACAAGTGGTACGCAACTCTGGAAATGCTTACAGGAGTCATGAGCACAAATCCAGAAGTTTATTTTGGGAAACGATTGAATAGCATGCCTAAAAATTCCAAAGCAGGTATTAGGTCAAAAGGGAGTCATATTGACGTGTCTAATATATAACTACACTACATGAAAAAAAAAAATTAGTTCTGGTATCTTTTTGTATCATTACTGAAAACATACACATAATTTTACTGTAATAAAAATAAACAAAAAAGTAAAATATCCATAATTTTTGTCATTTAAACTGATGTTTACAAACTTTCGGACGGTAGTGTACTACGAAGCATACATACATACATATATTCACGCCGTATTTCTAACGGGGTAGTCAGAGAGGACGGAGTGGCAAGCGACGCGGTCCTTACATACTACGAAGCCATACAACATAATATTCCGATTATGTTATTGCCAACGCATCCTGCAGACCGACCGAGTTCCGATCGGTGGCAATGGGTGAGCAACATTAGTACGAACCTACATCTGACACCTTACGGCACTGCAAGCGTTCGTTTCATGTATATTTATTTACTAAAACATTCGATGTTAATGGATTAGCGGCTTACAAAGGAAGTTTAACAAATGTTGGTAGACAATGGCCGCAAATCGATAATATACGTTCGTTTTCACGCCGTTTTTCGGTACACTAAGTTAAACTGATCGTCAACTACCATTACTTATACATAATGGGCCATCCGTAAATTCGCTCCGTAGTGTTCGAAGGCCGTCACTCGACCTTGACGGCCGAGTAAAGTCTAACATTGCGTGCATTATTTTTAAGGAACGATTTGACCGGAAGAAACATACTCGTATAGTGAAACGGACCGCGTTTTGAAATATACGTTCCATTGTACAAATCGTGTAATCTAATATATAATAATCAGTGTTTGTTTGTTCGAATTTTATGGGCTGTCATGCCGTTTATCCGATTGCGACGAAATTTGGTACGGATATAGCTTGAATCCTGACGAAGGATATAGGCTATTTTAAAAATTAAAAACCCGGACGAAGTCGCAGGCATTGTGACGTCACATGTCACATGTAAAAAAAAACTTAACTGATATTAACATAATTAATCGTTTATTTTTCTTTAATTAGTCTTTTCTTTTGTCAATTACCTAAAATATTCAACTTTGTTGATTTTATTGAAGATTATTTTTAAAGGAAATAAAAAAAAATGATGAAACCTATTTTAATTTAATAATTTCTAAATATAAAATTGAAAAATATGTGACGTCACACCAGGGGTGAAGGGGTTAAACAAATGTGACCACCTGTGACAAGGACGCCGGGGGGGAGGGGGGAGCAAAGTATCATAAGATTTGTGTGACGTAATTTATGGATGGCGTCAATGTATAAAATGTTTGAGGAACAAATTGTCCCGGCATGCTTGTAATTTACTGAACATCTAAATTACTCTACTGTCATCTTCAATAGCCAATGAAAAGATTATAAATCAATGCACACTTTTTTCGTAATTAAAGATTACTTTTCGCAAACTATAAATAGGTCAGTCATAATAACTGTTTACGTGTTTCGGCCGGCTGACCTGTAACCTGTTATTTACGTATTTTTACCGACTAAGGGCACAGTGTAGTTGACCGGCGAGACGAAAACAGCTATGCGTAGTAGAAGATAAATTTATGTAGACGGTACCGTTTTAATATTGCCGAATAGTAATGGCGATTCGTTTTATTAAGAAGGAAACTTTCAAATTTTCGTTACTGTAATGTTTCATCGATAATGGCAGAGCTACTACAACGGTAAAGCAGTGCCGTAACTAATGCGGTGCTAGCGGTACTCAGGCACAGGGCGCAGACCTTAAAGGGGCACAAAAATGACCAAGACCAAATTTTGGGTCATGCATAGTAGTAGCTTAAATATAACTGGCACCGGGCGCATAAAAGGCTTGTTACGGCACTGCTCTGAAGTTATTTGTATACACGCGTATGTTTGTGTAAATGTGATTACATATATACATATCCTCACGCTGTATCTCTAACGGGGTAGTCAGAGAGGACGGAGCGCCAAGCGTCGCGGTTCTTACATAATTCTTTCGCTTCCTCAAATCTCATCATTCTCCTCACACATTTTCGCCTAAGTATGCGAGAGCTTCCGACATTTCCATCTGCTAACACTGCCTATTTGATCTTCATAAATCAGCCTTGGTCTTCCTTGGCTTCTTTTACCACTCACTTTCGCTCTGTATATTTTATTCGTCAGTCGAATGCGATTACCATCTACGTAAATCCAATAGACGCTTAATTATCCAAGATAGAATTGTATCCTTTAACCATACAGAGTAGATACCCTGGTTACCCTGGATGATTAGGAATCTATTGGATGTCGTAATTGGACAGACGTCCATATATGTGGCATATGACGTCACAGTAATAAGAGTCATAGCTTATTGGTTTCATAGAGATAATTTTTGTTTGTTCCATTTCTATAATATAAGGTCTTGCAATGTGCGCATATCGTAAACAAAAAAATTGACAATATTCGTAATGTAGTAAAATGAGAGTGCCTTGCGACAGTAGCGCCGCGCGGTTTTGATCGATTTGTGTAATTTTTCTAGAGCTAATTCAGTTAAGAATAGTACTAACTAGAGAAACTGCATGTCACAGGATAATGTATTTCTACCTAATAATAGCTAACATGACGAATCTAGGCGTTACTCGATCTGACATGTGATTCCTTAAATCGTGTCAAGTATGTAGGTACATTAAGGTGATGGGAGGGGCAATTGACCTTGAACAGTTAACACGTGGTTGAAGTCTGTACTCTATACGCGTGCCATCTAATCGTTTCAAGCAGTGCATGAGCTCGATTTTATATGTAGGTTACGCTATATTTTTCTTAACGAACTATCGCGCTTTTTTGCGGATAGATGGCGCGCGAACGGATGTAATTAACACAGACTAATGTTATGGTCGAAAACAAAATGAATTTTAACTTTCGTTAACTATTGTTCGGAATAAATAGACCTCCAAGGTCAAAATAGAAATTATAACAATAAGCACACTTAGTTTGGTAGTGAACAAGTTTGACTTCGCGAAGAAGAATGTATACATACATGTAATAACTGTTACTTGAAAGTACTTTAGGGCTAACTATCATAATTGAAATTATAATTCGACCACCGAAATCAACTTAAAGATACGTGCTATGAGATGGATTGGTCACAAAACCCCTGCATGCTATATTTTCGCGGAAAAACTAATTACATGAATACAACTATGTTTCACATATTCTGCTCTCCCTTCGCCTTACTTGTACTGTGCCTTAACGGTGTGACGTGACACTTGACACGTGGCACGTGACACGCGAGTGAGACGTGAGACGGGTCGCGTGCCCGCAGGCCGGTGCGCGGCATGTCGGCGGTGGTGGCGGGCGCGGGCCCGGCGCACGCGTGCTTCTTCGCCACCTACGAGCACAGCAAGCACACGCTGTCGCAGCTCACGCGCCACCGCCACGACCACATCGTGCACGGTGAGTGGAACACGCACACACATAAGCCCACACGTGCCTACACGCGCGCACGCGCACATAAAAGTACACATAACTCGTCATCAGATATCGGAAATTAGAGAGCATAAATACCTAAACTTTATTTGCGGAATGATATAGAGTTGCTAGAACGGGTCATAAAATATTGCGTGCTTTATTTTATAAATAAGACAAGATTGTAAAAATACATTAGTAGGTACATGAAATATTTATTTCTTGCTGTGCTTACACAAATTTATTTACGTTTAGTTGTTTTTGATGCTTTGCGAAACTTAAATTTAATCGAACTTGAACTCTTAACTCTTGAATAACTCCGTCATTTAAGAGAATAATACATTACATACTTTTATTTTCAAAGAAATATGAAATTTAAAACTTAAGTCCTAAGTATAATATGGATAACTGTTAAAAGTAATTATAAAACAAGCTTGAAATATTTGTGAATCAAATTATTTTTACGTTTTTTGTTATCTATAAATTCAAATAGGTACATTTTTATTTTTGAAATATCTGCGAAAACAGAAATTCAATCGCATAAAGAACAATGTTCATTTTGGCCCTGACAGCTTTTAGAGGGTTTCTGAAAATAACTACTATATGGAAAATTGTGTTATTTTTTGATAATTCAGATAACACAAATATTTGTTCTATACAAGGCCATGTTAAAATGATATCCATATTTTTTATTCATAATTCATTTTTTAAGGTTTTTAAGGATCAAATGTTCTGAACACAACCGAACACTTGTATTTACGTTCCGTTTCAAGGTTATTAAAATACTTATTACAGACTGATTAAACGCTTTTCTTTGAAATTGTACATTCTTTTATTACCATAAGTTTCAATAATAGAAATAACTGTTAGTTCGAGTGCAGGTGCTTTAGTTCCTGTCTGTATTAAAATATATAAAAGCTCATGTTAGACGTTGTATTCATTTGTGCAAAATAGAACGTTAAGCTGTGAAATGCCAAAACACGACCCCATCGAGCTTCTGTGTTCTTTACTCGGTTCTTTCTGAACTTACTGTGCTATTTCGGATTTCATTTTATGGCATTGTTTTATGGACTGTGATATGTAACGTTTGTGAGGAAGACCTTGTGCATGAGATTTCTGGGCACCGATTTCGATTTGTTATTGGATTTTTGTGTTTTGACCAACTTCAAAAATATTTTTGACGATATCTTAAAATTGTGGCCGCGTAAAAAAATAATTATGCTTAATTAATACTACGCTTAGACCTAGCTAACACACCATTAACAATTCTTAGACATCGACTTTGGTCCACGTCATCGAAATCTCAAATTTAATCGCAAAATGTATAAAGACAGTTTCTATTTATATATTTAAGAGAATTTATTGGCAACATCACATTTACAATATCTACAAATTGATGGGGTCCCCGTAAATCCGTTTTAGGGACCCGTTTTAGCAACTTTATATCATTCCATAAATGAAGTTTAGGTATTTATGCTCCTTAATTTCCCATCTCTGCTCATCCTGCATATCGATACACTAACAAACACCGACATACCACGACAAGCCGATACAAACTGTTACACGTCCTCATGTGTACCGACATACGCCGATACTTACTGACACACGCCTACACAAACCGACACACGTCCACACGTAGAGACACACACCACGAATACCGACACACTGGTGTCGATACCAATCACCGCAGTTACGTGGTAAAATTTAGACGCGGGATTAGTTATCTTGTACCTACTAATTCACAAATTAAATATAAAATATTCCTTCTCCAGCTGGAAATTGCCATTACATTTGACATTGACATTGCTCTATTCGTATTTAAGTTATTTAATACATCTCTAGTATAAAAAAAGAACCTACTTTCTTACATTTCATACCATGAAATATAAGGAAATATGACGCAAATTATGTTAAAAACTAATGTTTTGATAAACCATATCAAACTATTCTCACAATAAGTGATGATCTGAGCTGTCGCCCCCGCGATTGTCCCATATCATTCGCTATTATGTTCGTGCATTGTGTTCGCTTTAAAGGTCAGACCACACCGTCTACAGGCGCAGCGCGTGCAACAAGCAGAGAGACTACTTGTGATGTATGAAACTATGTGAGACGTCACACCGAAGGCAGTGCAGTCGCACCGAACACGTACTGCAAAAGCACTGAATTCAGTGTCACGTCTCACATAGAGGAGAGATTTGGAAATTACGCAGTTTTTAGCGTTGTGTATCTCAAAAGCAACAGCGAAATCTATAAGATTGCTTATGTTTCGCCCCTTTTGTCATGGTCGATTTTATTAAAAATTATGCTACACATAAATTTGAATTTCAGTAGTGTATAATATCTTATTTGAAGTGCAGTGAAGTACACTTCAAAATATTTATTGAAAGTCTGAGAAGGATATTGAGTATTCCACTGGACTCAACTAACTACTAGCATTTGTGAAAGTTTCAGGAAATGTGAAACTATCTGATAATAATAAAAAACTGTAGATCATGTATATTTCTAAATATGATGCGAATACAGAACTCTACTTGCAAATTGATTTCGCATTTGATTTTCTTTTTCAATTAGCGCTGTTGTCATCGTATCATATAGTATCTGTATATTTTTTGTAATCCTATTTTTATATAAAATTAAATAAAGAAATAAAAACATGTAGACGAATCGAGTTTCATACAAGTCCTGCTTGCCGCAACGCACTGCACCCGTGTTCAGTGTGACGCAGTCTTAAAGGCAATTTTAGTAATTGTGCTCCCGCGCAATGAGTTTTTATTATAATGGATGGGCATGAGTTGAACCACCTCTACCATGTTTACGCCGTCGATACTATAATTTTTAATGCTGTCGATCTTTCGTTATAAGAGTAAGGGCGTATGCCCTTATTTTCTGTCTTTATTGTACCATTGGCACTAAATGAGTAAAGAAATCTCATTCAATTCATTAATTCCTTAATTCCTATCTAAAAAGTTTGTTACATTTTATCTAGATGTAGGCCTGTTGGGGAACCAATTAAATAAGTAAATAAATTTAGCAATAATTCTTCTGCGTTATAAAAAGCGTTTTTCACCGTGGTTTAACCGTCACTCAACCTAGTTTATAACGGCAGCCATACATATGAAACCGTTATGTTACCAAACCCCGTCCAGAAGTCAGTTTTTCATGGACAAACATGTTCATCTTACCAAATAAGTACGAAATGTGAAACTAGAAGACACCATTTTTTGGAATTTATGTCTTCACGTCACGTACTTTTACGCAACTTTCTTGTAAAACGCAGCATTTTTTATTCACTACCGTCAATAGCGAATATCGATGGCTTTAACTCATGGTAGAGGAGCAGGTCCCGCTGAACGTCTCTCGATAATCACTGTGTGTGTGTGTGTGTGTGGCGGCAGGTCTGAGCGGGTGCCTGGCGTCGCTGGTGCACGACGCGGTCTCCAACCCCGCTGAAGGTAAGCGCCACTGACTGTAACTTAAACAATAACTGCTAGTCAGGTACACACAGCATCAAGCCAATGGTTATACATTGGACTTTCAACTTTTAGAGATGGTCGAACCTAACGAAAGAAAGGGATGTCGATATTCTTTGATAGCCGCCTGCGCATGTCACGCTCAAGTCATTTAATCTTAGCTGTCATATAATAAGTATTAACACGGGCATAGATCCAAGCATGGCACCCTACTAATTAAATTTTACTACAAATACCTAAAAATAGTTTGCCTATTTGCCTGACGCTGTGTGTACATATTATGTCACATCAAACTCATATTATTTTGATTGCATTCACGCTGGTCCGAGAGAGAAAACTATATAATGTCCCTGTAAATTTTAAAAAGTCAACCAAGAGATAAGAGCTATTATAAAAAAATTGGTAGGTATATAAGCTAGCAAGTTGAAGCTTTAGTGACTTCTTTGCCACTGGCTTGCTTTTAAATGATTCTTGCTACAAATGACGGCAAAATGTAATTTGGTTCCACTGTGATGCTTTGTTAGAATGTTAAATAGCGTGAAGTTATCTATATATATAAAAGGCGATGTATGTATGTATGTTCCTTATGGACTCCGAAACGGCTGGACCGATTCCGATGAAATTTTCAGGGAATCTTCAGATTGGCCTAGCGGGTGTTCCTGTAAAGTTTGGTAGCGATCGGATCAGTAGATTTTTTTTTTTAAACTAATTTATTTTAACTTCAACTAACGCCCAGTGAAACGGGCCGGGTTTGCTAGTATATTAATGTTTTGTGTTTAGTTATTAATATTAATGTCCATAAAAATTGTATTATTATGACAATTATTTTGTCTCGAGCTCCCAGACCATCAAACTCGTAAACAAAACACGTTACAGTTGATAAATCTGCACAAGTTATCAGTTTGCACAATGTCTGTTGTTGGCCATTGCATTAGACAGATATCAGGAATGAAATACAATAGATTCGTCACAATTTGTTCAAGTATTTTCACATTTAACAATTAGGTGTGTTTATTTTCCTCAAAGATAGACGCGTTCTCGATTAAGTATGCACTATATTTTATACGTATGTACGTACTACGTAGGTATAACTCAATTAAGGCGACGCATTGTATATTTTGACGCCAGAGATCTCAATTTTTCTAAGTGACTACAAAACATATGACAGTTATAGTTGGTATCCTGATTCTTCATTTCATTGACTTCATTTTGACAGTTGCGATACACGGTTGGTTAACTTTTGTAACATAAAAAAAATATCAAAGAACATTTAAAACAGAAATTTACATTTTTCGGAGCCACGGGACGGATTTATATTTATAAATTTTCGGTATAGTTTACTTTAAACATATTCCTCAAAATGACAGTTGGATTTTTTAAAAATAATTATAGTTATTAAAATAAACGAAAATAACTGTTTTTTCGTATTTTTCGTAAGCTAGCTCGCGCACATTTGCATAAAAGAGGGTCTATTTTAGATTAAATTATTTATTGTTTATCAGTGCGTCGCCTTAATGATGTTGGCGTGCAGTCGGCAGCTGGTAGTGGCACGAGTCATCATTTAAATAAAATATAGGTACCTACATTCATATAAGAAATTAAACTAATCGTCTTGATACCTATACAAGAACATAATTATATGCACTCAAAACGGGCCTATATTCGCGGGTTGTTACAGAGTTTTTCCTCCTATGTCACTTTTCTAAGAATCGATATTCTCGATGTTTATCGGCATTTTATAGTTATATTAACAGTATAAATCGTTTTTTCACTAAATGATAGTCAAATTTCCTGTTATTTTAGAAGTTACCGATAAGATGAGTGGTAGCTGGTAGAGGAAACATGAGAGGGAAGTGAATCATTGTGCGTGGGGAAACCCAACCGCGGTCTTGAGCGCATACAACATATCATCCTGAATAGAATTTTCAATGCGCATCGCGGTTTCGTATCTACATTACGTAGATACCCGATAATCATAGAAACTATGCTAAATTAAATTTTATAACAGATATATTTATGCTTTGTGTGATACATCAATTATCTTTGTAAAAGTTTCACCATTTCCAGTTATATATTTTTGTTTTTTTTTTAGAATCTGTCATGTATTAGGGTGAATCAACTTCTAAGACATTCTTTTGGTGACATTCTGCAACAAAATTTTAAATATATTTTTTTAACGGAAACTCGACAAACGAACTACTGTCTCAAGCGTAATTTCATGTATAATGTAATGAGGTAACTGGCCGCGATGTTTAAGATAAATTTTTCGAGTTTTTGAATATATTTCGCGATTTCTACGTAGAATCTGTCTCCTGCGTTACTGCTTTCAAGTTAAAGTTTTTGTAAATAAAAATCTATATTTGCTTAAATTTTAAATAGGAACGTTTATTAGAACTTAAAATGAAGCTCCTCGGCATAACCACAATTAGATTTTATAACTAGAAAGCAAAAAAACGGTTACTTTTAGATCCACTGCGTTACTTTAGTCTAAATTGACGACTTAATTTTAATACAGATCAAAATGCATAATAATAAGTATTAAGTAACCTATAGTTACGGCTATATAACACCTTCTTTAAACAAAATCTAAAACAATAAAATACAAATTGAAAACAACAAAGGAGTAATCTTAAAACGTAGAAAAAAATAAGGGATATTTGGTAACGCCAGAGAAAAGTCATGGTAACGCTAGAGAAAGTTAACAAAAGCCATACCTACGTATTTGGTCAACATAAGACAAAAAACTTAAGCAGTTTCACTTAAACAATTGAGATCAAAACATAAAAATCACAGGTTTAGGAACCTCTCATTTCTTCTCAAAAACGTCTACTGTTTGTTTAAATTCGTAATAGATTCGATATCCCTTCTTGACATTGTCCGGTGTAAGCAATTTCTGAATTATAGCTTCAGCATCCACATATGAAATATCTTTCTCGTCTATTCGGAAACGCTTAGCATTTTCATCCACTACGCGTAAAAACATTACCTTCACTTCGCTATCTTCTTCAATATCAGACAACGTCTTGCATGCGTAAGTGTATGTTTTTTTGTTGCTTGTGTCAGCGTACAGTTTGACTAGTAAATAATCGCCGCACACAATCTTAGTACTTTGGTCATAACTTGAACCTGACTGTTCATCATCCAATGAAGTCTCGTATATAAAGCGTTTTCTTTTATTGGTCAAGTCTTTTCATTCTTTGGCAATTTTAATAGCAATCAAAGATTCATCATCGTCTGACGAATTTTTCAAAGCCATTGTTTTCGACGTCAAGCCGTCTTTCGTCGAATCCGGGGAAGAATGCTTGGCCAATGTTTCAATTTTCCCTGTTTCATGATATTGTGTCACTGGTGTATAGATCTTTGGACTGAGACATAAACAAGACCCTCTTTTACCAGAAGGGCTCTTGTCGCAAAAGCAGCTCAGTTCTCTGTACTTTAGCTTCCCGTAAGTATCGGTGAACACCTGGTGAACCATGCAAGTTCCCACTAGTACTGGAATGTTTTTAGGCAGAGATTTTTGTTGGTCTTCAATATCCTTTTCTTCAAACAGTTTAATTTTACTGACATCCTTCATTTTGTCATAAAATTGCCATATATTTGCAATATCTTCACCATGAGCTACAATACTGTCAGCCGTTCTTTTTAGAAAACCTCCATTTCCGTCTGCAGGTCCTTTTCCATAACCTGCTTCAAAAAATGACCACGTTAGATATTTGAAATTATATTCAAAAATCTTTGTACACATTAGGTCAAAAATTGTTTTTGGCGATATTGGGTATTAGGACCGTCTGAATAAAATTGAGTTGTGTCTCTTACATCAAATTCAGAACGAATTAGCTTTAAAACTGGGTCCAGATGACTCCAGATCGCAGCAGGCTTGTGATCATTGGAAGCAGAAATACTGCAAAATGATTGGACTTTATGACCTGTTGGAGAATCTTTGTCAAACGTATATACCACTACCGTATGGAGCGAAATTTGATTGTGAGATCCTCCAAAATGGTGAGACTGTATTTCTTGATTGTACTTACAGTTGTAATTTTCACTGAAGTCAACTATTACAACACGCTCGTTTGGACGGATATTTTCTAGACATCGCCGAATACTTTGAAACTGAGTTTTGACGTTAAAAACATGTTTTTTGAAAACATTTAACTCTTTTTCGTATCTTTCTACAAACTTTTCAGTCTCGTCACTCAATTCTTCTTTAACATTTTTAAATACTTTCATATTTTTCCCATCTTTTTCATAGTTTTGCTCTTTTCTAACCCATTCTATCCACTTGATTTTGCCGTTAATATTTTTGATATTATAAGCCATGTTTTTATCGCAACATTCAGTACATATCCCGTACATACATACCTTGGAGCTAGTGCTGCAAACAGTTGACTCAATGATCGTGTTTAAATCACAGGTTCTTATTATGCCGTGTTTTTTTAGCTTTTGTCATAAAAACAAAGTTAGCGTGAGATTTGCAAAGAGACGTTTTTCGAACATCAACAGAAGCAATGACGATGTAGAAGGGTTTGTTCCGTGTGAAGTAGTTAATAAGTGCAACGAATGCTCGGTTCTCCTTTTTTAATGCCTTATATAAGTTTCTCATTGAGTCAAGTAAGAATCTTTTTTGTTCCTTAACTCCACCTTTGGTGACAGTTTCTTTTTTCCCTGCAGTACTTCTTGAAACATCGTCCCTCAAAAAAAAATTCCTTTAGTTTCTTTTTTAGTACTGCCTCCTTGACTTCACAGTACTTCTTTTTAACAGTTTTGTCAACACCTAAACTTTCCATAAGTAGCTGCTTCTGCATTCGTGATGTTTTGACCTCTTCTGCTGAAAATATTTTTTTTTATTATATCTCGCTCTTTCTTAGATTTTGTGGATTTAAAAGTATTTTTTATAGCTCTACTAGAATGTGGTATCTTAGATCTTCTTCTTTCCAAACGTCTACCTTCTGTATATTTCTTTTGAATCTTTTCTTGTACTTATCATATTTTCTTTTCAGCTTTACATTTTCTTGTTTAAGTTTTTCGTTTTCCTTGTAGACTTTAGTCCTCTCGTTTTTGAGTTTTTTCCGTCCACGTTTTTGTGCAGAATTTGATGGTGAATCAGATGCGGATCGAGGTGTCTTTTGACATAGTGCAGGAACAGCCGGTGGAGACGTAGACGGTCGAGTTGCAAGTTCATGTTCGAAGTCGTTCTTTTTTTTAGCTTGCTGTCTTTTCCGCAACCTCCAAATTAAATTTGCATTAAATATTTCTTTTGGGGTTAAGTCTTTAACTAATCTTTTATTCTTGTGATATCTGTTTCGGTGCTTTTCTTTCGCTTTTTCATATTTTTCTGGGTTGCTTTCGAGTCTCTGCCTATAACGTTTTTGTTTCTCCGCGGGGGTTAAACCCATTTAGCTTTGCTGAAGATCTAAAATAAAATGCAAGAAATAACAATAACCTGGTTAAATAACTAGTAAAATATACTTTGGGCTGCTATACAAAGTTAAATTATGTAGAATAAAATTGAAGCGATAGTGTCCACTTAAACATAATCCACTTTTTATTGAAGGTTATTGTACAAAATCCTTACGGAAGCACTACGTACATTCTCTAGCGTTACCGGTCGCGCAAGAGAAAATTGAAAATAAATTTAGAAAAAACTCGTTTCAGATGTAATAATATCACAAAATTTGACTAAGACTAAAAAATCAGACATAAATGGCGTGCACCGAAGGTATTTATAGCAAAATATTATCAAAATTTACCTCGATTTACGTAGTAACTCAGGAGAGTAATAATATTTTTTATTTAGAGTAATAATATAATAATAAACCCACCCGACGTGAATGAGAGGTCGGCGCGCACTAGCTGTCGGTATGAGCATGATTGACCTTGACGAATGGTGCCTACGAGTAACTAGACAGTATTCCCCGATATTAAAACAAGTTTAATGCCATCTGTTACTTACTATGAGTTACTTGGAGTGGTAACGCAGCGAATTAGCTTTTTCTGTCAATGTCAGGGACAAGGAATTAAAATCATGGTAGTCATTCGTTTTTAAGAAAGTAATGAAATTACTTGCCCCAAAAGAAAGCTTATTTCATTACAATTAAAAACTACGTAAAAAAATCTATGGTCTTTAAAAAGGATTAAAAGAAATTTCTAAAATGGTATCGTTACCTACTCCGGGGGACGAAGATTTTTTGTATGAAGCATGATTATATTCCACTGAGTTACCAGTAATAAATATTTATTCTACAGTTAGACCCTAAAAAGATTACGTTTTATAAACACAGATAAATCTGATTTAACGTTAATATAAGGGATTACCCAATTTTATTAATAGAACAAATTATTGAGGACTTTATGATGAGGACAGGAAAAGAGTGCTTTAAAAGTTGACTCACCCCTTAACCAATTTATTCTAAATTTTTATAAATGTTAATCATTTTTTAATCTTTTCTGCATTATATCCCTTGAAAGGATAGCTATCAGATAAAGTTATAATTTCCCATAATAAGTTTCGTTATTAGATGTTGAATAGTATGAGATACAATGATTTTAAATATCGAGAGAGAAGCTATTAGATTCAATTTATTGAACGATTTCGTTATCTTGAATTTATGTATGTATTTATATGTTTTTAAAATTTTGCTATATATCTGGTGTAGGTGATGACTCATCGGTCATCGTACCACTTAGTAATATTTATTTCCGTGGTCGACAATAATTGTATAGGATAGTTCTATGTTATGTTTATGTTATGGTTACAATCGATGTTGTGACCCCGTCATGGTTATCATATTGTTTCTATTTATGGGGTGCCGATTATTTAAATATCGGTCGCCCGTTATCGTTCCGGAGGCGCGACGGGTCAGTCGCGGTCGGCCCTCGCTCCCGCGCGCCGCGCGCGTGTGTGTGTATGTGTGTGTACGTGCAAGAAGGCCGACTCCCGCCTCTGCGTTATGCATGCAATTGGCTACTCTCGGCCGGATTCGTAGGGTTGGTGCGTTAGGAGTGTAATGCGGAGAGCATCTCGTTTAGTTATACATTTAGTATATAATAATAAAAGACAATGCACACGGATAAGATTTTCATGTTCGTTAAATATAATTTCTTGTAGTTATGTTGAAGAAGGATAACTCTGGATTCGAATAACTAAAATTATTTAGGCATTCTAAAGACATTGTAATACTTTCGTTTATGCGATTTAGACATTTTTGTATTTGCGACGACATGAAGAATGAATTAGAGACAAACGGAAATCGCATTTATATGCGATTGTCGGGGTTAACCCCGACTGGCGCTATAATAATTATCCATATTCACCCAAAATATTTCCGCTGTGTGCGTGCTACGGCGCGTGCGTATTAGCGCGCACACATACAAACTACGTGCGCTAGTTTTCTATGAACACGTCCTACTGTTATATATACTGTGTCGGTGTGCAGTGGCAGATAATAAGAGAATATGTAAAAAAGAAGGTCAACTTTCGCTTCGTGCGTAATGGATTTTTGTATGCAGGGTGTGAGTGAGACGTGGATGGCATCTCATTTATTTTATGTATTTACATGTAAGCATATGTTAATGAAAAAATAATGCAAGGTCAACCGGGGCAATATCGTTTATGGGGCGCTATAGGATCTATTTACCGTTTCTTAAAAACTAAAAGTGCTGTGGCAGATCCTGCCATCTACAGGAATTCATTGTCACTAATTTAATAACACGTAAGGTCAATAGATAGCGTTGTACTTGAGAAATTTGACATATCCTTCATTTCAAAAAGAAAGTGTTTTCTTTGAAGTCCCGACGCACGAAGTGAGTGATTACAATCTCTACGAATCATGATATTTCTTAGTTTTATTGACTTTATGTCACCGAGAATATTCATTGTCTTATCTGTACAAATAAATATTTGTTTATAAAGTTGCTCTGTGCTTAAAGAAATTACAATATGAAATATTGTGTTTAGATTTTACGTTTTAGGTTAATTGCGTCTCGGTTTAAAGGAGTAATTGCGTCTATATAGCGCATTTACCCCAAAAGCATGGATCGTCATTATTTTTTCGGGTGCATGCTTTTTGATTAAATTCATATACAACTCCAATCTTTTTCTTGCGTGAGTGGCGTAGGACATGCACGCCCATTGTAATTTTCTAGTAAACCTCGGGACGCGGCCAGACCGTTATTAATAATTAGTCGTACATAAACAATTACCTAAAATTGCACTATTCTAAAGAACCGGTTTCCGAATCATTGCAAAAAAAAACTCAATAAATAGCAATTTCTATAATAAGCTTCTGATCTTACGATAGCATTAATGTGGTTTTGATCTCATAGAACGACGTATTGATGTTGAGTTAATAACGAATAATTACCTATAGGTAGGTGTATGCTTCCAAAAATATAGTAATTGAAATTTTGAAATTCATATGATGAAAAAGTTGATTAAACGATTTAAAATTTATTAAAATTATCGTCTTTTTAAGTTCGCTTCATACCTATAGTATTCAAATGTGTGAAAAATACTTCGCATCCGTGGTGGTCTGGGAGAGATGGAAACATGTATGTATGATTATAAAAATCACCTAAGGGATAGGCTTGTTATGAGGAACCAGTACAAGTGATGGGCTAGCAAACTGCCACTCTTGTTCTACTTTGTCGTCTGTAAGCTGAAATATCTATTTGGTATTTTTGATTATTTTATAAAATGTTGACAACATCTAAAATTTCTATGGAGAAAATGCATCTACAAAAAAAAGGACGCGTTTTCCCGTCTTTTAATTTAAATTATTTTGAGCGTTAAATTAATTATAATTTATCCGATTTACTGTCAGTGCCATTTAATTAATCCATTTCAAACTGTACTCACTCAATATTAATACTGAGAGTGTATGCGTTTGATATTTATGACAAAAAAAACGCTTTTACCCCATAGTGGGGAAAAGCGTCTAAAATTACCTTTTTTTTTAAAACACTAAACAACTTTTGTTATTATTATGTTGCGAAGAGTGGACTTGAGAATCTTAACCAATAATGTTAATGTTTGTTTATTAAATCCCATAGTTTCTTTCTGATATCATTCGAAAAGGGACACGTAATTAGTTCTTAAACCTTTGTTTCTAAAAGTATAACGCAATTGCCCCGATTGACTTCATATAAAAAACTTTGATTCCGAATAACTTTTATTTAGTTATTTAAAGTAAATTACAATATGTTTGATTATGTGATTTAGGCATTTATGACGATGTGACGAACGATTACAAAAGGGAAATGGTCACGATCGCTTGTATAATGGCGGTCGCGGGGCGCGGTGTCGATTAGTATACGATTAGTCGAGGTTATAGTGTGACTTTGATTGGTATTACAATAACCACCTGTAGTCTTTCTAAACATTGTTCTGTTAAAACCATGAATTTAATATGTACTGGCGTATAGACATACAACGAGTGCGAGTGAGAATGTAATCTTTAATAATAATGACACGATTAGAAAAGGGACAGTGAACTGGACGCAATTGTTAACCTGTTTGAATGATGGATTGTCACAAGTCATTACGCTGTGGATATCGCTGTTGACTTATTGTATTATTCTGTGTTATTTTTTATTAATGGTTACGTGTTGTTCAGTATGTGATTGTGATATTACATATCGCAATAATCAAGGGAATCATTTCATTTAATAGAGGTAATGATAAATTATAATATACTCAGACTCAGACATTTTACACAGCGCTATCTAGTCCCAAAGTAAGCAGCACAGCGCTTGTGTTATGGGTACTGGACAACTGATATACTGCTTGTGTACTTTTCTTTTTTTAAATAAATACATATTATACATAAACACCCAGCCTCGGGGTGGAAATCGAACCTGCAATCTCCGTTTACTTTCTGACGCGCTCAGCCGTTGCGCCACGGAGGTCATCAAAAATTAAAAATCGTGACGCGTTAACGAGCTCTATGTTTGTGTATACGCCAGTACGTACTAATGATAAGTTTCGTAAGTGAGTGTGTGTGTGTGCGTCAGTGGTGAAGCAGCGGCTGCAGATGCACAACTCGCCGTACCGCGGCGCGTGGGAGTGCGCACGGCGCGTGTACCGCGCGGAGGGCGCGCGCGCCTTCTACCGCTCGTACGGCGCGCAGGTGGCGCTGAGCGTGCCCTTCCAGGCCGTGCACCTGGCCACGTACGAGGGCGCGCAGGCGGCGCTCAACCCGGCGCGCGCCTACGACCCGCGCGCGCACGCCGCGGCCGGCGCGTGCGCGGGCGCGCTCGCCGCCGCCGCCACCACGCCGCTCGACGTGTGCAAGACCGTGCTCAACACGCAGGAGGCGGCCGCGCGCGCCGCCACGCTGCTGCAGGCCGCCGCGCTCGTGCTGCGCGCCGCCGGCCCGCTCGGCTTCTTCCGCGGCATGGCGCCGCGCGTGCTCTACCAGATGCCCGCCGCGGCCATCTGCTGGCTCACCTACGAGACGTTCAAGCACGCGCTGTCGACGGCGGCCGCGGACGACTCGCCCTCCCTCTCCGCCTCCCCCTCCCCCGGCCCCTCCCCCTCCCCCTCTCCCTCCGCGCCCGTCGTCGGCGCCGCGCTGTGCCTGCCGGCCGCGCGCCACTCGCTCACGCGCTCCTAGCCGCGCCCACCGCCCGCCGCCCGCCGACAAACCGCACGACGGAATTGAATGTTCAATCAATGTTTAGGGTAACTGCTTCAACTCGATTTAAGCATTTGATGTCTCGCTTGCACCTATTATTTAATACTAAATGCAAGTGAGATGTCAAATCCTTAAATCCAGTTTGAATAGTTGGTGCAAGCCACCCTTAATATATCAATAATATATTTTCATCACAAATGTATTCATGCATAAATATCTGCAGAAATGCATTCACGATCAGTTTATGTCGAATCAAAACCTTGCACTGAACTGTAATAATAAAACGAATAACTGAAATAATACAAATTAATAAGATTAAGCAACTCTATGAAGATAGGTATTAATTATACAAACTATTCAAAAATTCGGTCTCTGTATCGCAGCTATTAGTACAAAATTAAAGCAACTACATGAGAACCACAAACGAATAGACACTTCTCGACAATAATTCCGACTGCGACAGAAGAACGGCGAGTGCGGCGCCAACGGAACGCGAACCCGCGATCCCTTGTATATTGCAGTGGCTCACCCACTATAAACTAAAAAACGTTGTTTGAAATCTAATTTTAATATAATATAAATGTGTTAAAAATTAATGTTTTCGTCTCAAAGACGGCAGTTAATCACGTCACCGACGATCACTGTGCACGCCGTCTTGTCGATGTGAATTACAACGCCATTGTTGGTTCTAAACATCATCTGCATTTAAAAAAGTTATTCAACAAAGTGCTTTTAAATTTTTTTATGTAAAATAAAATCAAATATTTAGCCAAAAAATCACTATGATGACAAATTCAATTTATATTTCTATCATTGAGCCATCGACTAATGACGGCGGCATAAAAACATCGTTAGTAGCACATATTATTTTCAATTGTGTTGTCGACTAATTGTCGATATAAAATTATTTTTTAATATAAATTAAATATTCGTGTATGTCACAGGCAGGGGCGTACACAGTGAGATGCTGTTCCGACTCTAGTGAGATTAGTCTAGTTTACGTACACAAGGAATGCACACGCACACATGCACGTACATGCAAATACTCATAAGTACACACACATGTGAACACAACGGAACATGTTTCTAACGAAACATCCGCAACCGATGTCACATGGATTTATGTTGTATAAGTTATAAACATTTCAGTTTTTACGATCACCCGATTATATTATAATTTCAGTTTTAAAATCTAGATGTTTATTTATAGCTATGTAAAATTTATTTTATAAAAACGAAGAACATTTTCTAAAGTGATATTTTTGCGTAATTAAAAACGATTTTAATTTAATGTTTAATGTGTTTTCATTATGTACAAGAGTTAATTATACATACATATATAGCACCTAGGACACTGGACGGACGAATCCGTTCACGGGAGTCACTTGCGCCTGCGCAAGTCTATTCGTAATAATAATAATAAATATAATAAAATGTGGATAATGGCATAAACTACCCCCTCCACCACCACCCCGCCATGTGCGCTACACGAATATGTGGCCATTGTGGTTTATACAGGGTGTATCAGATTCGAAAATAGATCAGTTATTAAAAAACATTTCAAGATTATTTCAGTATTGAAAAATGTATAAATTTTTGTTTGTAGGTATTGTTATTAATTTCTCAGTAAGCGTTGCGTGTGTGAATTGTTGAAAGCTGGATCAGCGAAGAAGTTCAATTAACATCCTGAAGATGGGATAAAAAATAACCTGCGGTGCTAGATGTGTGAATGTAGGTAGGGACACAGTGTATGGAATGGAGATGTGCGCGGTGACGTCACAGACACGATATAGCACGCACATGCCCACCAAATGGTCGTTGTGTTCATCGATGATCAACAAATCAGAAACAATGTAGATGTGGTTTCGTTTTTTTATCATTTTAATGTAAATATTGTAATAACTGTCGCAGAAGTGTCCGTGATTTGTCGCCGCGCTGAAGGGGAATCCCCCAGATGTATCGAGTTACTGTAATATTATTTCGTGTACATTATTATATTTGTTATGTTTCTGAGTTGTATCTTGTATAGTGATGAGTGTAGACTCATTATAAATTAAGAGTTTTGTTTTAAAGTTATCATTTTGTAACATATTACTACAATACGATGTGACCCGATGGCAGACGGATAGAGCCAACGAATATAACGAGATGAACATACATACATGCATAGTGCTAAATAAACAGTTGGACAATATATACCCTTGTTTTATTTTAGTTCTATGAGATTATTCATAGCTATTGGAATAAAAAGAATAACCCGAACATCCAATGAGGGAGCAAGAATCCATGGAAAACTGTGGCGAATAGTGGCGATCACAATAGACCAATTTTGATCGCAGTGATACAGGTCTGGTGGGACCTGCAGAGCCACATATGAGATTAAAGAAATGGAAAACTGTAAAGTGCGGTTAACTTAGACTTCTCACTAGTTAGCATAATATAGTATTGTAGGTGTATTATTATGTATTGTAGGTCGGTAGATCTATTATTATTTATGTGTAACATCTTTCCTCTCGCTTTCCTGTAATTTGTGAGAGTGATTTCGTAAAAAGGAACGGAAGTGTGTAACAGGAAGCCGGAGAAGCGCGCACTATTTGATTTGACCAATGAGCGCACGCAGTGGTAGAATTGGCTATCAGATGGTACCAGCCCATTTTCGAGAGGTTGGTACTGTACTGTCAGCAAACAGTGCGATGAACTCAAGATCGAAATGTTTCGACATCCTAAGTGGTGCTGTTATTAACGCAATCTTTCAACGGTTTTTAAATATTTTAAAATCACAACTGTCTCAATTATTTTTACATTACATTACATACATTACTTATCATAACTTATTGTATCCGCTCTCCCTAAAATTGAACAAAAATAACTGTCTTCAATAAAAAATTGCATTACTACTAGTGTTAATTAAATAAAATGCAATTTTCATTAAAAACAATTATTCTTCGTTACAAAATATCATTTCAAATAATACCTGAAACATTTTTTTCAGATTATATATGTTATTTTTGCTTATTACCAAGGTGAGATGTCAGATGTTACACATTTGCCGCTACTGTAAGGCTCGCTCGTTTTTTTTATATATTAATGTATATTATAGACACTAAGTATATGTTGTTGAGGAAATACATAGTACGCGAAAGTACTATATTTCAGTCGGACGTATCAATCGTAATTTGCAACACTGAAACTAATAGGATAAGTTGGGGTAAGATCGTAAGCGGGGTAACATCGTATAAGTCGTATACCTACTTTCTAATAATGTATCATTTTTACATTGAAAATGAAAAATGATACATTATTAGGAGGTATGTAAGGACCGCGACTCTTAGCGCTCCGTCCTCTCTTGACTACCCCATTAGGGATACAGCGTGAAGATATGTATGTATGTGTTTTTACATTGAAAATGTAAGATCGTAGGCGGGGTAACATCATATAAATAATAATACTTCCTAATAATGTATCATTTTTACATTGAAATTTAAAAATGAAGATTACCTTAGAAGAACCTACAGAAACTCTGTCAGGTATCATTTTTTCAACTTTATTTTTTACTCTTTCCATAAAATACTATATCTTTTTGAAGTGTACTATATTTTTTATATCTTTAAGACACTTCTTTGAATTGACCAGAACCTGGCAAAAATTGAAATGAACAATATTGTATTGCTCTAAAAAAAAAGATTTATTTAATTCCAGTACCTACATATTTTTTACACTTTAATTATATTATTTACCTTAAATTATACTATCCTACCTCAAAACAAAGAAACGACATTTAAAGTTCATTAATTTCCGTTCCTTTTTACAATTTTTCTCTTTTCTTCCCAATATTTTTCTTTCACAACTCACAATAATAATGATATCAACCAACTACCCAATACTACCATGTTAAAATAATAACGGTCGCTGTTTTACCGACATCCCGGAAAACGCGGCACAATATAAATATTCGAATGCGGAAGTGAAGAAATGTAATTTCTTTACATATCTTATTCTGGAAAAACAATTTAATCAGCCGAAGAACTGTTGCCAACTTTATGCTATACTGCTGACCCATGAACGAATTTGGAACATGAAGTTCCACCAGCTCCTATATTCCTACCCACCTTCGGTTATGTAGCTAATCGGAGATATGTGCCGGATACTTGCGTAGTGCTTATTCCTCCTGCGCGTTATAGTCTGACATCCTGCAAAACACAATGTTTTACACTAATACATTCCACTTCTCTTATGGAGCGTGACAATAATGGCGATATTCCTCGGCAGCAGACATTATTAATCCCCAGTAACTACTTGTTACGCCATCGTCTTCCTATTGCTGTACCAAACAGTTTTATTAGACAATCATAGAATTATGATTAGTTTAATTTTCTTTAGGTAGATACAGAAAATAGATTAAATTCCTGTTAAAATGTTGAGAAGTTGCGGACCTTCTCCCTCAACTTTAAATCCTAGATCCGCCTTCGAGACTCACTTTATTGGTTACTTACATACCTCCATTGAGTATCCACAACAGGAGTTGCGAATCACAGGCATTCCCCTCTGTCAAGGTATAAGCACAAAAATAGCCACCACACAATATAAACTAATTTTGAATCGATTTGTTACCACATTTCTGTAATCGAATTCACTGCGTCAAGTGCTCCGCAAAATTGTCGTATTATACCGTCAAAAGGTGCAACGAAAAATCCGCCACATCTAATCTAGCGAAAGACGAAATTTTATTCCATAAGTAGATACGATTTTTGTATTAACTACTAGTTTTCCATTTTAATATATTTTTTCAGAATCGTTTCACTAAATCGTTTTACCGATCTGTCATTACGTATTTCGATTCATTCGAATTAGCCTTTTTCCTGGGAAGATTTAAAAAAGATCCGCTAGGGGCAGCACCGGTGGGGGGGTTACATATGTTTTGAATTCTCTTTTCTTGTATATGTCATTGTATTATTGAAAATTTTATTATTTTGAATAAACTGTTGTTTTATTTTTTTTTGTATATTTAAGAATTGAAGAATGCATTGCAAATCGTAATGATAAAATGTTTTTTATTGAAATTGATGGTGGTAAATGTCTAGCGCAGGGCTCACCAAATGGCTGACCGCGGTCCGGATCCGGACCGTCAACGTATTTTGTGTGGATTTTAAAATATAAGAATATCAAAACAAAATAGCCCGCGTTTTATATCTTGACTATCCGACGAGTGATGATATCAACAACAAAGATTGAAACAGGATTTGATTGCCGATGGTTGCTAATCATCATCTACCAAATGGACCGCGACAGTCTTATAATTTTTAAAAATGGACCTCTAATGAAACTAATTGGTGATCCCTGGTCTAGCAGATAAACAGCAACGCATGAAACTATTCAACCCAACTCTACCAAGTTCAATGTCCTGCACTTTTCCTACTACAAATTGGGCAAATTTTCCATCCCAAGCTATTCCTCGTTCCTTTTCTTATGCTATAATGTATAATTATATTACTACCGGTCCTATTGATACTTTAGATTTAAACGCTACTTTATCTGACGATGATGAACAGCTTCCGAATTGTGGAAACTCGAAACCACTTCAAAGGAAGACAATATTGTTTGAGTGACTTTGTGTTAAATATGGAAGATAATGCGAATGATTTAGCATATTACTTAAGAGCAGATGTACAATCTTCTTTTCGAGTCACTGAAGTACAAAATAGATAAAACAACAAAACAGCTTTAGATAAAAACAGTAGAAAAATTATAGATGCTCAGTGTCAGTGCCCAGCATCTTCTTCAAAGAACTGCTCTCACATAATTGCTTTTATAAACTTGAGGATTACACTATACGTTACGGTTATGACGCACTCACAAGCACATCAAAATTAAAAGAACGGAATAAAGGCAGAAAATTAGGCAATAATCCTGACAATATTTTAACTGTTAGCTATCCTACTAAACGCAAACACGTAAAGAAATCAATCATCAGTTTTGTTCCGAAAAAAAGCAAGTATTTAAATGATAACCATGATAAAAATCAGTTCTCGTCAAGATTTAAATTAAATGTCCTCAAGTATTGAAAGACTGCTCACCTTTTGATCTAGATAAAATCAAGAATTCTAATAATCTATGTTAAAAATAATCAAATTCATTTGAAAAGAAACCACAATTATTATTTTCAAATTCAACTGACGCTCGCAATACTAGAATTAGAGTACTGTGATTTTATAATTTGGTCTGGGCTTCATATTTTTGCTACAGAACGAATAAATCGAGATGAAATCTTCATTCAAGCTTTAACACAAAAGTTACTGAAAGTTCATAAAATATTAGCTCGTGAATTTTTCGAAATGCGACTGCCTAGAAATTTATAACTCAATCGTAATGAAGACTGATAAAGACATTCATTTCTTAATTATTATTATTTTTATTACTGTTACTATTTATAATAAAACTGTAAACTTTGTTGGTACCTATATATTTGCAGGGAAGAAAAAACCTCTCTTGTTAATAACAAACTAAAATTACTATAGCAACCATATTCAAATAAAGAAACAATTTACGGTCATTCTTTACCTTACACTCCCCACCTTGCAATTTAAATAGATAAATTGCAATCAAAATAACAATAAACAATTAAATCATAAAAGAATTAACGTACAAAAAATTGTCTACAATATTTATAAATTTAAACGTGGTGGAGGTTTAATAATCCGACCGCATCGCGTTTTCTTTTGTACTTCCTTAGATTCACAAAGGTAATCTTTCAACGGTTCTTCAATTGACATAGTCTCTAACCCAATCTCCAGAGGATATAACTTTTGAAATGCCCTCAACTTGAATCCATGCGCAGTCTTTACTTTAGCCACTCTGGCTTGAGCATCCTTACCCGGAAATACCTCTACAATAAGGCCTAAAGGCCATTTTACGCGTTTCTCTTCTGTCTCTAGCAAAACTACGTCCCCGACTTTCAACATACCCCTAGTAATTCTGCTCTTTTCTATGAGCAGTGATAAATATTCATTTCTAAACCTCTCCCTAAAATTTGATCTTAATTTTTGTAGATATCTCATTCTGTTATTTAATGCGCAGTGATCTATACTGTCCAAATCAGGTGTTTCGGTATTAGAAATTCCTTGCAGAAATAAAGCGGGTGTCAATGGTTTCAAATTATTTGGGTCATCTCCTAAATATGTCAATGGTCTTTCGTTCATAGTTGCTTCACAATCAGAAAGTATAGTTTCTAACTCTTCATAGTTGACGCACGCTTGACCTAAAATACGGCGTCACATCTCTTTTAAAGACCGTATTAGACGTTCCCACCATCCTCCCCACCATGGCGCACTGGGAGGATTGAACTTCCATTGTATCCTCTTAACTGAAGAAAAATTAGAGACTTGTTCCCAATCTAAATCATTTAAACGACTTGCTGTACCAGTAAAATTGGTGCCATTATCTGTGTAAATAACATTAGGTCTGCCTCTTCTAGCCACAAAACGTCTCAATGCCATTATGAATGCATCCGTTGATAGAGATAAAGATAATTCAAAATGCACTGCTCGGTATATTGCACAAGTAAACAAAACAATCCAACATTTGTTACCTGTCTTTAGAAACAAAGGGCCTGCTAAATCAATACCAGTTACCTCGAAGGCCTTTGCGTTCTTGATCCTATCCTCTGGCAATGGAGCAACAGGCGGAATCACTGGCTTTTGTCTATGACGTTTGCATACCACACATTGTGAAATAACCCTTTTAATTAATCGCCTGACACTTAATATTCAATAATTTTCACGTAAATTCGCCATCATCACTTGTACTCCAGCATGCTGTAACTCATAATGCTTATCTCTTACCAGACGAAAAACAATAGGACTACTACTTGGTAATAACACAGGTGTTTTAAAACTAACGACTTCTTCACTAAAAGTAAGTCTCGTTTTCACTCTAAACAGACCTTCATCTTTAGTGACCTACATAATATAGACGCTTCTTCTTATTATTTTTATTATTCACGTCATCTTCGCTGAAGCTTTCCCTTTGAAGCACAATAACAGCTCCATATGCAACTTTACTAGCATCGCAGAAAACATGCACACTCTTATCTGCAGCATCTAAAACCATACTGCATAATTTTCGTGGTATAGTACATTAATTTAAATATTTTAATTTAAGCAACCAATTTCGGAATTCTTTTGTAATGTCTGCAGGGAGCTCATCATCCCAGGAACATTTAGTCTTCCATGCTATTTGCAATAATATCTTAGGAATCAGTGTAACGGGACTTGAGAACCCTATTGGGTCATAAATTTTTTGAGCATAAAAAAGCAGAAGTCTTTTCGTTACCTTTCCATTACAGACTAATTTCTCTGAAACTTGAGAGCACTGCAATTTATCTAATTCTGTATCCCACATTAATCCTAATACCGAAACTTTGTCAGCAACGTTCAAAGTGGGACCTGAAATCCAACCCTTGAGGACAAATTTACCTAATTTCATTAATTCAGAAGATTCCTTTATAAATTTATGCAGCATATCCTTCGATTCGAAACTTGTTACACAATTGTCTACATAAAAACTCTTTTTTAAGATATTTGCTGTGGCAATTAAACGAGATGGACAACTTTCTAAATGGTAAAGAATCGTAGCTGAAAGCAGAAATGGACTGCATGCAATACCGAACACCACGCGACAATGTCTATAAGTTACAATTTCTTTACGATCATTATTCCTCCACCAAATAAATCGCAGATAATCCCTCTCTTCAGGAGCTAATGCAATTTGTAAAAATGCCTTTTCTATATCCGATGTAACTCCGTAAGCGTACTTGCGAAATTGTAACACTAATTTGGGAATTCTCTCTATCAAATTTACACCTTTACTTAAACAAGAATTAACAGAATGTCCATTAATGTCTTTAGCAGACGCATCAAAGACTGGACGTACACGAGTAGATATACTTGAGTCTTTGATAACTGCGTGATGAGGTAAATAATGACCATTTACATTTTTATCAATAACCTTCTCTATAATACCTAAATCTAACCATTGTAAAAATACATTATTATAAGCTTCAAAATTGCCAGTTAACAACAATCGATTAGTATTTGAATACAAACGCTTCAAAGCTAAATTATAATTATTGTGGAAAACTGTAGAACCTTCTTTCCATAATAAATTAACTTGATACCTGCCATTGCCATCAATCTTAACTGTGTTCCTGAAAGATTCCATTGCGTCTAATTCTTTCTTTTCTTGAGTTTCCACTTCGACAGGGTCTTTGATACCGATAGTCTCCAAATCCCACAGTTCTGAAAGATGTAAATTACCGCAAATAGAAGACACATTTGAATTATAAATGTCTTTGTTTTGCCCTTGTATAGTCCAGCCTAATTTAGTTTTGACAGCTATCAGATTTTCGTCTAAAGTAAAAAATTGGCCAGTAATAATAGATCCCAAATAATCTGACACGATTAGTAACTCAATATCACGCTGTTCGTCTCCAACATCTGATAAATGGATATTATGATTTCGCAGTTTCGTAACAACGTCATTACTGCTTCTGACTCTGGGTACATTACCGCAAATCTTCTCCTGATCAAGAACTGACACATTACGTAACTTAAATATCTTGTCTAAGCTTTCTAGTGTAATGTTATAAAGTTTATGACATTCCCTTTGTGTTTCCATGCCACCGAATACAAAATGGCCTAAATTTTCTTCTCCATACTCTTTAAGAGCAATTCGCTTCACAAGTTCTCGCTTAATATATGACCTTTGAGAACCTGAGTCGACCAGGGCCCTTACAATATAGTTGTTCTTGCCTTGTATAATATTAACTAATAGAGTAGGCAATAAGATAACACTATTCTTGTAGCATAATAATACAGTATCACTCGCTACTTTATTTTCTGAATTTTTCTCCTCTGGTTTAGCTACTGTGTGGCTGTTAGAAATCTGACGGCACATAACTGATGGATGACGCCTAGTACATATCATACATTTCACAAATGCTCTACATTTCTCTATATGATGACCTTTCTTTAGACATTTAAAACATACTCCCTTTTTTTTAAGTATGTCTTTCTTATCATCATATGCCATCGCTCTGGCTTTAAAACAATCCACACTTGTATGTGTATTTCTACCGCACCATATACATATTTTGTTATAAGTATTCCTTTATTTATATGCCCTGCAACAATACATGCTGCTGTAGGCTGACTAGTTGATGGCATAGACTGTAATTCATCATTAAAACCTGTTCGGGCAATCTCTATTCTTTCTTCGCTGTCAACTTCACGCCCCAGAAACTTTAGCAATTCTGCTAGATGATCTACTTCAATAACTCTCTCTTCATCAACATACGAGCGACGATATCGCTCCCAAGCTCTAATAAATTCCTCCGGCAATGTGGACTCAACCATTGGATATAAAAACGAAGCATATTTTTCTCTTGTTACGTTGTGTTTCCAAGGCTTGAATTTGAGTCATTAATCTGTCATGGAGTACTCTTATACTCGACTTTTCTTTATTCAGAACTAATTTTAGTAACTGACGGATATACAACTCTATTAATAAATCATCACGTGCAAATCTAGATTTTAACGTCACAATAGCCTTCTTATAGTTCGCACCAGAAGGTGGAAAACTTTCTACTAATTGTCTAGCGGATGTATCCGCAACAGTAGCATGCAGTAAATATTGATACTTATCATCGTCATCAATAGACATATCTTCATCGATCTTCTTAAACTGTCCCCAAAATCCTAATCAATTCTTTGGATCACCATCAAATTTATTCAAATCAATACGGGATAACTTAAATTTCCTTTTCAAGCTGTTAACTGATTTTGATGACTATATCAATTTCTCGAGAAGATGATAGTTTCCCATATCGGATTTCTAATTCAAACCATCTTAACTTATACAATTCGATTGACTCAATTTCTCCTTGTCCTTCATCGTCAATTTCGTACAAATATTCTTTGTATAAGTCATCCACTGCAAATAATTCTTCTGCCTTTTTCTTAGACCAACCATATAACTTTTAAATTGTATTAACATCTTTAGTACTTTTGTTCATTTCTTCTTCAAATGTATTCATAGCTTTGCTTAATAGACCTCTTAAGACGGCGCGCTCTTTCTTTATTTTTTCAATTTTTATTTATTTGTCACGGTCGCCACTTATAATAAAACTGTAAACTTTGTTGGAACCTATATATTTGCAGGGAAGAAAAAACCTCTCTTGTTAATAACAATCTAAAATTACTATAGCAACCATATTCAAATAAAGAAACAATTTACGGTCATTCTTTACCTTACACTATTCCTATTTATTTATACTTTTTACTTAGAGAACTTACTAATACTTGAAAAGCTTGGCATATTAATGTTTATTTGTTGTGATAGTAACTTTTCTTCAAGTTATAATTCAAAACATACGTACCCCCCCACCGGTGCTGCCCCTAGCGGATCTTTTTTTAAATCTTCCCAGGAAAAAGGCTAATATGTTGCATGAACTTGTTCATCATTCTAGAAATTCGTATCGTATCGTTTGTCTTACAATAATGAACCTTGAATTGGCGTAAATTCGTACCTTACGGTTTTTAATTGCCGAATTTCAAAGTATGACGTAAACGCACTCCCTAGCGAGACTATATTTTAGCTAACATTTAATTATAGACCTTAACACATTACAAATAAAATTACAATTAAATTACTAAAGAAAATATTTCGTGATAGCATTTAATTTTAGATATTAACTGATCACGAATAAAATTTCAATCCATTTATCAAATTGGGGGAATGTTGTCGAATTGTTTGTGTGCGTAAGCGTAGACACAACTCGTCATTGCATTTGAGTGCTCCCATTTACTTGTGGTAGTTCCTCTCCTCCCGCAAAAAAGGTCAGAAAGTTTTGTATGAGAAATAGCGCGTATGTCGCCTCCCGTTGTAGATAATAAGTACTAAGTCAATAATAAGTACGTTTGAGGAATATAATCAATAACTATTTTCACATTTTAAATGTCAATTAATGAAATGTTACGTTAATTTCATTAATTAATAAGCGGAGCTGGATCAGAAATGAACTTGGATGTAATTACCATGTATCTATCGACGGCCGACGGCCCGTGCGCGCGGACGTGATGAACAAGTTGTGCGTCATCTTCCTCTTGCTGCTGCGCTACGGTATGTATAAAGTACGTTGCACACGCAGCATGCTAAAAACTAAAACATATGGTGCCTATTGTACTATGGCCAAACCGTCATAATGATATTATCATACCGTAATAATATGTATCTATACTTGCTGCTGAATTTTATGGTAATATAGGAAAATATTAGTATAGCTGCACCTGTGACAGACCTTACCATAGTCTATAAGAGGATAAAACAAGTTCTTGTAATCCTGAAAACGTTACTGATTATATTCTCTCTGTATTATGGACGTGCAACTAACACTGAGAAAAAATAAATGTATTTTATTTTTTATAATATCTATTATTACCTTTATACATATAATAGCTATAATAAACCATTCTGTGAGTAACAGATAGATTAGCATTTATTACATCTATATTTATTTATTTTTTTTTTTTTTTGGAAGACCAACAGCATAATATGTCACAATAAATGTAACAATATGTTTGAATATGACATACACTACTAATGACAGGTCTCCGCGGATAAAAATACAATAAAAATGTAAGTATATAAGTATTTGCCATAGAAAATTAAAAATTATGCATACATATGCACATAAAATTGCTAAACGTTATGCCGCTAATAGTACACACAATTTTAATTGTTAAAAAATTGCTGGTTAACATTCCTCGCGCCGATGGTACGCTAGTTGTAAATAGATCAATATTGAGTGTCCTACTCAATTGCACGCAACATGAAACTATTTTGCCTATAATTTGACGACACTGCAGGTATGCGCAGAGGCGGGTTAAATCTTTTGATTTTTGCTGGAACCTTAAGTTTAATTTTACTCAGAAGATGAGGACAATCAACATTATTCGATGCAATTTTAAGTACGTATAATATGTAAGTACAAAATGAAATTTTTTACATAATTCAAGATAGTTTTCAGATTTGTAAGGAGGTCCTAACCGGTAGCAAATGTATTTAATAAACCTTTTTTTAATATTTTCGATTCGCACTGTATATTTACTGTAGAATGGGTTCCAGACTTGTGATGCATACTCCAAATGACTACGAACCAAAGAACAGTACAAAATTTTAAATGATTTAGCACGAGTAAAGCTTGTCGAACTACGCATCAGAAAGCCTAAAGCCCTTGAGGCTTTGGCAACAATACTATCGATATGAGAATTAAACAACAGTTTCGAATCATGAGTTACTCCTGGTCCTCCCAAGAAGTCACGCACTGAGGTTGATCTATTTAGTAGTCGCCCTCTAAGTGAATAGTTCCAGGGCAGAATCACGAGCTTCCTAGTAAATGTAACAATTGAACATTTAGAAGGATTTAAATCTAACTTATTCAAGGAGCAGTAGCTATCAAGACGGGATAAGTCAGATTGCAAAGTTTGGACGTCGGCCTGAGAGGTTATCTTGGAAAATATCTTCATGTCGTCCACAAAGCAAAGCAATCTGGAATTCTTAAAGCAAGTGTTGATGTCGTTAATAAAAATTATGAAGAGAAGAGGCCCAAGCAAGGAACCCTGAGACACAACACTATGAAGCCTAACCCAGCTGGAGACATAGTTGTTTATAACCACAGCTTGTGTTCGGTTGTCTATATATGACTCGAACCATCTGAACAGGTCACCTTTAAATCCTTCATTTTCTAATTTTATTATTAATTGAGTATGGTCTATTCGGTCAAAAGCCTTGCTGTAATCCGTGTAGACGACGTCGACCTGGCTACCTGTGTCCATGGCCTCCGTTAAGTACTCATTAAACAAGACTAGATTGGAAACAGTAGAGCGAGCTACCATGTTGGAAAGGTTCCAACATGGCAAAACCATGTTGGAAAGGATTAAAAGAGTTTTTAATTACTGCATAAACCTGATCATAAATCACACGTTCAAAAATGTTTTCTGTGATGCATAGTTTAGAAATGGGTCTATAATTGGCCACTTCATTCCTTTTTATGACTGGGCGTTATAAAGGCAGATTTCCATATATTAGTTACGGTTTTGCTTATTAGTTTTTTCGAACAGGAGCGACATAGATAACAAAATAGATTTGTCACAGGTTATAAGAAAGTAAGATGAAATCAGATCAGGGCCAGCCGACTTAGATGGATCAAGCTTCAATATTAAGTTTACTAACTGTTATTAAGTCAATGTTAATGTTTGAAATATTACAAAAAGGGTCCGTGGAGTCAATATTCTGTGAATCAGATTGAAGTGGCACGCCATGATTTGAATTTAAAAAGGTAGACAGAAAATAATATGAAAATGCATTACAAATGGAGTCTCCGGAAGTAAACAATTGATCATTCCATTTTTAGACATTTGGCATGGCATGTGATTTTGATCGTGTATTTATTAACCTCCAAAAATGCTTAGGATTCTTTTCAATTAAATCTTCTACTGTGGACATGTACTTAACATACCAATCCTTTTTCATGTCTAATACTCTATGATGCAGTATTTTGAATCAATTTTCATCTGATCGGTTCCCATAAATTTTGAATTTTTTAACCGACTTCGAAAAAGGAAGAGGTTCTCAATTCGTCTCTATGTTGTATATTGTTTTTCAACCAACTTCCAGAAAAGAAGGAGGTTCTCAATTCGGTTGTATGTTTTTTTTTATATTTGTTACCTCATAACTCCGTCATTTATGAACCGATTTAGAAAATTCTTTTTTTGTTCGAAAGGATACACTTCCAGATTGGTCTCATTGAAATTTCACTGGTATTGAAGCTTTGGTTTCGAAGATACACCAAATAACGCGACCTGGTTATAACCTTCATTCATTTATATTGACGATTCTCTTATATGTCATTTGTTAACTATCGTTGTCCCCACATGGTATAATGGTAGTATGGTATAATGGTAAAGTAGGGAGAAGATATAAATTGGTTGTGATATAATAAATTCAGTCAATAGAGTCAGTCTTGTGGCGGACAGAGAATACGGCTGGTGGCTGTCGTCTTCGGATTGTAAGAATACCGCTAGGGTGTAATTATGATGTATACACTGTTATTTTATAACTGATTGATATTGATATGATATTATATTGATGATATTGATAATGGCCATAATGGGCAATAATATCCCATGTTCGATCTGTTCGCATCCTTTATTGTGAAAGCCCACGGTTTGTGCTGCTCAATAGAATGGAAGTTAACACATTGCGCTCCAGAATTAGAAAATAAACTAAGTGTAGACCTGCCCTAGATATTTATTTAGGCCAAGGTCAATCAAAAGGGAGAAATAAATGAACTTTTATAAAAAAATTGAACCGACTTCAAAAAAGAACACTGAAAAATATGAAATAACTATCCCCTACTGATCGAAAAACTATAAATACGATACAAATACCCATATAATTAAATTAAAACTCTGTTGTTGCACATTGATTGGGCACCGACTTCAATAACTGTCAAATTTAATTATATAGGTGTGTGTATCGTATTTTTTATAAAGGTATTTTAATTGTACTTGAGTTTTGATTAGTAAAGGATAGTTATTTTATACTTTTCAGTGCTTTTTTGAAGGCGGTTTTCTTTTTTAAATACATTTTTTTTATTTCAAAAACTTGTACTTCCCTAATTGTTTTTATGAGTGCATGGGAGTACCAAATAGGGTAGTTACTTTCGATTCCAAACTTTTTTGTGGGTACGTATTTATTGATTAAATCATTGATAGTATTATAAAAATAACTTACAGTCTCCAAGAGATCTGTTAGAAAACTGAACATCCCAGTCTATAGCCAGTACACCCTTGTTAATGGGGTCGTAATCACCCTTAAAGTAAAGATATTTGGTATACGGTTTGGTCACCAACATGTCAAGATGTGTGAATTGTACATCTATACATATGCATTGTGATGAGGGTCAATAGGTACTAATGTTAACAACACCGACGAATAAACATAAATGGGACGTCATAGAAAAGAACGATTGACTGCTTGTTATCCACTACCGCTCGAGATTATATAAGTTAAAACTCGAGCGCTCGTAGGGATTTCATTTTGCTTCTCAGAAACCAAAAAAAAATCACGGCTCTCTATTGTTATTACCTTCACGACTGCAGCGCGAAGTGTTCGAATACAAATTAATTAATTATTAATTGATATTAAATATTAATATTAATCGATTAATCGATAATTTAAGTAAAGTTTGGAGTGTTCCATTGCTATAAGTATCTAACTTACTATTTAATTTTATCGTAGCTAACACTCTAGAGAAGATCCCGACATTAATTTCCCGAATTATATTACAAATATTGCTTTTATTATTAAATAAACTTTTTATATACTTTTATAAATATAATGAAAGCAATAAGAAAACTATATATATACATTTTTGTCAGTAACAGGAAAAAACAAATAAAATATGGCAAGAAAATCTTAACCGCAAACAGATAATTTTTATGAGTTCCTGTTATTGTTTTGTTATTACTGGATTCAGTCTTATAAAATTGAGTAGATATAGGTTTTATTACCTACGTGCTGTCCTGTACGTGTGTAAAACAGTAGTTATTTTTGAGATATCCAAATAATAAAAGGTAAAAACGGATCATTAGATACGAAAGTTTAAATAATAGATCTACGTTCTGAGTTGGATCAGAAACAAAAAAGTTGTTTGAGTTGAGTTTGTTAATGTTACTGGATACTCTCCCCATTCATTGTGGTCATGGGGTATAGGTACTATCTTTTATTACATCGTTTATCTATTATTGTAGTGATATTTAGTATCTTACTTAGTTGCAGTACAGTTGGTTCGGGGTTGAACAATTTAATTTTTTTTCTTTAGATATATTGATAGTGAATTTTTCTTTCACAAACATCGACTCTACTTCATAGGATATAAATATTCTAAAAACGTTTAAAAAATCGAATTACTTGTGTGAGACCCTTCTTTTTTCTTTTTTTATTATTTGTTAGGATTTTCGCAATAATACCTAACAATTTAACATGACAATAACACACAATGTGTTTTGTGGTTGCGCGGCCAAAAATTTAGAATGTGTGTATTGTCGTCGACAAGCAACAACAAATAGTGGCTAGCGGCGACATACCCGACATAGTCTGTTGGCGGCGCAAGGGCGCGGGCGCGCGGGGAGCGAGAACCTGTACGAGCCGTTCGAGGTGCACGCGACGTCGCTGGCGCCGTTCGCGGGGCTGCGCTTCGAGCAGGCGCTGCGCGGGGGCTACGACCAGACCGCCTGCCTGCGCCTGCTCATGAGCTGCTGGCACTTCATCGAGTGAGTCCGCTATTTTTGAATTAAAGTGAAAAGGTCGCAGGTAACCTTAACATAGAGCCCACACTACAAAGTATCCAAAGATTAAAATAATTACCTTGAAATTTTCTCTGTAAGGTTGTCTTCTAGTTATTTAGATAGAAAGGGACTACCTCCTCGAGAGAGAGTGACTATACTGTAGCGAGCCTAGTTTTGTTTACAACCCTCTTGTTCAGGAGTTCATGACACATACATTAACTTATACTTAATTAATAATACAGATGTTTATAAGTAAATGGTAGCAGAATGCTGTGATCATCCGTTTTAACTTGCAAAGTGTACTAATTATTATTGTTACAGGTATGTATATATTGTACCTAACAAGCATAGGCCTGCTGTAGATAATATAAATAGATATCCTACTAAGTATTAATTTTCTAATATTAATTTTCATAAGTATTCTGTCTTGCGTTTGTAGGGCCATAACTCTCATACGGATGAACCGATTAACATATATATTTTTTTGAAATCCTAATTTGATGATTTTTAATAGATACTTCAGAAACATTTTTTTTTTACTTTATATCTAAGCCCCAAAAACGTCCCACTTTATAAATATTGTCTTTACATATGTAAAATTTAAGAGTAAATTTAACTTTTGAAGTTCATGACTATCTTTGAATCAACAATTTTACTATAACTGCTTCAAATAGCTACGTTTACGTCATAGAGAAAAAGGGTTGTTACAGACAGACATACAGACATCGTGATGATCTCATAAAGCAAGGTAAGTTAAATCAATTTATTCAAGTAGTCTCGAATAGATTCAAGGTATTTCTGAACGTCAAACGGTTCCTAAACCTGCACTGAGAGGAACTCGCAAGATTCCGTTCGTCTCACTTTCTCGCTCAACATCGTTTTACAATAGAATTACAGGGTTGCACGACAGTGTTATCGTAAAAATGAAGAAAGGAATGCTTAGATGGTTCAGGCACATGGAAAGAATGAGTGATGAAAGATTGCCGAAGAAAATGAGTGGTCATAGAAGCCAAAGAAGACCAAGGTTGACGAAGATCACATAGTAAGTATTAGCTAACGGAAATGTCGTAAGCATATTTAGGCAAGAGTGTAAGGAAAACGATGAAAGTGAGGACCGCGATATTTGGCGCTCCGTCCTCACCGAATATCCCGCTCCCGTTAAGGATATAGTGTGAGGATATGTATGTATTTAACAATACATTAAAATATACTGCAATCCTCCGCGAGTCGGGTAATGCAGCTGTAAACTGTAGTAAATTTGGAAGTAGGTACCTACTGTAATCAAGAAGCGACTCCTGCGCCTGGACTAGTCCCGCGCACAGAAGTCGTTGCCGACTTATAAGCGACACGACAATAACGGGATACACGTGCACTACACCAATGGCCGCTTACATAATTTACCGTTGAACGATTTTATCGCCACGATATAATCAACTAGCTGTCTACGATACAATAGGCAAGCAAAATGCTTCTCTATTGCGTCGTAAGAAAAGACACTTTTTCAGACGCTTTTTGTCGACGATAACGTCCAAGGCATGACCTTATCGTCGACGGAAATTTAAACGCGTGTTCATACAACTGCATATATTTTGCTTCGCTTTGTGTCGTGGACGGTAAAATCGTGGCGATAAATCGTTCAACGGTAAATTACTAAAGTGGCCAATTTTTCAAATCCTGCACTAAACCTGTTGTTCGTGATTGATTCGGTCATTTGATTGAAATCATTTCTCAAAGTATTGATAATTGTAGTCGATTATATGTATATATTTAATGTTATTCACTATACTATACATATATAATATATTGTAGAGTATAATTAAATACACATATATGTATAGTTAAATAACATGAACATAACATGTATAACGTATGTACCCAATTACCCATATATCTAACGCTCGCCGTCCTCCGCAGCACAAACGCCGTATGCCTCGAACAGGTGCGATACGCGTCTCTATGTGACGAGATGCACACCAAGTGCTATTACAACATGTACCAATCCTGTGAGTATTGCTTATAACATGAGGCTTATAATATTGCTAATAGAGAAGGCGAGTCGAAGCCTAAGTGGAAATGTCTCGTCGTTAGAGTGAAACAGTGAACGAAGTGATCCTCTATATCTTTTTTCAGTATACGTACACATTATCTATGCATTTCATTATAGTCATGTCATTCTCTCTTTTTATCGACAGGCGTATTTTCAGTTGTCTACCCTCTTCACATTACTATATTTTAAGTATATTACTTACAGCGCGACATATCGGCTATATCGCATTAACAAAAATTTGCAATCAATATGAAATAAGTATGTAACTGTATTTTTTGGAACAGTTGCAGTTGAAGACTTTGTATACATATACTAAGCTTGCTTCCCTTGCTGTACATATTTCATTTTTGAGATGAGGTCTGTGCCAAGAAGTGAGACATAAATAAATATTAGGTCTTTACCTATGAAATTGCCGTTTAGTATACAAAAAGTTAAAGTATTATTTTTATATATTTTTTTTATTTCTATTAATCAAAGTATGCACCCATCCTATTGATGCGTCTCTGCCAGCGCAGTGGTAATTTTTCAATGCCCTTCTTGAAGAAGTCAGGTGTACGGGAGGCAACAAACTCTTCAAAGGCATTTTGTACTGCCTCTTGGGTATAGAACTTTTTCCTGCCAAGAAGTTGTCCAAATTTTGGAAAAAGTAGAAGTCTGTCGGCGCAAGGTCTGGTGAGTACAGTAAATGAGTAAAACTTTCAACTAGTTTTTGTAGCTTTTTTTTATTTTATTAGATTGCATGCATATCTGCTGCTCTTAATTTTGCAGCACCTTGAAAACTGTTATATAGACAGACAATGCAGTTGCTTATGTTTTTTTTTTATTATTATTATCTTTTTATTATTATTTTTTTATTATTATTATTATTTTTATTAATTGTTTTGTGCTGTCGCTGCGGTAACACATGTTAACGCGAATTCTCAGAACTGTTTGAAAGTCATCAGCCGATCAAGTGACTCTTCATTTATTGTAGCTCCTATACTAATTTCACAGTCTGTTTTATCCCTAACATACTTTGAACATGCCGTCAATATGTGTATCACCGTCTCCTCCGTAGCGCCATCACAAGTGCAGTAAGGACTATCTCTTAGCCTGAATTTGAAAAGATACGCACGAAAACCGCCGTGTCCTGTTAGTAGTTGCGCTAATTTATTGTTCATGCGATGCTCACTCAAAATTTTGTATGCTATTTTGACATTAGGCAATAATTTCCTTGTAACGTATCCGGTTTCAGCGTTAGAGTATCTTTCCTGCCATCGACTGATAGTAAGATCTCTGATCACTCTTTTAGCTAAAGAAAGGGGGTATACGTCGTATACTCGTGTTCTTCTGTCTTTCAATGCCGCTGCTTTCGCTAGTTCATCCGCCCTTTCATTACCTCTCAATCCCGCATGTGCTCTGATCCAGTACCATATGATTTCACCTCCCTGTTGTTCCAGTAGTTGAATGTTTTGTTTTATTTCTACCACAATTGGATTCACCGAGGACCAATCACTAATACTCTCCAAGGCAGATCGAGAATCGCTGAATAGGCAAGCTTTCTTAAAATTGTGGGTGTCGATCATAAGTAAAATCGCTCTATGTATCGCTATTAACTCTGCCTGAAAAACACTGCAATAGTCGGCTAACCTAAACTTGCAGCTTCTCCATTCACCCTCTCCCTTCCACACAGATACGGCTGCCCCCACCTTGCCCTCGATTTTATTGCCATCAGTGAATATACTAGGGTAATTTTTTATTGCAGTGTCCATATCCTCTTGGGTCGAAATTGAACCGAAGCCCATTTTAATTCGATGGGCTGGATGAGGAAGTCTGTAGGGACTGACTCTTTTCTCTAGTTGGCAACTTGGGTATCCTGATAGTGGTTTGCCCCTCTTGATCTCATACATCTCAAGATGTTCCTGTGCTCTCAAATCAAGAGGTAAGATTTTAGCAAGTAGTGTACTCGCGACCATCGACGCTGTTCGATGTGATTTTGATATTTTTATCGCGAATAACCGTGTAATACTGTTTAATCTTCGTTTGATGTATTGCTTCGTTGTCCTATGTGCCCATACACTAGCTGCATAAAGAATCGTCGGCTCCACTACTGCTGTATATATAATTCTGATTATATCTGAGTTGGGACCCCATTGCGCCTTTGCCGTTCTCTCAATCATCTTGTATATCCCTATGGTCTTTCTCCGTACATACTCAAGGTGACTCAAAAAACTCAATTTATTGTTGAAAATGAGTCCGAGTACCCTAATCTGCGTAGTATACGTCACGTCACTTTCAATTTATTGGTCAATAGAACTGCTTGAGTCTTTTGAGGAACAACTTTCATCTTGTGTCTCGCACCCCAGCGTAATACTATATTCAATATTTCTTTCATTTTGATTTCTCCCTCTCCCTAGCACAGCTCCCTTCTGCTATAATGAGAATATCATCTGCAAAAGCCTGAACGTAAGCATGCGTACTTTCAGCCTCCTGCAACAGAGGATCGAGTTGTACATTCCATAAAATTGGTCCACAGGTCGATCCCTGTATACAACCTTTATTTGTAGATTTCATAGTTTCCGCTCCCGCATATTTTAATTGTACTTTTCTGTTTTCTAAGTAATTGACTATAAGTCGTAATATGGATTTATCTACCTTTTTATTCCATAATTCTTTAAGTACAGCAGGCCACCAGGCATTATCAAAAGCTCCCTCGATATCAAGAGAGAGCATTACCACCGTTTTCCTGTCGTCTAATCCCCTACGAATTATTTTGTGTGCCTCGTATGGAGCGTCTTCTGTGCTACGTTGTGGCGTGAAGCCGTATTGGCGAGAGCTTAGTTTATTTTCGTTACCCAGCTGTCACACCAACCTGTTAACAAATAGTTTTCCAATACCTAGCCAAGAACTGGAAGTAGGCCTATCGGTCGATACGATCTAGGTATAGTCAAGTCATCTTTACCTGGTTTAGGTATAACCTTAATCACAGCTGTCTTCCAAATCTTGGGAAAACAACCCATATTTAGACATCGATTGAAAAGTCCCAGTAAGATTAGCCGGATTTATTGTATATGCCTTCCGACATATATCCGCTGTAAAACCATCGTTTCCTGGGGCTTTCCCGGGGCTAAGACCTTGAAATACGTAATCTATTTCAGCTTTGGTAAACTCGACTGATCTGATTATCTCCCTTTCAGCGGCGAATTCCATCTTTATAAACTCCGCCTCGCCCCTAATTTGTGCTTGCTCCAGGGTATCTGTGCTGCAGTCATCGTCTGGATAGAATGTCTCCACCAGAATGAATCACAACTGGCTTTCTTCTTTGATTTGCGTACCGTATTTTCCTACGGAGGCAGATCAGTTTTTTCTTTTTTTCCTTTAGTTCTTCCGTCCACCATTTTGAATTCTTTTTTTTCTTACTTATCGAAATTAATGGTATACTTTTATTACAAGCCTCCTTAATGCTCTGCGTATAATTTTCTATCCACTTCTTCAATTCCTCTCTAGTTTTTACTTCCGTAATTAGCTCCTTAGTTATACCTCTTTCCATAATTTCCCTCTCGAATGTTTCCCTGAATCTCGTCCAATCAGCTTTTTTATATTGTACTTCTTTGTTGATAAAAACTTTTTCGTAGTACTGCCATCCTTCTCCAAATTTAATTTAAACGTTATGGATCTATGATCTGAAAGGTTTACCACGTTAGGATCGACTTTCCATTCTACTATCCGATTTATCAAGTTAGATGTGCATGCCGTGACGTCAACTATGCTAGTAGAGAGTACGTTCCTCCTGTACTGATGAAAGGTAGCAGTATTGCCCTCGTTCAAAATATGTATGTTAAACTGTGCCATAGCATCCATAAAAGCCGCCCCTCTGCTATCCTCTGCATCACACACCCACCATGGGCTCTTAGAATTGATGTCGCCAGCCAATACTATCAAATCAATCTATCAAAATCTGTTTATTTACTGGTTTACAATAATAACATTAGGACAGAATCTCCTAGTAAGCTTAATTCCCTGTGACAGGAGATACTGCTCCTCCATAGGACCAAGTTCATTAGTTTACAATAAATAAAACAGGACTAAATAGTAAAAAGAACATAATCAGATCTCTGCCATGACAACAATGAGACTCAGGATCCGGATGTCTACCCTAGCTTACGACATCCAATTTCCACCATTGATATGATTGTAATTTTATACATATACATAAGTAATTATAGATTATCAAAACCCAGAATAGACAAACCGATATAGCACATTAATTAAATATTAGGAAGATCTGAATCAGTGAGTAGTGTATGTATGTGTACATGCGCGTGTATGGTATGTGCATGTGTGTATGTACGTGAGTGCGTGAGAGTGAGTAGGTGTACGCGCATTTGTGTATATGGAAGGAAGTGTAAGTATTAGTGAGTGTAAATATATTGAAGAGCGTGTATGGTAGGAAACTAAAAGTCATACATCAAATTGTAAAAGAGATTCTACATCGTCATACTCAAGTGTAAAGAGCCTCAGTGTATGTACAGTGTCATACTCAGTGTATTATAGTTTTCTTACAGTCATGTAGGTTTTTAGCATAACAATCTAGTTTTTTGTTAACTTGATTATACAAATGACAGGAAAGTTTACTGTACTGATGTCTAGCAAAAGTGGTTTTTACGGGGCCAATTTGGGCAACTATATGTTTCCTTCGTTTACTAAGTATAGAAGGATCAAAAGTAAGGGACTTATGAAGTCGTAAGATGGTGTTTAAAACGTACAATTTCCTAACACTAAGCACACCGGCAATAGTGTATAGTTCAGACGTAGGAAATCTAAAAATCTTAAAGTGCATAACCTTTAGTAAGGAACGTTGAGCTCTTTCTATACCAAGAAACTCAGTCTTAGTAGCGCCACCCCAGATGGTAATACAGTAAGTAAGTATAGATTGGGCAAGGGCTAAATAAATTTTAGTTATAAGATCCTTGGAGGCAACGTGTCTTAAGTTTTTGAAAATCCAAATTAATTTTCTTCTATTTCCAACCAATTCAAGGTGTGCAAACCAACTCAAACGCTGATCCAACATGACGCCGAGGTATTTAGTAGTTGAAACTTTTTCCAGTGAAATACAATTACAGTCATTAGATTTTGAATTGATGCATCTATGAACCACAATTGAGAAGCCATTCATCGGCAGGGTACTATTTCTGAGGGAAAAACAAATGTAGTTTGTCTTAGAGGTGTTTAAGGTTAGGAAACTATTTTCAAGGTAAGTAGTTACCAGCCGCAAGCCTTTTTCTGTCAGAAAACTAACCTCATCCCACGTATCACCATAAAAAACCATCGCAGTATCATCCGCATAAGCTAAAGTCTGACCACCAGTGTTAAGATTACATAATTCATTTACGTATAAAAGAAATAGTGTTGGGCCCAGGACGCTACCCTGAGGGACTCCATAGGTAACATCAATGTCATCACTTATGTATTCACCTATTTTAACCTGTTGTTTCCTGTCACTCAAATAATCCCGAAAAAGGGATAGAGGAATCCCCCTTATTCCAGCACATTCCAATCTTTGTATTAGAATGGAAACAGAGACGGTGTCAAAGGCCTTTTTAAGATCTAAAAACACAGCTAAACATTTCTTTTTATCGTTAAGTTTTTCAGTAACCATGGAAGTTAAAGCTAAGACTGCATCTTCAGTCGATTTACCATGTCTGAAGCCATATTGAGAATCTGATATTATATTATATTTATCTAGGTATTTAACTAGTCTAGAGTTAATTATCTTTTCTAAAATTTTGGACATAGCTGGTAAAACAGAGATAGGCCTGTAGTTATTGACATCATCTCTGTCCCCACCCTTGAACACAGGAGTTATTATAGACCTCTTAAGGGCAGCAGGAAAGACACCCTGTTCAAAGCAAAGATTAATAATGTGGCAAATGATCGGGGTAACTAATACATTAGCCTTTTTTAGAAATTTAGTAGGAATTTTGTCCCAACCAGCTGTACTGTCAGATTTTAAATTAAGAAGTACTCCTTGAACTTCATCAATATCAGTTTTAAGTAGCACAAATGAGGAAAGTTGTGTAACGCTGGGTTTTAGGGGTTTTGCACAAGGCGGTTTATGCAGTAAAATGTTTTCAGCGAAAGTTTTACCTATATTTGCGAAGAAATGGTTAACAAAGTTAACCGACTCGGCCCTTGAGGATTTAGAGTTCAATAGTTCTAAGCTACAGCATTTAGGTTGTGTCAAACTTGTGATATTTTTAATGTTAGACCATAAAGACTTGGAGTTTTTAGTAGAATTAGATAATAAGTGTCTTTCATATTCACATTTTAACTTTTTAATAAGCTTATTACAGTAGTTTCGGTATCTTCTGTAAGTAATCTGTAGAATTTCATTATTAGGATCATGTCGCAAGTTTTTTTGCATATCATTTCGGTTTTTAATACAACGCAATAAACCTGGAGATATCCAAGGTTTAATAGTGCGTTTACTTTTAGGTACTGTGATGGTGTTAGTATTTTCATTTAGGGACTCACTTATTTTATACATTAGATTCAATGTTACCAGGTTAGGATCCGTAGAGAAAAGTAGTGATGAGATATTCTTTTCAGCAAGACTAGTTAAAGCCTTGTCGAAATCAACAAAGATTTTTGTTTTAGGACACTTGTACTCCTTACCTTTGTGAGATAAATATAGGTATATTGTTTTATGGTCAGTAATTGACGTATTCAAAATTGCTATAGATGCTTTGTGTTGGTGCATATCCAATTTCAACATAAAGTGATCCAAGCAGGCATCATCCCTTGTTGCCAAAGTATGACCAGGAAGCAATCCATGTAAAGAGAGCACATCCAGATAATTTGTTTTATTTCTTCGTTCAAATTGTTGTTCTTTGTCTTTAGATCTAATGTTTATGTTAATATCTCCACTTATAATTATATTCTTAGCACATTTTAAAGTTTCAAGATGTAGGTTTAGGGAGTTAATGAATCTGTCTGTATTCGTATTTGATGGTGAACGGTACATACCCAAAATAATACTATTTATTTTAATTTTATTTTAAGTTAATCTGGAGGCAAGAAGCGTCATCGATTTTTATTTCTTTAACAGTGTGAGGCAGGTTGTCATTTACATAAATTACCACACCATCATTCTGATTTTGATGAATCGTCGTTACATGTGAAACATAATTACAAAGTAAGGGAATCGGTTTATCTTGTCTGAGCCAACATTCAGTTAGGATAATGATCTCTGGAATTGGATTGAGCTGAGATAATGTTACATAAAAATCGTCAAAATTAGAGTGAATACTTCTAATATTTTGCGATATAATCGATAAGCCATTTTTGGGCTGACGTATGAATTCGGAAAGATGTATAATATCACAGTTCAGCACTTGGGCAACATTTGATTTGTCTAATTCTTTATGTGTTTGAAATGTGCTATCCATTTAGAAATGAGTTATGAGTAAATCTATCATAATCTATAGTGCAAATATGTAAATTATGTGTGTAAGTATATGTGTGAGAGTAGAATGTGTATAGTTTATGTGACAAAATAAATAATAAATGTGTCGAGGGTGTGAGTTGTAAATAAGTACATATGCAAGTGTAGGTATAATTAACTAAACTTTGATAGATAAGCAAAAAATTGAAGCAGGGATAACATAAAATACAACAGTTATTACTTACAAATAAAATCAAAACAGTCAACACAAAAAAACAATAAAAACGTCATGCAGCATCCTGCATTATTTTATGCACTTGAGTTCTATCGGCCCCCTGGTCTGCATCCTCTGGTTCAGTTGCCGCCTGGACAGCGGAGTCCAACCTTAGCCGGGCGGCTGCCCTAATTTGGGTTTTAATTCTCAAAATAGCCGAATCTGATCGCGGTCTACTATCTCGATCCGAGTAGAGTGGACGAATATTCCGACATCGGTACCCCATCTCCGTGTTCACCCCCTCCCAAATGCATTTCCAAAGGTACCTTTGAGCCTTCGTATACAGTTTCCAACTCTCTTTGTCTAGTCTCTCTGGCTTGTTTTAGCTGGATAGGCTTATCAGAGACGCCCTTCTTTTAGAGAGGATGATCAGGTCCTTTGCCCACTGGTTTGGCGGAGGAGCTAGACCCTGTCTTAGAAGACATAGTTATCACTGTCCCGTGGAATTCGACCGCGATAAAATGTTTTATAGCTTGAAATATTATACAGCCCAATAAAGATATAACGACCTAGCACCAGACGACGATAATGACAAAAACAACGATCAAAGAACGACAACGCAATACAGATTCAAGTACGAAGCAAAAATGAGGCGCTTACAAAACAGGAGCGTCAAGACAAAACTCCTATTATCGCACCACGCTACCACGCCTCAACAACCCAATACCGACACAATATTCACGAGAACAGACAACCACACGACAAGATGAAAGAACTACCAACGACCCGATAACGAAAGTAACAGTGAGACACCGATACGAGTGCGTTACCCTATTACCTTTCCTTACTTTTGATACGCTTAGAACTTTTTTTAATTTTTATATCAATACGGTTTTTTTGCGGGAAAGCAAAAGCGCGGGAATGAAAAAAGGCGGGAAAGAAAAATGGCGGGAAAGACAAAAGGGCGGAAAAATAAAGGCACTGCGGCAGCACTACGCGATCGCGCAGTTTACCGCCCAAGGCTTACAAGACCAGACCCCGCCACACGGTCACAATATAATTATCCTACCAATTCACAAATCCAGTACAAATCCTACCACAGCAACCTGGCAACACGTGCGAGCGAAACTCAGCCTGTCAGATTCAAATGACAGTGACAGCGTCAATGTCTAAAGCACAGCGACAGCTGTCACTGACAGTCAAATCCGGGTACCGCGAATTACCCGCAAATGCTTACTAACTACAAAAAATAAAAAAAAATGTCTACCCACTATATACAATTTTGCAATTTAGATAAAAAGTAATTATTATGATACGTTGAGAAATTTAGATTTAGGCCGAGGAAAGCAAAGAATACAGTGTAGGAACAAGAATACTCACTGACAAACACAGCAACAAACTGACAGACCAAGCACTACAGACCACAAGAAGTAAACAATGGACACAAATGGTTAAATTTTGACACCAATTACGCGCGAAAAAACAGCACAACAAGCAAACACAACATAAATAAGCAAGAACAAACGCAAAAAGTACGCTACGCAAGCTAATTTTACAATTTTAAACTAATTCCAAACGATCTGACACCAAGTACGTATGCACTATCGACCTTCTCTCTCACTAAAAGTTTTTGTAGCTTAGTGACCGTCTGTTGTGCCGTGTGAGATCGAACGTTGTCGTGCAGGAGCAGTGGGACGATCGATTAACTAATGAAGGCCGAGGATTTGCGAGCTCCATGGTTGTGTCCAGTTCCTCACAGTAGACATCCGCAGTAATGCTCCTGACATTTGGTAAGAAGCTGTGATGAATTACACCGGCACTAGACTACCAAACAGTAACCATCACTTTTCTAGAGGTAAGTTTTCGTTTGGGGCATTGCCTAGGTGCTGAACTAGGGTCTAATTAACATGACGACCGCTTACGATGATTGTCAAAAATAATCCATTTTTCATCGCAACTGACAACGCGGTTCAAAATCCCTTCGTTTCTGTGTCTATTAAGCAACAAGGCAACGGCCTCAACGCGTTCGTCGCGCTGGCGATCGTTCATTTCATGCGGCACCCACTTATCAAGCCTTTTTACCTTTTTACTTTGACGCAAATGGACTAATATTGTTTTGATCCTAACATCGAAAGCTGCTGCTAACTCAGCAGTAGATTAAGTATGGTCAGCTTACACTATCGCCTTTAATTCGTCGTTGTTGACTTATTGTAGAACAGCAACTTCATAGGTAAAGACCTATTAAATAATAAATAAATGCGCTAGAAAATACACACCGATCATCTGGTCTCTAACTAGGGTATTCCCTGTGCTATGAGAGCTAAACGTTTACAACTGGGGGCGTCTCTCAGTACACCCAAACCTGAGACGATCTAGAAAAGTTTGTTTCATAAATTGACACCGCCGGGAATCGAAACCGGAACTTTCGCCTAAACCACTGCGCCATAGAGGTCGCCTGCCGTCACATACCTCATAATACCGAGACTATAATATAAAAATGAATAAATGCTAAGAGGCGTCTAATCTTTAAGTACCTCCATATTTAACCGGTAGTTTTTTCAAGTGAAAAACAAGTTGCCAATGATGGAGTTTCGATCATACAAATATAACATTTATTTTCTACTTATCACCATAGAAGCAAATACTAAACGGCGGGGTTATTACTTAAAAATTTGCGGACAGCGACAGCCCTGTGGAAATGATCTGATAAATTCTTATAAAATATTCGAAATTTACTTATCAGAATCTATGTTTAGAAAATATGTATAAGAATGAAAAAATTTTCTGATATAGATTTTTAACAGAATTTATCAGTACAGAATTAGGTACTTTTGTATCAGAAATTTCTGGCAACATTTTTATAAGAATGATTAAGATTTAACCCGTCACGAGATTTTATAAGTTAATACCGTCGAATATTTATAAGTTCGAATGAGAAGTTTTACTTTTATCAGTTTATATGAGTTTTCTCTCAATATATTTTCAACGAGACTCATTAAGTATATTGGTATAAGATTATACTTATACAATCTCATTCACAAATTTTTTATTTTCAATCAGGAAAATATAAAATTTTATGTTATTACACGGTTTTTCGTAGACCATTTTCTGATAGATTTTTTTTTATAAGAATTTATCAGATCTTTTCCTCAGGGCGCTCCCTGAGGAAAAGATCCATGAGGAAAAGACAGCCACGCGATCACTGCGCGACCGCTGACTAATTGTAATAAAAAATTGATATCATGTATTACGATTGCGTATCTATTATCCTATGACCGTAAAATGCACTTTTTTCGGTTGATTTAGCGCCACTATACAAACACAGTACAAGTAAGCATACAGTATGCTATCTCGGCAGTGTCTTAGAGATAATTACCTACGGTCGCTTGGTACGTAAACACGCAATAGGGCTACCGACTTGGACTGAATGTTTTTCTTGGGTTACGTATTTGATAATAGGTACTATATTAAATTGTCATATTATCTTTTCATTTTATATTATTGCAAATTTAATAAGTTTTTATTTATATAATTCTACTAGTATTTTATTTCTAGTTTCAAAAGTTTGTGAGTTAGTATGGTGGAAATGGACAAAAAAAATACATTTTATGTGCAGTATAATTAAAAATCAGCAATAAATTAACTATATCATTATCATAATATATTTCCTACAAATTATCAATAGAGAAATATTTCCGGTTTCAATACAGATGTATTCAAAAATCCATACACTGAACATTATGCTCGTAAACTTGATTGACATAATATTTCGTCAGTAAATGCGCGGGAGCGTCTTATACCGTCCGACGACAACCGCGGCTCACTCGCGACTGTTGTATGGCGAGAAATGTCGAGATTTCGAGCGCGTCGTTTGGGAGCGTTTGTATGAAGATAGAATACTGTATGCTTACTTGTACTGTGATACAAATTACATTACACGAATTTTCGTTTTGACTGCAGATATCACGCAATATTTGCTGTCGTATGCTGTCTACAAATTACGTAATAAGCGTGCGGGTAGCCTCAGTAAGATGGGAAAAACTAATAACATGATATTCGCACCTTTCGCAGTCCATTACCCGGACTTCGTGCTGAACATGATGGAGACGACTGGGAAGTGCTTGAGCGACAGCGAGCAGCAGTACACGCGGCGCCGCTGGCCGCACCGCCCGTGGTACGCGCCCTCGCTCGACTAGCGCCACTCTGTACACTGGCATCAGGCGCGTGTACACTCGCAACCCACATCGTGCGAATATCTACACTCGCGGTCGCATTACACGTGTCTTCATACTCACTGACATCATGCGAATATCTACACCTGCGCCTGCATCACACGTGTATCTGCACTCGGTCTGACATCATGCAAATATCCATAAACATAGTATATACTGGCGTATAGACGAACATAGAGCTCGTTGACGCGTGATGATTTTTAGTTTGTCAATGTCACCTAACTATGAAATTTCATAGGTGACATTGACAAACTAAAAATCCAATGATTCCTTTGATTAATGCGATATGTAATATCACAATCACACACAGAACACGACGTAACTATTATTGTAAAACACAGTAATTCTTTGGAATAAAACATCATTAACACAAAATAATAAAATAAGTCAACAGCGTTCTCCACCGCGTGACGACTTGTGACGACCTGTCGTTCAAAAAAGGTTACAATAGCGTCTTGTTTGCTGTCCCTTTCCTACGCGTGCCACTATAATTAAAAATTACATTCTCACTCGCACTCTTCGCACTTCGTACATCTATACGCCAGTATATATATACTAAGTTTATGTGAATATCTATACCCGCGCCTGCATCACACGTGTATCCACATCCGAACTGACATCATGCGAATATCTACACCCGTGCTTGCATCACGCACGTGTCTACATCCTCACCCCCATCACATGCCTGTCTACACCCACATCCGCTTCAATTCAAGTTTATTATACACCTGTACTAATGCGTATCAAGTGTGGGTCTACACCCGCACCCACTCCCCTCGTGACGTCCGTTACATCGACTCTTAATCCGTACGCGGTACGAGGCCTCTTGTCGTGTTCGTTCGATTGTTGCCACATTAACAGGAAACAGATTTAACATTTTGTATTGGACTCAAATTAGAAGAAATAAATTCCATGTGGAGATTTAAATAGAGTTCCTAATTTGCACATTTTTACATTTATATTACATTCCTATTTATTTATCCGTTATGATTTATTAACTAGATCAATTATTTTGGTCAATACTAAATATTAATATTGTTATATTTTATATTTTTCCTGATAGCTTGTATTTGTATCAACATTAACGATTGTATGCTCGCAGTTACTAATCTCGAGTACATTTTTACCTTATAGAGTCTTCTATTATGACCACAAATAAATTACGAATAAGTTCTATTACTTCCTGAAATACAAGCATGTAAATGTACACAAATTCGTCACCATCACTAACCATTCGATTTACGCTAATATATGCTTTTATTTTATTTATTTCTGTATTTACTATTAGGTAACTTTATTTTGATTCAAAATACATATACAGATGTATGATAGTAGGTACCTATAACTACCTATATTTAAACACGTGAATAAATGAGATTGGAAATGAGAATGGAGAAAAATAGAATAATGTAATAATAAAAATAATGTAAAAGCAATATTGAATATATGTAATACCTATTGCAAAGATTCTCAAACACGGAACTTAGATACATTATAATATTGAACGTTTTTTCGGGTACTCGAACTTGATCATTGACAATCGGCGCCCTTTGGTCGAGGCTTTTAAGTCGCATAAATTTCATTTTAGTTTAGGTAAATATAGTATTTTTTAAATCGACATTTATTTAATCAACATCTAATTCTCGCTCAAAATTATTTGTCGCATTTGGCATTTTGACGCCCCTTGCCACCTAACGCCTAGACTCTAGGTTCCCAAACTTATTTTGTCTACTGAGACGAGAGCTCATGCAGTCGTTGTCTAAGATGCCTCCTAGCTAAATGAAATTACAAATCACCCCCCAGGCCTCTACACAACGCCCCCATTTTTTTTCTGGGTCCTGCCTGCCTGCAGCGCCCACAGGGGGGCGTTATCGCCCACTTTGGGAATGGGTGGCCTAGACGGTCTAGAGCGCTTCTCTCGCTCTATCCTTAGACCAGCGCTGTATGTAAAAGAAAAGTACAAACCACATGTTTAATCATATTGTTACATATAATAAATGTAAATATTATTTTGTATTACTAGAAATTGTAGTGACTGGAAATTAAGCCGTTAATTTAAAATAAATGTGGGTTGGACATTTCCAGATAAGTATTGTAACTTTTATCTTCTCAACAGACATTTTGTAGGTTAATGATTAACAGATTTTATGCGTCTACGTCTATGGATTTTACCCATAATTTCAAAGTCAAAGTCAAATAAATTCAAGTAAAGCCAAATACGAGGTATTTTTTAACGTCAAATCTACTTCAGTTCGATTCCAAAGAGAAGAGAAAAGAAAGACAGAAGAACCGACAAGAAAATCAGTCAGATCATTTCTTCAACATCATTTTACAAAAGGTTTATTAAAAAAATACAATATTCATAAAGCCAGTAAATGCATGTGCAGAGAAGATAATTTCCAGACTATTGTTTTATCTTCAACGAAATCGTTTATTTTATAGTATAATTGTCTAATCAATGTACCTTTTATAACTAATCTAAATATATTTTCTGTTAATTGAGTGACTACTTGAAGAACTTTATTATAAAAACGAATCAATTGACTTATGTAATTTAAATTTTGGAATAACCAATTTATTACGACCTCGGGTTATCCAATATCGCCTTCCTTTATAAATTGATCTATATTTTTCCTCGTATACATAATAATATCAAAGATGTATAAGGACGGCAAAGTGAGTAAATCAATGTCTTTAAAACGATCTGTTAGTGATTCTCGGTGCATTCATACTGTAGATGCCATGTATCGATCTTTTTTGGAAAATAAAAACGGAGTTACTTTGCGCCGCTGATCCTCACAGCGAAAGGCCATAGAACATTGTTTTCGCACATGTATTTAAGTAGAAAAAAAGCTTTAATTTTAGTAACAATATTACCTCTACAGGGCAGGCATTTCAAATAAAACGCTATTATGGCTCCCTAACCCCTTTGGCCAACTTAAAATAAATTTATTGTAAAATGTTGAAAAAATTATACCCGACTGAATTTCTTGTCGGTACATGTGTCCACTTTCTCTATGAAACGACTAAAGTAAATTTGACGTTCAAAAATACCTTTTAATTGGGTTTACTTGAATAAAATGATTTGACTTTCTTTTAAAATCATAAACACAACTGCAAAAAATTTTTGAAATTAAAAAATGTGGAAATTCATTGACTTTTACTAGTAGTGAGCTAAAGAGACGGTACAGGATTGTGACGTCACATACTCGTAGTACTCAGCGCTAGGAGTGACAAAGACGGAGCTCACTTCTACCTTGTCTACTAATTGAGTTTAAATGTAAATACCTTCAATTTTCAACATAACCCGACTATTAAGTTTAAATTAAGTTTAAAATACAATTCACTAACCTGCTCCATACACTTTAATCGAACGTTAACGACAATAAAAGCGACGTCTTGTCTTTGTGCCGACAGTAAACCTTACAGGGATATACGATAGGGTAATAATAAACAAAACAAGGCTTTGGAAATGCGATTTTATTATTTGAAAAGCGTAGTCTTCATGTTAAAAATCACCGATGTGAAAGGAGACGCCGCACTCGCGCGTCTGACGTCATCACGAGACACGCTGGACACGTGTCCACTGTCCGACACATGATTAAATAAGAGAATGTTTGAAATTGTGACGCCATTAGCAATAGGAAGCAGCCACTAAAAAGGGCGTTGGCGCCGCCCCATTTGCGCCTCTTGATCGATTCAAACAAAAACTAATAAAATACTTGTAATCTATATAACAAAGAATAAAATTAAAAATTTAGTAATACATTCTCAATCGTTCGTGAGTGAATCCAATATAGCCACTACTAGCCATCCTATGAAAAAATGCCTTTAGTCATGGCTTAGTGACGTCACGATTTCATACATTGTTTAGGCAAATAAAGAGAGATAAATAAGGGCCATATACATCTTAATTATTTAATCACTGTTGTCGAATGCTGATACATCTCAAGTAAGTAAAACATTCGGTCTTGCGTTCGAGTATATACGTAGGCCCGAGTCACTAAAGAGCGCTCAAGTTTCAATACCACATCTAGACAAGACTTGAACATTATTCGATTACATTTACGCTAAGGCAGGTAGAAGTCAGTTCTTTGAATGGCGTAATAAGTCACTCGGCTCCGAGGTCTGTTTAATGACTCGGACCTCACTCGTAACGCACGCACAAAATGAGATAGATGCCGGGACAACGCGAGGTCTGCTCTCGTGTACATATTTATGCATATTATAATAGTATTACAAAATAAATTATATACATTCAGTAGCGTACAATATGAAATTACTCAGCGACGGGGGCGTGAGCCGCCGCGACAGAACCATCGGCCCAGGCGGCCACATTCGAGCACGCACACACACGCACATACACACACACACTCACTCGCACGCGCGCGCACACACGCACGCGCGCGCACACACGCACGGACACACACGCACGAGCGCTCGGGGCCGTCTGTCGCCGCGAGCACAGCATCGTACTAAAGAAATAAGAATCGCTTGAGTACACGTACACGTACACACACACACACGCACGCATACACTCTCCTACATACACACACACATAGAAAGCTGCGGCGGCTGGCTGCGTTGCCGAAGCTCTACTGTGATTGCACACTGCACATCGCATCATGTACTGCGCACTGCACAGGGCATACTGCGCACTGCGCATCGGACAATGCACTGCGCCCGGCACAGTGAACGCTGTGCAGGATACAATCCATTGCGCCCGGCGCAGCTGATACTGCACAACGCAATGCATTGCATCCGGTGCAGTGAACACTGCGCATTGTACAATGTATTGCGGCATTACATAATGTACTGCACCCGGCACAGTAGACGCTGCGCATCGCACAGTACGCTGTGCCTTGTGCAGTATACACTGCGCATTGCGCTATGCGTTGTGCCCTGAATAGTGGGAACATTGCATAGTGCACACTACGAGCGCAGGCCACGTCCCATCCAATAAATTACTATATAACGTTGTCCTTAAACTACAAATGTTATACTGCGACCAGAGACGACAGCTGCCTACGATATCATTACACGGTGACGTCACGGAGCGCGCCGCCGGCGCGACTCGTTCATCGAGTCTCGGACTGCTCCCAGCGAACTCGTTATCGCTGTTCATACTTTTCTTTAAATACCAATAATTAGTAGACATTGACAAACACAGATATAATTGTAGTCATATTTTAGATTATATTTTACATAATTAGTCGATAGCATGTATCATCGCGAGTATTTTTTTTGGATTCCAATCACGATACATAAAGAAGAGCAGGCACAGTCCGTTCGAATTATTTCTAGTTATTGATATTTAGCACCTCGAATGGTAACACGATGTGTGTCTGTGTATATGTTCTACCGCCGAGTCGCGGGCGGCTGCCGCTGACGACGCTCTCTACACATATCTTAAAAACTAAAAAATATGCTTTCTCTTACATAAATATTATTTGGTTCTCACTAAAATCAACGCGACACATTCTCGCAAACCATTGTAATATTATAAAAACATCATAATATATTATATTTTTATATAGTAGCATATATTATTATAAAACAAGGCATCGACGCCGCGGGTGTCGCGCGTCTGTCACTGGGCGGCGCGACTGTCGCGGCTCGCGACTCGCGACAGTCGCGCCGCCCGCCGCCGGCGCGGGCGAGCCGGGCTGGCGCTTCACTGGTACCGCGCTATCGAAAATAAAACAATTTTAAATCATAGTTAAAAATTAAATATCGACACGCGTCAGTGCGTATAGTATGACGTAAAAGAAACCAAGTCTCTAAATTGCTTCTGCATAAAACATGTTAAAATTTAACCGCTGTCGCGTAAACTACGATGTTTCGGTAGTGTCATATCGACTCGATCCGGTTGAGCCGAGGCGGTCCGGACCGGACCGGACCGGACCGGACGGGGCCGGGCCGGGCCGGACCGGGCCGGAGCCAGGCTGGACCGAGTCGGGTCGGCGCCGACAGAAGGCGCTCAGAAGAGGCGCGCGCGCCGCTTGAGCTCGTTGCGGCGCCACTGCGGCAGGCGGTAGAAGTCAGCGCGGCCCACTTGCAGGATTGCTTCGAACTCTGCGTCCGATAGATGTCGCTGCAACACGCAACACACACGTCACACGCTGTACGTGCACACACACATACACACACACACACATTTGCTATTTGCAAACTTTTGTCCAACCAGAATCGGACGGTTTACATTATCAGTTTTATCAGTTCGTTAGTATCACGCTCAGTGTAATGTTGGTAGTGATTAGTATCTAGAAATTTAGACTATTAATACTGAATTGATGACATAATACAATGTTCTTAATATTTTTTATGAGATTTATTTATCTCTATCTACCGTTAACAAATAATAATTGGAATATATGGTAAAATTTTAAAAATCTTACTAATTGATTATTGTTCGTTTACTTATTAGATGACCGTACATGCAATATACGTTATACTGTGTTATGACGTTATGTCAATATGACGACAAACAATGAGGATAAATATAAGACAAGAATTTATTAAAATAACAGTATTGTAAAAATGGCAAACAATGAGTCTGTTTTTGAAAAATATTAATTTATAAGATTAAGACGGAGATTTGCATTTTCGAAAAGAACACTTGGTTCCAATTCCAAAAATTGATATAGAAAAAGCTTTGCGATGGTGAACTTTAATAACGAGTATTTAAATTAACGAGGGATTGATTAGTGGAGTAGCGTGGAATAGCCATAATCCACTACTCAGATGGAATCGTCCATTAATCACGTGAGGTGCGAAAGGGGAACCAAACCAACCAACCAACCACCCAACCAACCAACCAAGTTCCGTTGGTGCGGGGGTTCCAAAAAAGTCACGAAATATCACAAGGTGTACTGGGACGTCACGTGTATTTATTTCTTCGTTGAACGCGCGATTTCTAAACCGAAAAGCAGAGCGTGACTGACCCCGTTACCAGACAACGATTTCCCTCCGTTTATTAGATTATACTTATGTTTAAAGATAATATTCTGAAAATTAAAAAAAAAATTAAAAATTGCTAAGAACACCACGTGACGATGGACGACCCCTATGACATACTGATAACTCGTCACATCATAAATAACAAGTCATGCAGAGAATGACCGCTTTCATAATTTATCGTTGAACGTTTTTATCGCCACGATTATACCGTCTACGGTAAAATAGGGAAACGAAATGTATGCAGTATGCAGTTGTATGAAGACGCTTTTAAATTTCTGTCCACGAAACATCATACCGTGAAAGTAAAAAACGTCTTTTTGTGCGACACAATCGGGAAGCATTTTGCTGGTTACAGTATTTCTTCTTGGTTTCTTCATGATAGTTAATAATATTGTGGACAATGCGTTAGATAGTATATTGGCAGCGATACGGCGTGTTGTTCGCATCTCATGCTTCTACTACATTTACAAACTATTTATACTATCTCGTGATTTTATTGTAATTACTTTGTGACGACGCGGACACTGATTTTGCCGATGTTTACATATATAAGGTCGTGCATTGAGATTACGGATATGTTGTGTCAGCCTACGTAGTTGGCACAGCTTATCTATTGTATCGCGAATGGCAAAAACGTGATGATAGTAAAAAAAAATATTTCTCCCTTTTGAGTGACTTTGGCCTAAATAAATATCTATGGTAAGTCTACAATTAACTCCTTTCTCATTTTGGAGTGTAACGACATACAGAGAATCATCAAAAGAAATAAAGGTTATAAGCAGTTCGCGTTATTTGGTGTATCTTCGAAGTTCAAGCTCCAGTATCGGTGAAATTTAAATGGGACCGTCTCGGAAGTATATCCTTTCAAACAAAAAAAGAACTTTCGAAATCGGTCCACAATTGACGAAATTAACGAAGCTCCTTAATTGCAGTTTCAATTTCTCAAAACTTAATTGAATGAAACAATAGAACTCACGTATGATTTAAATCAAAAGCGACGCACGGGTTTCTCCCTACGTAACGCACTTTCATTACGTGACGAGTTCTACCAACTCAAACTTCTCGCAAGCCGCGTCAAAGAATTTCGTTCCAAAAAAACATACAGACGAACATAGAACCTCCTCCTTTTTTGAAGTCTGTTAAAAACGTTAAACGATGGATGATGAAGGCGGCCAATGGCGGCCAATGGCGCCCAACGGCCCCACGGCGGGTGCGCGGCGGGTGCGCGGCTCACCTCGAGGTTGAGCCGGTCCGCGTCGGGCGGCAGGCGGTAGTTGGTGATGAGCAGCAGGTGGTACGGGTACAGCTTGGCCGGCTCGTGCAGCAGGTGGCCCGTGGCCATGTTGGGCAGCGAGCGGCGCACGCCCCCGCCCCCGCCCCCGCTCGCCCCGCCGCCGCCCGCACTCGCCCCGCCCCCGCCCGCGCCTACGCCGCTCTGTGCACGCGATCGCCCATATACGTCATACGTCACGCCTTACGTGTGCGAGCGGGACGGACGAGCGACGCGCTCGCACTCCCCGCTCCGTCCCGCCGCTCACACACTAAGGCGAACACAACGAATTGCGCATGGACTATAGTAGTACAGTGACACACAAAATATATGGCGCGTCGTTAATCTTCGTTCGCGCAGACACGAAAACACCCGAAACGCTAAATACATTTCATAATCAATCTTATGCAACAACCATTAGATAGAAGAATTACTGCAGTGCATTCACCTGCTATTTCGATCACGCGATATTATACACTACGTGCCATTAAAATAGGTCACTTTTATTAGTTTGTTTTATTAATAAAGAATGAGTAATTTTTATCGCAAAAGACACAGCTCCGTTTTTTGAATCGAAATAATAACTTGAAGTTATAGCTATCTAGTCAGTAACGGATTCTAAAAGATTATAAAATCAAAAATTCAAATTAAAACAAATGTTTATTTTAATGTACGACGTTTATATGAATACAAAAACAATAAATTGTTTAAATGTAAATCATTCGATTTCCCTCAGTGGTATTTTTGAAAGACGTCCTCTTTTTAATGAGAACAATTATTATTATAAAATAATACGCTTAATTTGTAACTAAGTGTAACCTTAAAAAAACCACATGCAGTCAAAATGACGTCTAACGACAGCGCATAAAATGCCAAATCAATCTACTAATAACGCCACAAATTTTAACACCCATTGATGTCGCCTCAGAATGTAGCTGATTGGTCCATCCATTTTCCGCGCCTTTAAAATTGTGTCTACTGCACATGTATATCGGTAAGTCATATAACTTGTGTACTACTGTACCATTATACTCCACGCGCAACTCGTTGGTCGCGCTTTACGTATGTGTGTGAGCGGCGAGACGGGAGAGCGAGGCACTTGTAATCCACCAATCCGCGCCCTGTCTCTCCTTGTCCCGCCGCTCACATACCTAAGGCGCAGTCAACAAGTTGCGCGTGAGCTTTAGTCCCAAGCTCGTTACAACACATTGCTCAACTTAAAGTTACATGTTAACGACGCGATTTAAATGTTATTTTTATTCAATAGTTTTATAAGAAATTCACTTATCAAACATATAAATCTCGTAAGTATAATTTTAAGTGTACAAATCTTTAGAATAAAATTGAGTACTTTTTAAATATCATAGACGGTAGGACGGTATGACACTTACCACAGCGCTCCTATCCACGTCGGTGATGGAGCCGGCAGATACTGAAACATACCGTCACATATTGATCAGTCACATGTAACACGTGACTTATGTGCTTTCGACACAAAAACACTAGTGTTAAGAGATGGCGCTGTAAACAATTATCTAGATGTTCTTTAATTAACAAAAAGATTCAAAAAAGAAAAGGAACAAAAATTTCTACTTAAATATAATAACTTTGTTGTAACTTTTTATTAGTAACAGTAGGTTTTATTTAGTCTATAAATGTATACGTGTTTATATATTCTACAAGTTTTTGAAGAGCTTAGCTCCCCTAAGCTCCCTCCTAACTTCGCCCATGAAAAAAGTCATCAATATTGATATGATAATTAATTACAATGCTATCCGTTAACACTAACATAATTATGTAATTTAAAACACGTAAAACTATAATTAAAATTAACTGAACTTAATATGTTATAGGACAAAGGAAACACATGCAATTACGGTACAAAAAATTTGAATATCAGATGTGATTTATAACGTCATAAATTAAAAATACAGTCTTGTTACAAGTTGCATACAATAAGCAGCTAAGCTTTTGAACTTGCGCCTAGTGTATTGACCAGTAATGATTAGGAAAAGGGGCTGGTGTAAAGGGGCAGTATAAGACATAAACTTAGTACATACTAGCGTATAGACCACTGGTTCCCAAACTTATTTCGTCTACTGAGTCGAGAGCTCATGCAGTCGTTGTCTAAGATGCCTCCTAGCTAAATGAAATTACAAATCACTCCCCAGGCCTCTACACAACGCCCCCATTTTTTTTCTGGGTCTCTTACCGCCCCCCTTTAGGCCTGCAGCGCCCACAAGGGGGCGTTATCGCCCACTTTGGGAATGGCTGGTATAGACGAACATAGAGCTCGTTGACGCGTGATGATTTTTAATTTGTCATTGTCACCTATGAAATCAATGATTCCCTTGATTATTCCGATATGTAATTAGAGGAAATTTTTGGGATTAGGTTTTCCTGATCCCGGGATCAACATCATTAGAAATAAGGGCCGGGATCGAATTCCATATAAATAATATCACATTCACGTACAGATCGTAACCGTTATTGAAAAATACAGCACTTCTTTAAAACAGTACTTCTACAAATAAAATAAAAATACAGTACTTCTTTAAAACAGGAATAATACAAAATAATAAAATAAGTAAACAGCGTTCTCCACCGCGTGACGAGTTGTGACGACCTGTAATTCCAAAAGGGTTACAATAGCGTCTCGTTTGCTGTCCCTTTCCTACTCGTGCCACTGTCATAAAATATTACATTCTCACTTGCACTCTTTGTTCGTCTATACGCCAGTATATACTAAGTTTATGGTATAAAATAGGACAGTGCGGGCGGCATGAGAGGGCGGAGAGCGGCGGCCACTACGGAGCAGACATTTTTATCGCGCTTAATGTAAAGACAATAATTTCTATCTACATACCTATCTAACCACAAAAACTATCTATCTACCTTATGTAAAATATGCGAGAAAAAAATAATATCTAACACATGAAAATTTTCTAAATATCAGTGTTATGTTATGGACACCACACAATGAACTTTCTCACAGTCGTGTGACATCCATCTTGTGATTTGGGTCTAACTGGGGTTTCTCTAGTCCTAGTTAGACCCCAATTACAAGACAATGAAAACATTTATTTTGTCTGCGTATAGTCCTCTTCAAAATAAGACAACCTCAAAATAGCATTCGATGTAGCAGCGTGGCATTCAATATCGTTTCTTCTCGCTCGCACAATACTGATGTAAATTACATATTTCGTTGCGTAACGTGAACAAAAACGGTTAAAAAAAATACTTTTTCTGATTCAAATGGACGAGAATTGAGGCGTTTATAATAGCAAATTTGTCTTAAATAACAGCTGTCATTGTTTTCCTTTAAATTTTTAACTTTTCAGCTAAAAAGTGGTGGTGGTATTGGTTACAATTTTTTTTCCTATACGTACCTACGTAAACTAAATATACATACATACATTTGTAAGGAGTTTTTAGAAACCAGTAGGGTCAAGCTTCAAAAAGGAATTCAGATCCCTACGATAGGCGAGACCTAATTGCAGGCGCCATAAATAATAATTTGTTTTGCCTTCTCAACTATTACCTACATTATTATATAAACAACTATATAGACTTTGTGGTATGAAAAGCTTTTTTACTGTCAATGAATAAATAAAAAATAAAGCTTGTAGTAAAATTTCACGTTTCTTGAATCAGCAACCCGAGAGCGGGCAGACGCAGAAACCAGACGTCGTTCTCAAAAACTAAACAAAAGGCATACATGGTACGATAGTCTGCGCTTTACGGGAATAGCTAGTCTCGAATAAAATTACATGAATGATTCACTGTGTACTAGCTTGAATGTACGTGCATCGGAACTACCGCGGCAGATCCATTTGATGATACAACAAACAGCTTATGGAAGCGAAGGGATGAACGTAGTGTCTCGCTCGCGCACACGAGCTTGTCAGTCTGTCCTTGTCTAGCGAAGCGAGGCGACTCTACTTACTGCAGAGGTCCGTCCTCACTGCGCGTACGCACGAAAGGAACACCCACTCATGTATGTATGTTACATAATATTAGGGCGTGTACACACGTGACCGGCGACACGGCCATGCCGGCGGCGTGTGTGTGTGCACAGTATTCACACAAACATCCGCCATCTTGGTGACGTCACATTTTAGAATTATATTCTCGATTATTGGCCTACTTGGACATAATTTACAATATGCATAATAAACATATCAAAGAATATTATATCTACGATATATGTATACAGGGTGAATCGTAACCCTTTAAAATTGTAAGTGAGAACTGCACTTTCGACAATTTTGATATTCCGTAAGGCGTCTGAATTAATGATGTCTGAAAAATGAACAAAGTAATTAATTGTGTAACTTTTCTTTTTACTTTTCTGTACTTGATTGAACAGTAAGAGTGGCCTCATTTATTAATCTAATATTACTTAATTAATACTATCAAATACAAAAAAATGAAACAATATAAAATTCTTGCAAACACTTGGGTGTTGTATTTGATATTTCCGTTATTAGATTAATGTTAGATAAAGTATAAAAATAATGAATGAAATAATGAAGAATTTCATTTGTCGAACGACTTGGAATCACCTATATATACGAGAAAGGGTGTGTGAGGCCGCTAGTGTGCGGTCTGCGTGTTAGTTGAGTCTTATTATTTCTTATAGCGCACTTGCATTTTTTTTTAAATTGACTAACGTTTCTTTTGTGTCGCGTTCCAGAATGAAAAAACAGAACGTCTGTTTGTATGCCACGGTAGTTTTTCTTAGAGGTTATTTGAAGTAAACTTCTAGAATTTGGAAATATTACAGTCAATAATGGTCCAAACGAAGAGGTGATCTTTTAAAGTTGAATTCTGATTTTTGGGGGATAGTTTGAAGGCTTTCATAAAAAGTTGGAAGACTTTTTCTTTAATCACATGTCGAATAAAAGGTCTTTGAATAATTCGACTTTTTTTATTTAAATTAATTAAATATTTATAACATGGAACTATGACAATACACATACTCGTATGATTCCCTGAAACTACATATATCTACAGGCGATACATAAATACTTTGTCGCACTATTACTTTACGTTAGTAACTAATTAATCTGTGCTATTACTAAAATGTCTTTTGAGTCGACTAATCAAAACATCGTATATTCGTTTTTAAAGTTCTTTTCCCTCATTTATGGCAAAAAAGTTCGCGACATTGGTAAGTAATCCTGACAACGTTTATGTTTGGTTATTAGACATAGACAAGGAATACTTACATAAATATTACATAATATCAAACACAGAATACGTCTGTGCAGTCTCCTTAATAAAATAAAACATTTAAAGAAAACAAAACATAACATAACATAACTTCACGCTGTATCCCCAACGGGGTAGTCAGAGAGGACGGAGCGCCAGGAGTCGCGGTCCTTACACACCTCTTTCGCTTCCTCAAATCTCATCATTCTCCTCACACATTTTCGCCTAGGTATGCGAGTGCTTTTGACATTTCCGTCTGCTAACACTCTGGCTATTTGATCTTCATAAGTCAGCCTTGGTCTTCCTTGGCTTCTTTTACCACTCACTTTTGCTCTGTATATTTTCTTCGTCAGTCTTTCATCACTCATTCTTTCCAAGAAAACAAAACACCCTGTTTATTTAAAGAACGGGATAAAAATAGCAGTTTTATTTGCCTCTTAATCAAAGAAAGTATTATTTATGCCCACACTCAATACATAAAAAATAATGTAAATATAAGATCCAATTTTAATTTGTTGCTAACTGTACAAAGCGATCGCAACAACAACTGCAATTTTGTATCACATTCTTTAATTAATCAGATTGCATACGTGTTGTGTGTTCTATATTAATGTACTACTAAGTGTGACTCACTGTCAGACTTGCCGCTGCTGAAGTCGGTGCTGTGAGTCTTGTCCCCCATGCCGCTGAATGTGAAGTCACCCTGAAACGTGATACCTATGTGTTATTACATTATGTTACGATGCGATAAAGAAGGCACATTATGTACCGCTGACGCCCTGAAATTGATATATGTAGTATAAAAATATATTATAATAGTAATACCAATAGTCTTTTTGAGATGTTTTTGTTTTATTTTCATATATAGACAGCATGGAGCAGTCAACCTATAGAGTGGCATTGTCATTTATTTTGTATGAAAACAATTTACTTTTAAATACTGTTGCGATTACTTTGTTCTATTTTATAGTTTGATTTTTTGCTGTTTTTGGCACACCACCGAATAGAACAATGAGCCATTACATAAATGTTAAATATCTGCCGGAATATACACACGGGTCCAGTATTACTTATGTACTGCTTAATGCGAGCGACAGTTGACAGTTGTTAGTGTAAATAAACCGGGCAGTGGTGAATAAAATGGTCCGATATTTCGTCTCGATAGGTTGAGTGCTCCATGATGTACAGTTAACAAGAAAACTTATGCCCACATGAAATCTGTTGTGGTAATGATCATTAAATGTTCAATAACTAGAATATAGGCGTATGCAAACACAGAACTTTCACCATATTTCTTACCACAATCCAAATGAATGCAGAGTGAGCAGTGCTCCTCAGCCTCCTTAGAGAAAATCACTATCTACTGTCGCTTTTATAAATAAAAGTAACAATTAACAAAGAAAGTATGGGTTTTGACGATAACTTTCGAAATATATATATCGCGTGAACTATCGACAAATTACGTCGATTGCATACATTTCAAAGTTTTGGTTTTATACCACTGAGGTGACAAACAATCGGCCTGTCCGATGATAAGAGGTTATCGTAACCTATAGACGGGTGTGCCATCTGCGCGTTGCCTATACTGAAAAATCCTTTCATTATTTTCACGTCCATTTTGAAGAACTATGATGTAGTCTCTTCGAAAAATCTCGACAGGGAGGTCATTCCACAACCTGACAGTTCGAGATTACTTTGAAACCAAATCATGCGGGACCATATCGGTTCCAAGTGTAAGACCTTCTTGCCAGCAGAGAATAGTTAAAAAGATGCCATGGCAATAGAGTTATTTAAAGAATTCTTCGGAACACAATCCATTATACATTTGGTTGAACACAAACAAGGAAGCAGTCTCTCCTTAAACTTCATGAACGATTCTCATAGCTACTTTTTGAATTGTGTTGTAAGGTTCAAGCTGGTATACAGGTGCTTCCACCTATGGCACCAGTAATTTATATGGGATCGCACTTGATACTTATATAATAGCCGTCTTTGGTTTTACTAATATTGACGACAATGGATAGATAGTGATTTCTCTAAGTCTTCTGTCCTTTGCGAAACGTACTTATATTTAGGAGGACAATCCGTCGCCAACATTCTCCTATCGTTTTCATGCGATTCAAACCACATTCAACCATAAAACTTATTATATATTTCCCCCATATTTCATATGTATGGACCTATAGCGATACAAAGAGAGTTAAAGAAGTAAATACATTTCTTGTACTGTTCTTGTAGTACCGGTTTAATGCCAATCCTTCAAGATGCCGATGTTTTGGGAGAGAGTAATAGTTGGCATTCAATGCCTTGCTCCTATAACCATTTTAATTAATATCCAAAAATAAAATATAAAATTATTTTAATTGTATTAATATTTATGTAACAGCCTTTTCGCACTAGCAATTTGTAAGCGTTTCCAATGATGCGATTTATTAACGTCGCCTCACTAGCGATACGCTTGTAAATCGTTACTGTGATAACACTAAGTGTGTTACCAGTGTTATCAAGATATGGTATTGAAGATGGTATCTGGCGTTGCTTATAATTTTTATATCATTACAAAAAATGATTTATTATCAATCTTCTCTTATCATATACCTAGATATTGTGAAGAATGAGTAACATTTCTGAATCATACATACATAATAATAGTACAATTTATAACGATTTCCGCAAACATGGTTTCAATTTCATGACTTGTACACATTTTAAAATTCTAATTAACCGGGTTTATGTTTACATACATACATACATATCGTCACGCTGTATCCCTAACGCGGTAGTCAGAGAGGACGGAGCACCAATCGTCGCGGTCCTAACATACTTCTTTCGCTTCCTCAAATCTCATCATTCTCCTCAAACATTTTCGCCTAGGTATGCGAGTGCTTTTGAATTTCCGTCGGTTAACGCTTTGGCTATTTGAAAGTCATAAGTCAGCCTTGGTCTTCGTTGGCTTCTTTTACTACTCGCTTTCGCTCTGTAGATTTTCTTCGTCAGTTTTTTATCACTCATTCTTTCTATGTGCCCGAATCATCTAAGCATTCCTTTCTTCATTTTTACAATAACACTGACGTGCAACCCTGTTATACTACGCATCTCTTCATTGCTTATCCTGTCCGCAAGGGTGACCCCGCACATATTTCTTAGACATTGCATTTCTACTGCATGTCTGCATCTATCATACTTTCATTCGATTTCGGGCATATCCAGGCCACGTTACCATACATTAAAGTTGGCACCAACACCGCATTGTGTATGGCCATTTTAGCTGAGGAGTTAGATATATTCATACTGCTTACTAATGCGGACAGAGCACCGTTCACTATATTGCCGGCTGCTACCCGTCTTTCCACATCCAACACACATCTTCCATCCCCCGAAAGCGCACTCCCCAGATATACAATTTCGTTCACTTGTTCTAGACATTTTCCATGTACCCAAATCTCACATTTCGTCTGTACCGCTTCTCTTTCAAACACCAGAATCTTAGTTTTGTTCACATTCATATTTAATCCTTTCACTTCACAGTCTTCTTTCATCGACGTCGTGTTTGTATTAATACTTTAAGGTTAATATCAGCCTTGCCCGTCTGTCCGTGACCACGATCGGTGAAATCCGTTTGAAACGTCGGGATAATAAACGTTAGACCTTAAAGTAGGTGATTAACACGTTATAGACCCGGTTAGGTAGGATTTTAAGATGGTTTCTTCAGTAACTACAACAAAATTTTTTCAATAGTATCGATATCAGTAACAATTGAACAATAACGTTTCGCTATATGTGTATGTGGCGCACAGATGGACATATCCCAGGTCAGTGGGCGGGCGGTGGTCGGTGGTCAGAGGTCGTTGGTCTGTGGTCTGTGGTCGGTGGTCGGTGGTCGTTGGTCTGTGGTCGGTGGTCTTTGGTCAGTGGTCGGTGGTCGTTGGTCAGTGGTGGGTGGTCGTTTGTCAGTGGTCGGTGGTCGTTGGTCAGTGGCCGGTGGTCGTTGGTCAGTGGTCGGTGGTCGGTGGTCGTTGGTCAGTGGTCGGTGGTCGTTGGTCAGTGGTCGGTGGTCGGTGGTCGTTGGTCAGTGGTCGGTGGTCGTTGGTCAGTGGTCGGTGGTCGGTGGTCGTTGGTCGGTGGTCGGTGGTCGTTGGTCAGTGGTCGTTGGTCGTTGGTCAGTGGTCGGTGGTCGTTGGTCAGTGGTCGGTGGTCGTTGGTCAGTGGTCGGTGGTCGTTGGTCAGTGGTCGGTGGTCGTTGGTCAGTGGTCGGTGGTCGTTGGTCAGTGGTCGGTGGTCGGTGGTCGTTACTCACTCCGGTGCTGGACGAGAAGGTGTGCGACCTGGCGGCCAGCCCGTAGCCCGGCCGCGGCGCCTGGCGCAGCGATGACACCACTGCGGACATTGGACACCGCCGCCGTCAAACCCTCGCTCTCGCCCCTCGCCCCCCGGCCCTCGGCCCGCCCCGCCCGGTGTGGCGCGGTGTGGTGCGGTAAGTGTGGTGTGGAGTGGAGTGGTGTGGTGCGGTGTGGTGTAGTAAGGTAATACTCACGTTGCAGTAGTGCCTCGGCAGGGCGGCGGGCAGCGTGCTGGAGCGGAGCCCGTAGCCGGGCCGCGGGGCGCCGTGCACGACTGCGAGCGCACGGCGCGACATACCGACACACCCACCGTCAGACATGCGCGGACACACACGGACACACGCGGACACGTGCGGGCACGCGTATATCACGGACACACGCGCACACATTTACCCTCCGTAATGTAGTAAAAAATACATTTGTGTGTCGTACGTCCGCGATGCTAATCACGATCACATGTTCATAAGTTACTAAATGATTGAAATCTCTTACTTTAACTCGATTCTTGAACCACTATATTAAAAACATCTCCATACCTCTACAAATATTTATACTTTAAATATCTTCAATAATTATTGATGGCTTGATGAGAAAACGTTTTTATAGTTATATGTGGTGTTATTAAATGTAACAACAGATTTTGTATCTCATATAAAAAAACAAACGAATTAACTATCCAACTTATGGTAAATGGACCAAATCCAATAGCCATTTATAATATTAATATTAAGAAAGCACTTCAAATTGCAAACATGTTGGCAGCTCTGATAATTAAGATATTGTACCTCTTGTGCCAAAAATTTCAACAGCTGCTGTAACTGTTACCGGAACCGGAAAAAAACAATGTAAACAGCAAACAGTGCTCTTTAGTGGCAGGATTAGCGAGTAGAGTGGTGGCAGCAATGTCAATGAACCGCCACATAAGGTTGTAAGAACTCAGAGAAGCTTCCACTGTCCGTAAATTTGATGTTTAAAATATTTTTTGTTATGAAAATGTGATCGTCAAATCATGCTAAAATATCGACTCGAAAATAGAAACAACTAAAAACAACATACACACAATATACACAACTTTAACAATCTTTTCAAAATTATACGACAAAATTACACTCGAAAAAATACGCGAAATAACGCGAAAATTATCGCGAAAACTGTCTGAAAACATTTCCATTTTCGGATCGATAGATAACATTAAGGCGACGCATTGATAAACAATAATTTAATCTAAAATAGATCTTCTGCTCTATGAATACGTGCGCGCGTTGCTTACGAAAAATACGAAAAAAACAGTTATTTTCGTTGATTTTAATAACAATAATTAATTTTAAAAAATCCAACTGGCAGTTTGAAGAATAAGTTTAGATTAAACTATACAGAAAATTTTGCAACATAAATCGGTCCCGTTGCTCCAAAAAATGTAAGTCTCTGTTTTAAAAGAGGTTTCTTCGATATTTTTTTTGTGTTACAAAAGTTAACCAATCGTGTAACGTAACTGGCAAAATGAAGTCAATTAAATGAAGAATCATGTTACCAAATATCAATTTCATACGTTTGGTAGGCACTTAGAAAAATTGAGATCCCTGCCGTCAAAATTTTCAATGAGTCGCCTTAAAAAACTAAACGGCAACATAAAATATAATATTTTGTCTTCGATCACATATAACAAGATTCACAATCTCCTATAAAATTTAAACAAATTATTGTCCGAATTGACGTATATATTTTTAATATCGTAAAGTATTATCGGCAATATTGTGTTAATCTAAAGTAGACCTTACTGTTAAACCATAAGGTTATAAACGCTCGTAAACGATTCTTGCATGACATTGAAACGAAGTTTGTTAAATAAAATATTTAAAATGCAATCTTACGTCTCGTGCATAAAATATAATTCAAATAATCTATTTGCGTTGCTATGTTGCTACGTTGATTTGTTACGGGAAAGTGACAAGGATAAGACAAATATTGTCAGGCAATATTTCAAAATATGATTACGAATTTAATAAAAAAGAGCTATGTTATTACTATAATTAAATAATGAACACGTAAATAATATTATTTATTTATTAACCGAAAATAAGAACTCGCGTCTTTTTTTAGCGTTCTAGATGTGTTATTTTTGCAATTTTTGAAGGAGCACTTTGACATGTTCGCTGTTAGCGTTTTCGAATACCACTAAAACAGAAGTGCGCTTAAATACTCATTTAGAGCACATTTGGTTCGGACATTTTTGGAGCGTTGATTGTGTATCTAGTTATATGTGATCGAAGTATTTTGTACAAAATTTTGTATAAAAATAACAACACAAATCAATATTACATTATTTCATAAACATAAAAATGTATTTATTGTGAGAAATGTGAAATAATACACATATACATTGTATATTGAACGCATAAAAGTATAACCACATTATGTATAATACATATAAATATTGTATAGACTCAGGTGTTACTTTGCAGAAATCCATTTCATGTGATGAGTTACTAAAATTCCTAAAACGAGTCATTGGTTCGGTGCTGGTTAGCTGGCCGAGTCTGATCTCTGGTATATCCTGAGGGTACTTCGTTGAGAGGCAAAACACGTGTCGATTGGTGGTTTTTGGAGTTTGAGCGCAAAATAGCTAAAGATTTTAGGAATTCATCACATACATATAAATGTATAGAATTAATATGAATTAAATAGTAATAGAAAGCATGCAGCGATGTGCTCTACGTGACATTGCAACGAATAGTTATGAAAATGTATGAACATAATAAATATTACATATTAGTACATAAATATGGTATGTAATTACAGATAAAAAGCTTAAAGCATCATCGAACTGAAAAGAATATTTTCATACAACTGCAATGACACCGTAACATTTTTTTATACCGTTTGATACAAATATAGTATTTGTGTATTAATATTAGTTTCCAATTACAGAAATCTGGTGAATACCGAACGTCTACAATTTTCAAATTGTTAAGAGTCTGCCTATGCAGACTTTGATGAGTATGGTGACTTGAATCTCGATATCTAAAAAGACTGAGAGTTAGATATTTGGACACATACAACTTCCACTCTTAATATTGAAATCCTTAAACGTGAATACATGATTGGATAAAAAAATGTCTATAGGAAAAATTCTAGAAAAAACCCTGTTCTTTCTAGAATTTAGAAACCCTGTTTTTTAGAAACAAAGATTAAGTTGCATCTCCGACTCTACAGAATTTTAAAATAATATTTACTAAAATGAATAGGTAATTTTAATATCTTGATTCTCTAAAACCAGTTTTTTAATTGGTAATATAGTTTTCTTGGAAATTACAATTATGTAATTTCCAAGTAATTACGCAAAAACAAATTTTGCGATTTCTCCGCGCTAAATTATGATCAAACCACAACTACGAAAATCAACTTTATTGCTTACGACATAGGGCGCGAGGGTAATGAACGAATTCGGCTGCGCTGGGCTGCATAGACGGACTCTTAATTATACATGCAATACTTAGAATTCAATAACGAACCGCTGTCGTTGTAGTGTATGAGACAAAAGTTCTATGACCAACATTTTTTCAGTACAGAAATAAAATACAAATTGCAAATTCTATGACAAACATGAAATCAAAGTGAAACCATTTATTCCAAATAAAATTAATTACGAGTAAATTTTGTACTTTAAATGTATGTAGTTTGTTGATCATATTACATAACCTATTATGTATCGTCACATGCACTATTGTAACCATCGAAAATCTGTCGACCTGGCGAACTAGTTTATAGAATGTTTTATAAACTACATTGAGAATAGCATTAAACAGACAATATCTGGGATGCGCCGTGATTTGAAACACGGAAGCAGCATTTCTTCAAGGTCCAGAGATAATCCGATGGCTTGTATTGGCCTAAAACAGTACCGTTGTGCGGCGCGAGTTCCAACTCGTCATTAGTCCAGTGCACGACCAAATACTCGACTAGAACATGTGACTACTGCACTACTATACTGTGCTACTACTACTGCACTACTGACTACTGCACTTACCATACCCTCGTACGCATTTTGAAATTCGCCTAATCACAGCAACCATTACCTCAGTTTGCGTCCTTACACCGAGGCCTACTAAAGATTACTCTAATACGAGTTTTATGCTATATTTCAGTCAAGCGCTATGAAGATGATGAAACAAAAACATACTTCATAAGGCCAGACTTAAAACATATTATGAAAACATATTATGAAAGACAAAGCGTAGAATCTTTGAGATATACGATGAATAAACTTCATGGCTGCAATGTAGGGATGATTGATATTCGATTCGATTTTGGGCTATAAAACATCGAAGTTTTAACATCGAGAAATAGGTCCTCTATCGATACATAGATGTTGCTAATAAAAATATCAAAATATCGATATTTATGCATGTGTTCGTTGTAAAAATCAAATTAGGCTATAATGCAAACTTTACAAAAATCTGAAACTCCAAGTAACTTTTAAACTGTCAACCTATTAATCTAATTTGGAACTTTGACGAACGAAGTACTGTTTCTTAGTTTTTAAGATATATTACGTCATTTAATGTATATTATTATTTCATATTAGATTTTAGCACCAAGCATCGATGTTTTCATTTCAATATATGTATATTGAATATCGATGTTTACTTATCGATATTGATATCGACTTCAACATCAATGTTTTTCTAATATCGCTCATCCCTACTGGAATGAGATCGAATAAGCTAATGAATTCAGCAATTTCCAAAAACCAATCTCACCGTCTTCTAACCAGTAAGACCGCACTGTAAACAGACGCATTAGTCACGTTAAAACGGTAAATAAAATATACAGTCTTCTATGCTCTGTCCATCTATTCATATCATATACCACATTTCGTAAAATATATAACACATATAGAAAAACGAATTGATTTTAATAAGGAAATGTAGGTATTAAATAATTGTTTTAACAAAGAAATATTATTATTACATACCTTTTAACTCGTTAACCGATTATTATGTTTATAACTTTACATAGGAATGATATCCTAATTACATTACCCTAGTTATAAAGTGAAAAGATAAAACAAAGTAGCAATCTACGTTTGTCTGTGTATTAAAGCAGATTCTAATGCAGAATCACCAGCTAAGAATGTTTATATACGTAAAAACATTCACATTTAGTCAACAAAATGATGAAATATCGACTTTTCGTAATATAGTCCCATGCGAAACCGGGGCGAGTCGGCAGTAACCTTTTCAGAAATGTATAGATTACATCACTGAAAGAATCCTTAAACTTGATTAAATAGTTTTTGAGAAAATCGTGCCCAAATAGATACACATAGGTACATACAGCGAAAAAATAAACTTTCTTTTTTTAGTTGATTAAAATTGGACTTTTTGAATTTTATATCGTCGTATGTTTTAGACGTTTCCTTAATAGTAAGAAAATGGAATCTATTTTCTTTCATAATAATACTTTATTATTGAAATAATAATTTGGGTATAAATAGGGCCTTATATAACTACAAAACAATTTTAGGAAATGTGGTATTATCATACAATATTAATCAAATTTATTGAACTAAGTGTCATTTTATTGAAGTGTGGATACTGTTAGTATACCCCAGACAGACCCAAAATTCGAGCACGAGGCGTCGATAACGTATAATGAACTCGTGTTTGAAACCCTCGAACGTTACAGACGTTTCGTGCCCGCCAACTATGCGGGTTAGCGGTCAGCGGGAGCGGGTACGAGAAGAAGTCGTGCGGGTTAGCGACGGTCGACAGAATATAACATAGGCAATTTTGTTTAATGACAGAAGTTTACTGTTGCAGTATGAGTTCCCGTATTGACCACAGCTGCAAATGCATGCGATGGCTGAGAGTAAATAGTACAATATATCGACACTAGACTGCGTTACTTGTATGAAAATATTGATGCATATAACTCATATTTCTTCTCTGTATTTAACTTAGATTGAATAAAATCTTTTCATACATAGTAACGCCATCTGGTGAGCATCAAATTTCGACATGAAATAAATATATGACAGAAGAATGAGAATCGATATCGTTTACTCTTTTTACTGTATAGACAATCTATACTGTAGAGGAAGATAGATCTACCTTTATCTCTTAAGATGATAATACTTATGAAAAAGTCCATTAATGTATTGTTGTAAGTCACCTGACAATCCTGAAAGTAAAATTTGATTGAGCAGATTGTTTCAACAATAATACATTTATATAGCATTTATTCAACAGATGTTAGGTGACTTGTTAATTTTTAGGCAGTTCAAATCCAATTCAAATACAAATACATGTAAATGTAGGTATACTCATATGGTTCTAAGTTTAGAAATAACGGTGTATTGGATGTCAATTCTATAGATATCTAGCTCCCGTGTTTGTTATTATGCAATCATAGTATAAGTGTCCTCACTCCTCATGTCTGAATGACATGCGAAACAAGGTGTGTTTTGGTGCCTGTAAGTGACAAGTGTGTTACAGTGTGTGTACCCATGTGTGAGTGCATCGAGGTCTGTGTCTCCCTATTTGTAAGTGTTACATATAATACAATGCCCAAGTGTTCCCAATATTGATTAAATTCAATAATATGTGATTTAAAGTGTACATCATATATGTTATAGTTTGTTCCCATGTTCATAGTGGTATGTGTATTATAGTGTAACCGTCCCCGTGTACAAAAGTGGCATCTATAGAGTGTCCGTATGTATTATGTGTGTTACAGTGTGAGTGTTTCCGTGTACATAAGTGACATGTGTTACAGTGCAAGGTGCTCTCGTGTACATAGTAGAATGTGTGTTATAGTGTAAGCGTCCCCAAATCTGTAAGTAGCATCAGTTATAATGAAAGTATCCAAGTGCGCAGACTTAAGTGGCATAAGTATTACAGTTTAACTGGCATCTGTATTACAGTGTAAGTGACATGTGTTTTGGAGTGTAAGTGGAATATGTATTACAGTGTAAGTGGTATGTGTAATATTACAGTGTAAGTGGCATGTGTATTACAGTGTAAGTGGCATGTGTATCTGTGTTAGTGGTATGTGTATTGCAGTGTAAGTGTTTGTGTATACAAGTGTCACGTGTGTGTCGGTGTGTGCGTGTACCAACCGTTGTATGTGGGTATGTGCGAGTGGCTGGCGTACGCGGGCCCCAGCGAGCCGTCGTCGTGCAGCGGCCGCGCGTCCAGCGTGCGCGACGGGGACGCGCCCACCGGGGACGAGTAGCGCAGCCGCGGGGCCGCCTCGCGCGCCGCCGACGGGGTCCTACACACACACGCACACACACACGTACAGTGGCGCAGCCGCGGGGCCGCCTCGCGCGCCGCCGACGGGGTCCTACACACACACGCACACACACACGTACAGTGGCGCAGCCGCGGGGCCGCCTCGCGCGCCGCCGACGGGGTCCTACACACACACGCACACACACACGTACAGTGGCGCAGCCGCGGGGCCGCCTCGCGCGCCGCCGACGGGGTCCTACACACACACGCACACACACACGTACAGTGGCGCAGCCGCGGGGCCGCCTCGCGCGCCGCCGACGGGGTCCTACACACACACGCACACACACACGTACAGTGGCGCAGCCGCGGGGCCGCCTCGCGCGCCGCCGACGGGGTCCTACACACACACGCACACACACACGTACAGTGGCGCAGCCGCGGGGCCGCCTCGCGCGCCGCCGACGGGGTCCTACACACACACGCACACACACACGTACAGTGGCGCAGCCGCGGGGCCGCCTCGCGCGCCGCCGACGGGGTCCTACACACACACGCACACACACACGTACAGTGGCGCAGCCGCGGGGCCGCCTCGCGCGCCGCCGACGGGGTCCTACACACACACGCACACACACACGTACAGTGGCGCAGCCGCGGGGCCGCCTCGCGCGCCGCCGACGGGGTCCTACACACACACGCACACACACACGTACAGTGGCGCAGCCGCGGGGCCGCCTCGCGCGCCGCCGACGGGGTCCTACACACACACGCACACACACACGTACAGTGGCGCAGCCGCGGAGCCGCCTCGCGCGCCGCAGACGGGGTCCTACACACACACGCACACACATACACGTACAGTGGCGCAGCCGCGGGGCCGCCTCGCGCGCCGCTGACGGGGTCCTACACACACATACACGCACACACATACACGCACACACATACACGCACACACATACACGCACACACATACACGCACACACACACACGTACAGTGGCGCAGCCGCGGGGCCGCCTCGCGGGCCACCCGAGGGTTCTTACACATACACGCACACACACGCACGTACAGTGGCGCTGCCGAGGGGCCGCCTCGCGGGCCGCCCAAGGGGTCCTACACACACATCATACAGTATACATAATTTGCATTACCTGCTTGCGTTTCTAGGATCCAAATTCTGCTTTTTCCATTGTTGGAGTTTTTCTCGTTCTTTCACCTCTTTCAAAAACACCTAAAATAATGAAATTAAATAAATGGCCAAGTAACATGTAAATAATAGCTACTATACTATACTACTTCTATAATTGACTTTTGTACTTTAGAAGAAGACAGAAATTAGAAATTTTTAGGTTTTTTAATTGGTTTTGAACCATAATGAGCATTTTACGTACTTCTAATTGATACATTCATGGGATTGTTACTCTCTTAAATTGAGTGAAAGGGTATTTTGAATGAGTGGTTGGTGTGTTTAAACAATGATAAATTGTTTTTGTGGAGTTGAACTTTGGAATTTTTATATTCTCGACAAAGGTCTATAATTTCAATAAATAGTTTAGAAAATAAAAATTTGTAAATCGGTTTCAAATTTGGGTATCATTGAATACTAAAGTTCGTTATGGGGCATTTTATATATTGTTAAGAAGTATATGTTGAAAAATTTTTAATTGTAGCTTTTAACAATATTGGAAAAGTAGGGTAAGAGTGAGCTGGCGAGAAATTAAGATAAGAGAGGGAGAGTAGGAAAAGGGAGTGAGAAGAGAGGTAGAAGGAGTGGAATTAAGGTGAAAACAGAGATTAGTATTAAACAATGAAAGAATGATGAAATAAGGGAGATAAAAAATGACAGAAAGAGATAATGAGAGAGATAAATATACATATAAATATATTTATTTACAGATGGAAATAGGGATTATAATGTATGATGTTATCAAATATATAAAAATCAATGTTTGTTTGTTTGCTTTTTCGTATTTTATGGGGTGCCATATCGTTCATTCGATTGTGATGAAATTTGGTATGGAGATAGCTTGAATCCTGAGGAAGGATATGGGCTATATTAAAAATAAAAAACGCAGACAAAGACGCTAGTGTTTAGCAAAATGCACGCTTAATGATTAGATGAGCGATGGCGAGAGCGTGGAGAGCATGTATTTCTCATGCATTTGAACGTACTTTTAAACCAATTGGTGTTTTGAGGAGGTGTGACGATAAACTTAGTGTTATTAAGAGTTGTACAGGGATGTGTTTGAGCGGCGAGAGGGCGATACCTGTGCGATGCCGGACTCGATCTTGGCCAGCTCGCGCTCCTCGCGCTTCAGCTTGGGGTCGACTTCGTCGGCGGTGGTGCGGGCGGAGGTGCGGGCCCGCACTCCGGGCGCATCGTCGTCCGTGTCGCTGTCGGGCACGCCGCGGTACGTGTCGGACCAGCGGCGGCGCCGCTCGGGGTCCGAGTAGGGGTAGGGCGGCGCGGGGAAGTCGTCCCGCTCGATCTTGGGCAGCGTGCCGGGCGGCGGCTTGAACGCGGCCGGGTAGTGCGACAGCTCGATGGGCTCCTCGTTGTTCATGTGCGGCGACTTGGGCCTCGGCGTCTCGGCGCGCATGGAGTCCACGAGGGCGCGCATGGCCGGCCGACCGGCGCGGGAGGAGGCGCGAGTGGCCGTGCCAGTGCCGGTGCCAGTGCCGGTGCCAGTGCTGGCGCTAGAGGGCGGGCGGTGGAAGTGCGGCGAGGCGGGCGGCCGGTCGTAGGGCTGCAGCGGGCGGCGCAGGTAGGCCGGCTCGCCCGCCAAGTACGAGTAGGTGGTGATGCGGTGCGGCGACACGGCGCCGCCGTCGCGGTACTCGCGGTACTCGCGCAGCGCCAGCCCCGGAGACGTCCCGCGGTAGTAGCCACAGCCCGAGCCCGACCCGTACTGCGCACGCGCACCCATACACTTAGTATATACTGACGTATAAACTTACAAACAGTGCGAGTGGGAATGTAATTTTTTGTGATAGTGGCGCGAACAAGAAAGGAACAGCTATATGTGAGCAGTCGAGGGTGTAGTATAACTTTCTTTGATGTTACAATAATCACCCATAATCTCCCTAAACATTGTTGTTGTATTAAAACCCAGAACTTACTGTATACTGACGTATTGATGTACGAGTGCGAATGAGAATATAATCTTTTATGATAGTGGCACAAATAGCAAAGGGACAGCGAATGGAACGCTATTGTAACCCTTTTTCAATGACAGGTCGTCATAAATCGTCACGCTGTGAAAACGCTGGTAACTTATTTCGTGTTATTCCTATTTTATTTCAAAGATGTACTGTATTTTTCAATATTAGTTACTTGTTTTGTATGTGATTGTAATATTACATATCGCAATAATCAAGGAAATCATTCATTTCATAGGTGACAATGATAAAAATGGTCACGAGTCGACGTGCTCTATATTCGTCTATACGCCAGTAGTATATATACGCCAGTATATACTAAGTTTACACGCGCATCACACCACATATTCATTACATGCCTTCAAACTTATATTTCTCTTCAAGCTTTACCATACATAGTTTCAAAAATAAAACAATATCTTCTCAATTTGTGCTTCATAGAGATGTTGACTGTTTTGTTAACACACTAACTCCACCACGAAGGTGTATCACACACGAGCGTACATCGCACGCGTGAACACACACGGGCACATAATACATACACAAACATACTCTTCCTAATATCTTAATTGTGTCATTAATTTTTATATTTGTATATGGTCCTTCGAGCCGGATATGTGTGAATTGTTCCGCTCTTTCTCACATTTATTCTTTTATTTATTATTAAAACTATTATTAAAAATCTTTATTGTTAAAAATTCACATAAGAACATATTTAGCATGCATCAGGTAATCGTTCTGTAGTTTTCAACGAAACAAAAACTTCATGAAATAAATCACCATTAACTAATAAAAAAGAACAAAATGGGACCAAAATATTTATTACTTATATTTTTGATTACTCGTTTTTGTTTTTAATTATTATTACATATCTTTAACAAATTATACATACATACATATCCTCACGCTGTATCGCTGTTTAACTAATTAGAGCTCAGTTAATGCAAATATGACGATATAACTAGGCTTTAAAATACGAATAGACAGACTAACGGACAATAGATGAGGGTACTATAATAAAGTTTCTGTCTTATCCCTTTTGAGAATGGAACGCTATAAAAAGTGAAGTGGTATAAAATTAACAAAGACAACATTTTGTAAAATAATATATCTGATTTAATACAACTAACTAAAGACTTGAATATGAGTTTGGTAAAAACACGACATAAAAAACTAAACTAAATGAAATAATTCAATTAATCAACACATCCACATGCTTTCAAGATACATCTACGTACACGAAACATGGCAAAAGAAAAAAGAACATCGAAAATAAAGTAAGAATAAAAAAAACCTGTAAATGTGTCAACTAAAATAGAAAAATGTGCTTCTGGACGATTAATTGAATCAATGAAAATGCTTCATAGAATAAAATAATAATAATATACTCAGACATTTCACACAGCGCCATCTAGCCCCAAAGTAAGCAGCACAGCGCTTGTGTTATGGGTACTAGGCAACTGATATAATACGTATGTAAAATTCTTTTGTAAATAAATACATATTATACATAAACACCCAGACTCAGGGCGGGAATTGAACCCGCAACTATAAAAATATTAAATATTATTATTATCAAATGGAATACTACTGAGAATAAAATACAAAGAATCGTCCAGAGGCACAAAAATAATAAAAACTAAAAATAAAAAAGAAAACAACGGACCTTCCTGGTCAAGCTACTGTAGGGGCTGCAGTAGGAGCCGTTGACGCTGGGTGTGCGCGAGCGCAGCGAGAACTGGCGACACACGGCCGCGTCACGCGTCACGCGTCACTCGCCGCACGCACACACGCACGCACGTGCGCACGCGCGCATGCGCACGCGGCGTGCGTGTGTACGTGCGGGCATATGCGCGTGCGCATGGTTACGGTGGACATGCATAAGCATACTCTTTCTGATTTATTTTTAAACGATTTTACGATTGATTAAAATAGAATATCAATTTGTAATACTGTTAATATTCAAAAGTAAACTTGACGGTACGTACTCACAGCACTTGCTTGTGACCCTCATATGTGAAGAAAATAAAATTGGAAAAAAATCATCACACATGCATAAATTACAATGTTGCACTAGACCAGCCATTCCCAAAGTGGGCGATAACGCCCCCTTGTGGGCGCTGCAGGCCTAAAGCGGGGCGGTAAGAGACCCAGAAAAAAAATGGGGGCGTTGTGTAGAGGCCTAGGGGGTGATTTGTAATTTCATTTAGCTAGGAGGCATCTTAGACAACGACTGCATGAGCTCTCGACTCAGTAGACAAAATAAGTTTGGGAACCAGTGCACTAGACACTATTAAAAATATCGGTTAATGCGTGTTAGGCACGCATGTTCAATAGCTATATTCGTAGACTTTTCTCACTCTGACTTCGTAAACCGTCAACGGTAATTTGAATATTTTTTTTAAATATTTCTGTTGCAACGCTTTTCATAGTTTTCATTGATAATGCTAACCAAAAACTAAAGCTACACATACGGGGAATTCATTTTATTTTCTTGGCTATCAAATTAACGGTAAAAATAATGACATCGTTGAGATCACATGCAAGTGACGTAAGAAAATAATAAATAATTGCAATAAAAATAGAAGAAATGAAAGAAAAACAATTTACTATGCACTGCAATTAATTTTATAATATCTACTTGGAAATGGAGAGAATCTTTGGTACAATCGTGCTTACGACATAAACGTGCAATGATACTGTACAAACGCTACATACACAATTAAATGACAGCTACGAGCATTACTTATGTTAAATTACCAGTTTGTGCATTTGTACATTTTTTTATTGTATATTGTAAATATTATATGATAATTTGTGTTACTTTTTAAGTATTATGTGATATACAGTGTATACTACAAAAAGTTGGCATACATAAAGAGCGCACGTAGGTATGTGTATATGTGAAGCGTGTCTGAGTAGGATGTGTGAGGTTCGTAGGAGAGGTAGGTATGTGTCAGGTGTGTCTGGCGGGTATGTTTGAGGTGTGTATCGGAGGTAGATGTGTGTCAGGCATGTCTGGGTGGGTGTTTATAAGGTGTGCTGCGCGAGTGTGTGTTTGATGGGTACAACATATGTGTATGTCTGGTGTGTCTAGAGGGTAGGCGTTTGTGAGGTGTGTCTGGGAGATACGCGTTTGTGAGGTGTGTCTAGGGTGTCGGGGTGTATGAGATGTGTCTAGGTGGGTACGTGTGAGGTCTGTCTGTGTGGTAGGCATGTGTAATTTGTATCTGAATGGGTGTGCGGAGGTGTATCTGGCGGATATGTGAGGTGTACCTGAGCAAGTATGTGTGAGGTGTGTCTAGGCGGGTACATGTGAGGTTTGCCTGGGTAGTAGGCGTGTGTGAGGTGTATCTGGATGGGTATATCTGGCGGGTAGGTGAGGTATACCCGAGCAGGTATGTGTGAAGTGTGTCTAGGCGGGTATGTGTGAGGTCTGTCTGGGGGGTAGGCGTTTGTGAGGTGTGCCTGATGAGTACGTGTGAGGTGTGTGTGCCTGAGCGAGTCCGTGTGAGGTGTGTGTGCCTGAGCGAGTACGTGTGAGGTGTGTGTGCCTGAGCGAGTACGTGTGAGGTCTGGCTGGGTGGTAGGCGGCGAGTGTCACGTGCGAGGTGCGCGCGGGCGGTACGCACCTGCAGCTCCGAGTCGGCGCGGCGGTGCGGCGAGTGCGGCGAGTGGGGCGAGTGCGGCGAGTGGGGCGAGTGGGGCGAGTGCGGCTGGTCGTGCGGCGCCGGGCCGCAGCGCGGGTGCCAGATGGCGGCGCCCTGCAGGAACATCTCCTCGCCGTCGCCGAAGGGGTCGCCGCACTTGGAGCAGCGCGCGCACGTGGGGTGGAAGTGGTGCGCGTCGCCCGCCTGCAGCACCTTGCCGGCGATGTAGCGGCGGCAGTAGGCGCAGCGCACGCCGAACAGGCGCTGGTAGTCGCGCTCGCAGTAGGGCGTGCCCGCGCGGCCCATGTACTCGCCCTGCAGCACGCCGCCGCACGCGCCGCACGAGAAGCACCACGTGTGCCACTGCCTGCGCACGCGCGCACACGCGCACACACTCACACACTCACACACTCACACCGGCCCGGTCGGGGGCCGTCCGTCAACTACGTCACGCGTTAGGGTACGCGTTAGGGGGACTGGAGAGGGGCTCAACTAAATGTGACATTGTGTCACAAGGGGCAGGGGGGGTCAAGCTTTGTGACATCACATGTCAAAATCTAAAACATTTAAATGAGAAATTTATATGTAAACAAAAACTCGATCTATATTTATAAGGTTTAAGTCGTAATTTTTCCATTAAAAACCAAAATTATGTTTTAATATTTTTGATGTCACACCACGGGGAAAGGAGGTTTCACAAATATGACCACGTGTGACAAAGACGGGGGTGGTGGGGAGGGGGTCAAAAATCATAAAATTTGTATGACGTAATTTATGGATAGCCCCTTACTACTAGTGATGTACTAGGTATCCGTATCCACGTCCGCGAATAACCCAGAGAAAAAAGATCTGTATTCGTATCCGTATCCGTTACTTCTTAACAGATTTCGAACGGACGTTTTATATTAATGAATTTCATTAAATGGAATTTTAAAAATGGATAGCATTGATATATAATACCTTCGAATTACTACTTATTTCTTAAAATTACAGTTTCGGCATTTTTTACTGCATAAAACAAACAAATACATAATGACAAACATTATAATTGTAAGTTACCTCACTAGGGTTACATACAATAAGATTAATTTATTTGTATTCGAACAAACTCGAAGTACAAAATCAAAGTCCGTATTCATATTCGCAGATTTAAACACTAATAATCCGTATACATACTCGTATCCGCGGAATTACATATATTTTTAGCAATCTGGCACATCTCTAGTTATTACCTCAAAATTTGCAAACAGTGACAGCCACGCGATCATTGTGCGACCGATCACTAATTGTAATAAACAATTGGTATCATATACGAGTATGACGATTGCGTGTCTATAGCGCCATGACCGTAAAATGCACTTTTCGCGGTAGATATAGCGCTCCTATACAAATTGCATTATACAAATTCTCATTATGACAGCAGATATCGCGCGATATTTGGCTGTCGCATGCTAACTACCAGTTAGATAATAAGCGTGCGGCGCACACCGTTACGTCACGTGTCTGTCCGTTATCTTTATACTGCTAAATTGCTGAATCGATTTTGATTAAATTGAGTATTGACACCGCTTGGGAAATAAGAAATTCAATTTCTTTATTCATCATTCGTTTTTCTCTTTTATCAGGTATGCAGGAAAAATACTCTTAAAAATCTTTCATCGTTATTTTTTCAACTACTAGTTTTGTGTATTTTTATGTGCGAATAAATAAATAAAATAAAGAAACTGCGTTCTTAAAAATATCGCGCAAAATGAATAGCGGATAACAGCTATATTTATTGATTTACATGTGTTCCAAAAGCAAGAATTAAATCAAATGGGAACAAGAGATTACTCTTTAACATTTTAATGTCATGAATGGCGGTTTTGCCTTTGACGATTCAAAGCTACAATCATTTCTTAATTCAATAATAATACAGTACCCCTAAACGGACATTACAAATCAGAATAAAAACAGCACATGCGTTACTGTGCGGAAAAACCTGTAAAATTACGAACAGCTCACCTTTCGAGCGCGACCAGCGCCTGCCCCTCCGACAGTTCCTGGCCGCAGCCGGCGCATTCTGGAATTCATATTAAATATCTACATATTACCTATTATACTGTATACATATACATATACTTAATACGTAATAACTAATAACTTTCATTCCTATTACATTATAGTGGCCATACAGTATAAAAGCTGTCAATAAAAATTACTCATGCTATGCGTTTAAAATAAAAATAGAACTCCCAAAATAATTTTCTGTCTCACATTCTGTATGCTATGTCAGATTACGGTCAGTTATGCGTAAGGTTAACAAAAAAAGGAAATCAACAAAACATTAATTTTAAATTAATAATAATTTTAAAAGTATTTTTTACTTCAATAAAGGAAAGTAATTCATGACGATTTTTACATTTTTTTGAAATTGCGTTCTATAACTAAAAAATAAAAGAAATATTACTACGCCCGGCGCGGGTGTCCTGGCAGTGTAATTTTCATTTAAATGGCGTAAATATTACTGAAATTTTTATTTTACATATTTTATTTAGTGTTAAAAAAGGTCAAAAAAAATTTTTTTTTTTTTTTGCTCATGTACTTTTTTGCTGGTAATACAATAATATCAAAAAGTAAGCAATAGTTAAGTTATCTATGGATGAGATTGCGATGCTATTATTATTTCAAACTCATAGTGGTTTTCTAATTCTGCAGTTTCTGGTCACCATGGTTTTTCACGTCAAGAGAACCCCAGACAGACGTGACGAACTAAGGATTAAGTCCTTCAACCACACAAATCCAACTAGAGAGTCATGTAGATGACAATCGTAGCTACCGAAAATCAAGCGTTCTACAATGAGAAGTGACATTATAATGGTCTACAGTCAGTTTTTTGACATATAAATATCGTCATACGATGACAAAATTAGGCAAATCGTGATGCGCCCGGGCATATTGTGAAACTTCCCTATTCATCAGGCTAGTCGGGCACGTTCATTCTGAGGGTATCTAAAGTATTAGTAATTGTGTGATTTATGTAAAAGTAGTATTTTTTGGCTCATAGCTACATCGCAATGCATTTTATTTCGTAATTACTTTATTATTGTAATTTTCTGTTACAATATTCAATTTGATATAACGGAGCCATCTTGTGCACACGTAAACCAACCAGAAAGCGAGGAGATAGCGCCACTAGTGGCGTAAAATGCAACTGTTTTACGTTGTGCTGTTAGGTTATATGGTGTCAATCTTCCAAGCTAAATGTTTTAAAAATTGACGAATGTTATACTCTCATTTATTCGTGCGACTACTTCCTTGACACAACATGATAATATTGGCAAGATAAGGTCGTTTTTATATCACCAGGTACATCATAATCTGTCCAATCCTATGATCGTACGACTACATATACAAGGTTATTGTCAAAGGGGGTATAAATCCGCCAGGGTTTCAACGTGTCAATGTTGTCAATATAATAATTACGGAATACGTATATTTTGTTTTCATTCGAAAGAAATATAATAGAAAAAAAAATACTACCTTATCGTTATGTCGTACATTCCAAATGTTTGCTAGCGACGTAAAAAGCTGATATTAGGGTTGCCTCACCTTTATTTTTTTTAAACTTTGAGGTGTTATACTAGAACTATTGACTTTTGGTGAAGTTGTAGAATGCAAATTTTCTGTTGTCATGGGTACTTTACTACCCTTTCGCATTCACACATCCTTTCGAAATAACCCTGTGTATCTAGTTCAAGCCGTCTGGTACCCACCAGACGGCTACGATCGCTAGCAATGTGTGGTGGTGTGTACTTACCGTTCTCGCCGGGCGTGCGCTTGTCGATACCGTTCTGATGGTGCGCAGGGGCAGGCGCAGGCGCAGTCGCGGGCGCGGCGCCGGGCGTGGGCGTGGGCGCGGGCGTGGCGGCCGGCGTGGGCGTGGGCGCGGGCGACGGCGACGGTTGAGGCGAGCGCGTGGCTCGGGCCGTCTGCTTGAGCGGCGCTCCCACGCCCGCGCTCACGCAGCTGGAGCACACCACTTCCGCGCCCGTGTACGTCACCTTCTCGCCCGACGGGAACGCGCGCCTGCGGACACACGCACGGCCACGCTCGTACACACGGACGGTATATGACTCGGGCCAAGAACCGAAATGGACGGAGCATTTGCTTCTAAGAGCGTGTCCATTTTTCGTAGACCGACTTTCTGGACTTTTACTAATGTGCGTGACTAGAGAAGAATCACAGTATACAACAATACACAGCTTAACATGACATTATCTTTTTTAATATTATACTATTTTTGAAAACAATTATGTTGGTAATGTACGTGAAGTCGCTCATGAGCTAAGACGAATTACACTGACAGCTTGAGGTTACCATAATTCCTACCCTCAATGAGATAGAAAGAGACACGAAAATTCGTTTAACACAAGGCGATAAAAGCGGCAACCTATTAAGGCTCCGTCCGTTATGTTTCTAGATCCGAGATTTTTAACATTAAACTTCTATAGCCGCGTCACAGATACAGAACGCTTTAAAATGGGATGTAAAACCCATGTAATGACATTGCGTCAGTTACCACTAGGGCACCAGTAGGCTTTGATACCACATATTATGTATATCTTCACAAGCATATACAACCGATAATAAAAACGTCAAATGATATCATAGTAGAAGTCGAACTACACAACTTAACTGAGATTGGCTAGTTCGGTAGGTGTTACGACCAATATCGATTTGTCGAAAAAAAAGGAGGAGGTTTTATGATCGTTTGTATGTATGTTTTTTTTTTATGTATGTTCACCGATAAGTTCGTCAATTGTGGACCGATATTTCGATAATTTTGTTTTTGTTTCAAAGGATATACTTCCGAGGTGGTCCCGTTTAAATTTCATTGGTGTTGAAGCTTGGACTTCAAAGATACACTAAATTACACCAAATAACGCGACCTGGGGCCTTACCGCCATCTCTTATAACATTATTATTTTAATGTAACTTGATTTAAAAAGCTTAAAATTCTGACGTAGTTAATCATCAATACACGAAAGAAATACGTAAGAACTGTCCAACCTAACTTAACTACTCCGTAAGTCAAGTCAAGTAATGGAAGTAAGCCCTCTGGTTATAACCTTTATTCATTGATGATTCTCTTGTACATATATCGTTGCGCTCCAGAATTAGAAAAAAGTTAATTGTAGACCTGCCCTAGATATTTATTTAGGTCTTGGTTATTCAAAAGGGAGAAATAAAAAAAAAATTAAACCACCTTCAAAAAAATCACTGAAAACGAAATAACTATCCTTTACTAATCAAAACTCAGGTACACTAAATATAACTTTATAAATACGATACACATACCTATATAATTAAATTTGACAGTTATTGAAGTCGGTGCCAAATCAATGTGCAACAACAGAAAGTTTATTAGTTTGGAGGTTTGGTTTATTAGTTTGGTTGGCATAGTTTTCAGCGTTTTTTTTTCTGAAGACAGTTTCATTATTTGCCACTATACGTGGACAGTGTCAAAGATGCAGAGGAGTAATTGTAATCCATCCGTCTTCCGGTCACATCATCCAAACCTGTCATCACTACATTGCAGCCAATTAGAATAAAACCTGGCTCATGTACTATGCCATTTAATCAGTTTGCCTGAGAACTCAACTTCATACAGCTTCTACCACGATACTGTGACTATGAAATAAATGTCGTACCGTCCATGGTTGCGCCGTTATGTGTATTTGAATATAACATATGCATTTTTTATGAAATTCACTTCTGTGGAGGGTTCCGCGACTCAAAATTATAATAATTGACACAGATAACAGTAGACATAGATATCTCAGGAATGGATACATGTCCAGTGACCACGGATCCTGTATATTTTAAATTATAAATTTTTAAATCTCAGACTAATAAATGCTTGACTGCAAAAAATATGATTTGATTTCAAATGAAATAGCCTAGCAACTGTTAAGATCGTCCATATAATCAAGATAAACACCATAAGACGCTCAAAATAAACACCATCGGCTGACGGCCCGCTCCCGATACTGATTCCCGTTTCTACGACGTAACAATTAATCACGCTGTCAACGTGTTGAAACATATTCCAAACGCGGCATCATTACAAAACTTTGCTTTTACTAAATTAGGCCGAGAGAGCCGCTGAGTCACAGATGTTATGATTACATTCATTCTGATTTCTTTAATTTTTTAATCTAATACATCTATTCACACACGCATAACTTAATATGCGCAGTTGAAAAACGTTTATATTTTCCCACGAGTTGATATTTGGATTAAAAATATATCTCTAATATAGCGAACAGATGTGATAGAGAGAAACATCGTAATCTTGAATCCTTAATAAATACCTCTTTCGCTTCCTATACGTACCTACATATCTCATGTTGCATCCTTAATAAGGTACACAGAAAAGACAGGGAAGCAAACATAGCGGTCATTACATACTTTTTGACAGACAGACATACAATTTGTTCCTCCCTAACAGGGAACACGGAAAGGATAGGGCAGCAAAAATTGCGGTCCTTACATACTTCTTGACTGATAGACAAACGGACGGATAGATTTAAAGTGTTCCTTTTTTTAATTTTAGAACAGAACATTAAAAATAAAATCCATGGGAACGAAGCCGCGGGCAAGAATTTGTGTTTGCGTATGTGTACTCACTTGCAGCGTCCGCACGTGAAGCATTTCTGGTGGTATGTGTTCCCGAGCGCGGAGACCACCTCGCCCTCTACGTACTGGTTGCACGCCGCGCACCGCGTGCCGAACGCGCGCTGGTAATCCTGCACGCAATCACACGCCATCACACTTCACTCCTCACGCCTCACACACGACCCGATATGGAACGAGTCAATCGACAATTAAATTACGCCAGAACAGTATAAAAGGACACAACGTGATACCAGCGAAAATAATACGAGAGAAGGGAAACTTAGTACCTAGCCGTCGTCAAAAAACGGACGCATATAGGCGTCACTTTGTTTCCAATATGCATTGACTGAATGCATGTTTTATTATTTATACATTTATTAACCCAGAGAAAATATGACTAATGGCTATGTATAATAACTGAAAGTACAATACATTGCATAGTATCTAATCCGTTAGTGGAATACGCAAAGTTCTAACGCAAAGTATCTACCAGATTTCTTTAATTTCTCATAAGTTTATGGGTTGCAGAAATGCAAGACACTTCGGAAGGACGATAAATCAATCGCAAGTGTTTAGACTTTTTAAACTTTGTGTGTAAGTAAGTGATGCGATAGATAGTGTCCTGTGAGTGGCGACACTGTTCACACAATCCATCTAGCGCTTCTACGCATTCATATACGCTGAATTTCCAGGTAATTGGATTGTCTTTGATCGTTCATCTGAAAGGCTCGATATACTAGTAAAATTTAATCGTCAAATTATATTAGCGCCCATAAATTAAATATAATCCACTAACCCAAACAGTATCTTAATTTTTTGTTTGTCTATATATTAATAGCTGAAGAAAAAACTTTGTACACCTTTTTTAGCATATCGCGGTTAAATTTCGAGCTGTAAATTCTCTGTGATATTTGAGATGTGAGCTGTTTCTAATCTGTGTTACATATGTCAAGAGAAAAAAAGTGTTTATATTTACGGTCGAGTTTCGACCATTTGGCAACCTATAGGTTGCCAAGTGCAAATAAAGTGATTTATTAATTGACACTGCAGTGTTAATTAATAAATCACTTTATTTGCATTCCTCGTCTCCTGTTACAGTATGGTCTTCATTAATTAACGCCATTTTAGTTTTGTGACAGTAATGTCTAAAATATAAACGAGTTTTTGTAATATTTTAAATATTTTGTAAAAGATATTGCGTCGATAAATTGATAGCGTTACTGCATCCCCACTTGTAATCGGATAAATTTAATCCAGCTTGTGTAACCGCGTGCCGTGAAAGACGATTAACGGCAAAACTAATTGCATCGACATCTGCCAATTCACTTTCTTTTGTAAACCAAAGAATAATGACAAACGTAGAAGCAGGGATAAAGTAACATTAAAAACAGTCCATTTACAATTTTGATACCGCATTACTAGAGACGCATAATAGTTGTATGATTTGTGATTATGTAGTGTGTACATTGTTATAGGTTCAACCAAGTCGATTTCAGATAATTTCGTTTCATAAACTTTGTGACGTGTACAGGAAATAACATGTTTTTTGCTTCAATCATTGGCATACACCAGGCTATAACAAAAATTGAGGAAGAAAGTAGATTAAATTAGATATGATATGATATGATAGATGTTCGAACGTTTCAAAACCCTTTTTTCCTTTTTTTTAAATTCTGCACAACTGATTATACGGGACTACTTGGACAAGTGGTACGATAAATTAAAATCACGGTTTATTTGCTACACTAGAGTTTTAATTTCACTTCGAGTTCGAGTCGTAAACGGTTTAATATCACACTATTAACTAACCTTGTCATTCGCGACTACGAGATCGCTATGGTCACTAGGTCGTTGCAGACAAAATAAAAACCAGAGCAAAGAAACTTATCTAGTACTTATCTTTAAAAAGGGATGTATGTAACCGTCCGCTTATTTATATGATATTTAACTACCATAGCGGTCCCATAGTTGCGAGTAGAATAGTGATGTTTATGCATTACTAAACAACAGAAAGTAAGATTATGATTACGCATAGTAACCCACAGAGTGTTAAGGAATGACATTTGTAGTCTCATGATATGACCTAAACAAATGAGCTCAGGATATGTCTTATACATAGTAAGAATAACCTATTTATTACATGAATCATTGTGTTATATCTTTCTTCATAACTCAATATAGAAGATTAAGAGCTGATTTTTCAATTTTCAGATATCATTTAACTGTAGAATATTTTTTACATTTTGACAGTTCTTGTAGAGAACAACTGTCAATTCAAAATCAGGCATTTATAAAATATAAACCGTAGCAACCCTAGCTCACGTGCCGAGAGAGTGTACGCGGTAAATTGTTTCGATGTTAGGTGGGTGTTTATCTTCCTTGGTTTATACCATATTACGATTTAAATCTCTTTTGTTTATTCGTTATTATCTCTAGTCGATAAATCATCACTATGCCGTAGAAATATACGGATGGCACCAGGCATTCGTTTCTTGACGAGAAGTACCTTTTAAGTTTGCCTTCTTTTGTTTTGATTTTTATTTATATATTTATGGATTTATTATATATATGTATGGATGGGCCGGTTTAGTTGCTACACTTTTAAAGTATAGCGACACGGAGTCTACGTTTTTGTTATGGTTACCTACTAGGAGGGATGTTGGAAGTGTGGAAAAGTGTAAATATATGTTGTATCGATATTTTTTAAAAATATCGATATCGATATATCGAAAAAAATATATCGATATGTCGGTACAATTATGTAACGTTTGAACATTTTATTAAATGTTGAAATAGTTTCATTTCAACATTTAATATAATGATGTTTTATATCGACAGATCAAATTGGAATGGATTGCCTGAAAATATTGATACGTCGATATGTTCAGTCGATCACTACGTGCGAGTGTGCGTGCGTGTATGTGCGTGTATGCGCGTGTGTGCGTGTGTGTGCAGCGGGCGCGCACCTGCGGGCAGTAGTAGTGGCCGTCCTTGGTGAAGAAGCCGCCGCGGGCGAGCGAGGCGGCGCAGGTGCGGCACGTGAAGCACGCCGTGTGGAAGTACTTGTCGGACACGCGCAGCACCTCGCCGCTGCACTTGCCGCCGCACGCGCCGCACACCACCTTGCCTGCAACCACACCGGCCGTGCGCGTGCGCAGCGTTAGTGCCGCGCTTCGTGCTTCCAGCTTCGAGCTTCGAGGGCATCGCGACCTCCCTAGTCTTAGGCACTCATTTTTTAAGTTTTTGGTTATATAAAAAGAGTGAAAGAGAAATATGTTCCTACTTTATACGTACATACATATCTTTACACTCTATCCCTAACGGGATAGTCAGTTATTTTATAATTATAAACCCTCTTAATGATGTCTTTCCAGTTAATTCACTTTTTCTCTCTTATTTATGTATGTAAAATATTAAATAATACTATGTAGCTCATATATATCTTTAACTATATAGCTCATACATTTCTGTTTATTTTTCAAATTCAAATGATAGTTGTGGCCTTATTTATTGAAATTATGATATTATGTACCTAAATTGTGAATTTGTACCTATTATATACCTAAGTACATAATATCATAATTTCAATAAATAAGGCCACAACGCTACTGCTATATAACTGTAGGTTTCCAATAAATATCTAAATAAATTAAAATCACAGTTAGATGATAAAAATAAAATACAACAGATGTTGCCAAATTAATTAGAAAATATTAACTCTGTCCGCGCGTTACCGTTCAACGCGCACCAGACAAGTGACCACCCGTGTCGCTTCACTTAAGTACCTTTTTTGCCTTTTTTTTAATTCTGCACAACTGGAAAACACGGGACTGCTTGCACAAGTTGTACAATGCACTTGGCTAGTTTTAGTGAGCATTAAACTAATTTTAAAGTTAAAAATACTCTATATGAAGATCCACAAAGTAATATTTTTTAAAGAGACCAGCGGGCTTATTCACAAACGTCGGCAACTCAACTTTCCGTATCCGACAAGAAACTTTTCGATGATTTTGTCTATACGCGATTCACAAATCCGAAATCGTATTATATTTATATTATATATATTATATCATATTATATATAGTAGTATTCACAAATCCAAGCCGTCGGATTGAATTTATGCTTTTCGACGATCGGCCTTTTCGCCACGGGAAGTTTCCGACGTTTGTGAATAGCCCCCCAGATAGATAATACAATCGAAAATTACATTCATACGAAAGTGACCCCGAGTTGAGAACTCACAATTAATCCATTGTCACGAATTGCTTCAGATATGAGATACTGCTTATGACGGTTATGATTAGGCTGTTTTAAAAATCTATTGGTCAAGCGCGCGTCTGACTCACGCGGAGCGTTCTCGTACAATATTTATACATAAACTAGCGACCCGCGGGGTTATTACCTAAAAATTTGCAGACAGCGACAGCGACGCAATCACCCGATCGGTGACTAATTGTAATAAAAAATTGGTATCTTGTATGACGATTGCGTATATATTATTTTATGACCGTAACATGCACTTTTCGCAGTTGATTTAGCGCCACTATACAAATTACATTACAAAAATTCTCGTTTTGACAGCAGATATCGCGCGATATTGGCTGTCGCATGCTGTTAGCAAGTTATGTAATAAACGTGCCGGCCCGCACGCTTATTACCGAACTTACCGTCAGCATGCGACAGCCAAATATCGCGCGATATCTGCTGTCAAAACGAGAATTTGTATTATGTAATTTGTAGTGGCGCTAAATCTACCGCGAGAAGTACATTTTACGGTCATGGCGCAATACACACGTAATCATCACATATGATGTTAATTTTGTATCACAGTTAGTGACCGGTCGCACAGTGATTGCGTGGCTGTCGCTGTCTGCAAATTTTTAGGTAATGGTATATATAATTTGGTATATTGCAAACATTCAACATCCGATGGGATGTTGAATGTTTGCAATATACCAAATTTTTTTATTGAGATTTTCATACTTAAATACCATCGAAATTTTCGACTTTTTTCGTGGATTTTCCAAAAATTTTCTATCATGCAAACCTTATCCTGACAAGAACACGACAGAAAAAAAATCAGTCAAATCGACCAAGCCGTTCTCAAGTTATGCTCCGTCATACATGTCGCAATTGACTTTTATTTATAAGTAAACTAAACTTGATTTCTCAAAATCTATAAGGCGTAGGGCTTTCATTTTATTCTCAACTAGATGTTGCCTGCGCCTGAAATACAATATTGATAAAGCCAGTAAATGCGTGTGCAGAGAAATTTATGTCCAGACTATTGTTTTTTCTTCAATGAAATCGCTAATTTTATAGTACCTATTATGCTTTTCCAATCAATGTGCATTTAAAAACGACTTTTTTCAACTCTTTTTCATTAATTGAGTAATTTCTTCAGGAATTTTATTATAAAGACGAACAAGAAACGAAAAAAGAAATAAAATCACTGTCAACTCTAATAGACGGACAGACAAAAGCAAGCGATTCCGTTCTTTCAAGGAACCTAAAAATAATGGTGATCCTGAATTTATTGTTAATGTCTATTTTATCTATGAGACGACCGGCGCGGCGCGGCCCTCGTGGGTGTCGGTGCCACTGGCAATTGACCCCTCCCGTTATTAATTCTAATTTATTATACAACAGCGCTCCAATGCCCACACGTGAAATGCAGTGAGAGGTCTTTTACAAATCGTGCACGAGGACACGTGACTGCACTCGCACGCTTATCAGTTACTTTAATTATTTCAATCACGTTGAGAATGTAACACCTGTTTCTTACAGACATAATTATAAAACTGCAGTCTGTTTGTATATGCAGCGTCTAAGAGAATTAACCAGAAAGAAGAATTACTTTAAATACCCATTTATCAAATATCTAAAACGGGAAATTTAACGCGATTATGCATTAAATTACGTTAAATTTCCCGTTTTAAATATTTTATAACGCTTTGCGAAAGTTTAAAAGTTCATACCTGTTTATCAAATTAATAAGAAAAGTAGTCCGTAGTAACGCACCTTTTTTATGCACAGTTCTGCTTATTTACCGTAGAACAGGCCTTAAACAGCATAACATACGTACTTAGACCAAAAAGGATATTAATGTTTCTTTCAAGTTGCTATTTAAACAGTAAACACTTCTACACTGGTCTGGGAGAGAAAAAAATAAGCCAAGTGTGAGTGGAATAGCGTACAGAGTATGTCGTACAATATCTATATGGAACTATCGCGTTACCAAAAAAAGGTGTAACTTTATTACGTTGCATTTTTATTTACGTGATGCGCTACACATGTAAAGTTGTTAAAAGTTGACCTAATTAAAAAAATATGTCGTTTCGTCGCTTATCTATAATTAAAATCTCTGACAATGACGCGGTGCGTAGTGTACAGATGATGGCGATGAATAAAAACATGAGGGCTGTCCGCGTCAGTGTTGGGCAATATGTAATTGTAAAAACAGTTACAATTAAAAACTGTATGTAATTAAAAATTTTAATTTATTGTATAGACTCGGGTGTTACTTTGCGGAAATCTATTTCATGTGATGAATTCATAAAATCTTTAACTATTTTCCGCTCAAACGTCAAAAACCACCAATCGACACGTGTTTCGCGTCTCAACGAAGTATCCTTAGGATATACCAGAGATCGGACTCGGTCATCTAACCGGCACCGATTCGGTGCTGGTTAGATGAGCGGAAAATAGCTAAAGATTTTAGGAAATCATCACAAAAAATTGTAATTGTAAAACGTAATTGCAAAAACATTTTGTAGGCAAAGAATTACAGTCACAAATTTTAATTGTAATTGTTTTTACAATTCATTCTGCCCAGCACTGACTGGTCTGCGTACTGTACAATTTGTGAAACGCATCAAACTTTACATTATAGATAGATATAGTATAGATAACTCTTTATTGCCAACACATCCGTGGGCCTAGACAAGTCGTTCAATTGTCGTAAACGTTAGTAGAATAGAATAACAAATAACATCTGATCTAGCGTAACGACTCAAACGAGTCAAACGTTATTAACTTTCTATTAAATCAAATGAAAAGTACAGTTGAGTGAAAATCGCCGCATAAAACATAACCAAGTGATACTTTTGACGAGCGAGAACACCAGCAAGAACGTTTCGACTTCACGAGACGTTTGTCCCTCGTCCAGCCGCTCGGGGACCTCGGGGTAGAAACAAAATCAACATTACCGTTTATAAAAATCAAAGTGTAACGTACAGGCGGTCTTATCGCTTAGAGCGATCTCTTCCAGACAACCATAGGGTGCATAGTAACATTGAAAACTGATACGGAAGGCGATGGATTACAAACTATAAAAATTGAATGTACATAATTATTTCATACTATCAATATGTAGGTTCTTCTTGTGGGTTCTTTCCAATATATTTTTTTAAATTGACGGTAGCCTTAACGAGTACAAATATCTTGTAAATATTAGATTTATACTTGAATAAATTAATTTAATTTTGACGTGGACAATTATAAATTACTACGGGCCTGTCCCGGGTTGAATACATAAAGTGTCGCCTATGTTCATCTGGAATAATGTACCTTTTAAATAGTGAAAGAAATATTTAACTTTATTACTTTGTTCAACTGATTACTAGACATACAAACAAACTAAGGATGGCTTGCACCAACTATTTAAATTCGATTTAAGGAACGGACATCTCGCTTGACCATAATATTAAACAGTTGGTGTAAGTGAGATGTCAGATCGTTAAATCGAGTTCAAATAGTTGGTGCAAGCCACCCTTAGAATATTCGCTCTCTCTTTATAATATTAGTATAGAATATAGATTAGCGCAGATATTTTGCTAATTAGTAAAATATCAGAACTATAAAAGAAATTAAAAAAAAATTAAAAGCGCTAACGTTAAACATTTTTCTACGGAATCTGCAAAAGAATCCTGTCGGTCTCGTCAGACAGCAACATAAAAACAGAGATAAGAACCACGATCAAGTGAAAGAGCATCCATATATGGATAACTGTGGAAATAGCCCGTGAGTTAAGATTGAAATATTGATGTAACAACACTAGATGGTACCGACGATAACGACGACAGTCACGACATCGTTTCGCCACAAATCACGCTAAAAAGGAGACCATAAGGCGATCGATAAACACAGACAGTGACGTCAGCGTTTTCCATTTATGTTCAGAGTGCATTCACCGAATATATACAATAGAGGAATCAATAACAGACCGGTGTCAAGCACGCCGGGGTAGGGTGAAGGTGAAGTTTACACAGTCCGAGAGAATCAATTAAGTGAACAAAGAACACCATAACTAGGATTCATATAACGATGACATGAAAAAAAATCGGTCATGTGTGATTTGGACTCGCGTAGTGGGTTCCATACGATATTAACCCAGTAAAAATACGATTTGAAAAAATGTAACGACCTAACGAACATAATGCAATAAGAAGGCGCGGCTCGCCACTACCGCCATGCCTTGCTACTTGAAGTTGACTTAATATTATCAGTATTATATATTTGTGCACAACTAATGTGGAACGGAATAAATAGTTTGGACTCAATGTGATTAATTTCTTTACGGAACCTGTAACATAACCTGTGACAGGTTCAATAAAAAAAACTAATTGAATAACTCTAAATTATGCTACCACTGAATACATTTATATTAACGACATCCAGTACAATGGTACAATAATATTACAATGTACTATGTAATTATGCTTTTTATTCGGCTGTTAAACCAGTAGCAAGTGGAGAAGAACACGTGATACACCGCGCCCATATCTAGTATGTTAGTATTCTGTGGTCCATATTCCGTCTAGGGTTGCCAGATGGCCACGGTATTACAAGAAAATCCTGGATTTTGTTTCTTGCCTTGTTTTCAATAATTATACATTAAAGTCCCGGATATTGAATTTATATAAAGCTACGGTGCATACTAGTTAAAATTTAAGTATTTGAAAAGAGATTCTAAGAAGTCTGCTACACTTGCCATCTCGCTGACAGTAGATTTCGTGAGAGACAGAGAAAGTTTGTTAGCATATTGATAATTCGTCTTCTTCAACAATTTCAGTAGAATCAAATTAGCATATTTTTGTTTCAAGTTTTGGTATTTGTATTTTTAGTTCGTTAAGTTATGAATAAATATTTTTCGAAATAATAGCTTTATAACATATATAAATAATAGTCTGTCTTATCTACCTACCTACTGTCATTGACCTACATACTGCTTAGTACCTACTGTTATAGAAAAAATTCGGTGTGTGCTTATGACCACACGACAGAAGTGAAAACTTATATGATATTCTAATTTTAAAATATATGTACTTACGAGTATATATACGACCGCGCTTGATGACGACTGGAGACGGGTATACCCGATTCAGCATCACCGACCCGAGCGTGATGGTTCAATTTCGTTCACTGTGCAAAGAGCGCAAGATGCGCCTAAAGAAGTCATCACTTCAAAAGTATTGCTAGTCACTGTTCCTGGACACTTTGTAAAAGTGTCCAGGAAATGACATCGACCTGGATCTGACAACCCTAGCGCAGCTCACGAGCCCGTTGCGCCGGCGCGTGCTGTGCACGCATACACAACCGCGCGTGCCTCCTGCTCTGATCACTTTACTGCTGCTTCACTGCATACAACGCTCTCTTTATTCGTAACTACATGTGTATTCCTAACAAGTTGCAATCTGTATGTATACAGGCTGTCCTAAATACCTTTTGCATAACTGAATTGTATAATAGGTATATGGTATGATATTCATGCTGTACCATATACCCAAAAATTATTTATAATTAATACAAGTTAGAATTTTAAAAGTCATAAGACTGTGGGTATTTGATAATCCGTGAGGTTATACCAAGGTCATTTTTAGAGTACCGTAAGTTAAAATGAAAAACGGAACGCATATCACATCAGCCAGGCGTTTATCCGTCTACCGCAGTCGATTTTATAACAAACTTGTACAATAAACTTCACATTTGATATAGTGTCACATCTTGTTAACCATACTGTGTTGTTCCATATGAGGGTTAAAGAAGGAGTGAACTGGATACTCAAACCCCCGAGAGGTGCTTCGGCACAGCGCGGGAGGAGCTCTGGCGCGTTCCATAGGAGCTCCCGGAGTCTTTCGATAAAGCACCGTGGACGAACCATCGGAGTTTTGGCTGGTAAAAGCCTCACATAACCCAATAACCCTGTCTGTCCCCCGGGATGCTGGGTATCTGTGTGCAAATTTCCCCAACCAAAAAAAAAGGTACTCAAACCGCGACTTGACGATTCCCCCTTTACCTCGGAGACTATTAAACCCAGAATTATAAACATATTTGAGGAATACCTACAAAGCTTAACCCTTTACCATGGACTTATTAACTCTAGACCTGTCCCGTACCACGAAGGAAAATAAAATTAAATAAATTGTAGATGTATGGGTGATTGTGATGAAATGGCGGTCGGTCAGATTATCCGATAATAAATGTGTCGTCTGTCGTATGTACAGGTGAGTCAGCTGATCTGATTTGTGTCACCGTTGCTGCTGGGACACGGAGTCTGGTCTTATTTGTTAAGTCTATGCCCTTCACCCATTGTAATGAAAGTGTTACAAGGAGTTAACGAAACAATTAATATGTCCAAAAAAAGTTAAAAAACCATTTTATAAAAATCGTATTAGTTGCGAAAATGATGGAACAAATCGATTGTGACATTTTTTGTATGTATGGACTGATTTATATAATAAAAGCCATTTAAAATTCAATTAAAATATTTAGTTGCAATGCGAAACACTCGCGGTGGACATTAACCGTATCCATTTAACACCTGACCGCAACCTGCGCGCGGGCAGGCGGCGCGCGACGCGCGGAATGCGCCCACCGGTTAAATATAACAAGGGGCGATTTGGCTGAGCGCCAGCGGACGGAATACCATACTTGTACTCTTCCGCATTCGAAACGAGCCCTTGTTGAGATAGGTTACACAAAAGAAGTATGTAGCAAGAGCACGAACGGACTATCTACGGTTCCCTTAAAATAGAAAGATGGCCCAGTTATGAATAAAGAATTTTTTATTTACATAACTTATAAACAAATGTATAAATAACCAATCGTGTGACGATTAAGCTTGATTTCAAGTGAATGTTGATTTCACAGACTATTCGATTGACGTTGACCAAAAAAAAAATTGTTACCTTTAATAAAAATCAGTTGTTCAATTAGAAAATCCTTTAAAGAATTACAATAAACACAACATGTTCGTTTACTACGGCAAAGAAGTACTCGAAAAAATTAATGTTATATTACTAGTTGACGATTCAAAATAAACAGTTAGCGACCCACCTCTAATCGTAAGTGCCACAAAACAATGTTTATTAAGCGCAATCCAAATTAATCTCCAATAGTTCAGAGAGGCGAACGGTAACGTGTTATATTATATGTAAGACCCAAAAGACAGAATTACATAAGAAAATAGTTAAACCGACTTCATAAATGAAAACACTGAAAAGTACGAAATAATTATCTTACACTGATCAAAACTCAAGTATAAAAATAACTTTTTGAATGCAGTACAAATATCTACATAATTAAATTTGACAGTGACTGAAGTTGATGCCAAGTCTACCATACTAGTAGACTATCTGTTTCTGTTTATTGGTTTGGCACCGACTTCAATAACTCATATTTAATCATATAGGTATTTGTATCGTATTTGTAAAGTTATTTTCGTACTTGAGTTTTGATTAGTAAAAGTCTTTTGTAATTTCAGTGATTTTATTTTGAAATCTGTTAATTTTTTCTCTCAATAAGCTATTTATTTTTCTCTTTTCCGTGGCTTTGTCCTAAATCCTTAGGTTTACAACCAAGCTTTTTTCAATTCTGAAACGAAACATTGAATAAGAGGATCATCAAAATATATAAGCCGTTGGAAAGTTTTCTATAAGCGGTACTCCATCATCAGATCTTAATTAAATTTCTATGGGATTACAATGGATATGTCGCGTTTCAATCAAAAAAATCATCAAAATCGGTGCACAAATGAAGAAGATATCGCGTAACATTTAAAAAAAATTCAATCGCATTGAAAATCTTTTCCTTTTTTTTGAAGACGGTAAAAACTACACAACGAAGGCTGATTTTTACGTTAGAGGGTTGTTGCGTTTTGTCTTTGCAGTTGTCGACTTTTTTTTATTGACTGAGCCTGACTTATTAATTTAGTTCTAGTTTTTGTCTATACTCTTAGCGTACTACAGAAGCCTGGCTTTACGTAATTTTCAATAAATAAATAAATAGGAATTTAATTTGCCACTTATTCCAAGACAATTAACAAAAATGTTGATTTCCTTTTTACAAGACAAGAAATAGAAGCCGAATCTATATCCTGTTTTTATACCTATTTTTGATTTTGAATTTTATCTTATCTCAGAACTTTATAGGTACTTATTAAGAAATACTGTTGAATGAAATCCTGCAAATTTCCAATAATATTTGAAAAATGATTAAGAATATACTTTTTACCGCCAATATCATCACTCATCATATTTGATACAGATATATGTATTTAGAACTTCATGAAACGTCAATGTGCCGGAAGCAGAAAGTTCAGAGCAACACCCGCTAACCTAAACAGCTAGCAAATATAAACTCGAAAGGTCATTAACACTTTCGATAGCAAATCAATGTCAACTATTTTAGAACATCTGTGACATTTCTAAACGTCGGCCATTGACATTGGAAACATCGATCAAAAATATGAGGAGTAATTAGTTATAAAGCCGTGTTCAGGCTTGTCACGGATTAGGAACCGGCTGACCAAAAGAGCGATATTATTAGTAGAGCAGATCAAACATCGAAAATAAATCACGTTATCAAAAATCGATTCGTCTGAACCACTGTACAAACAACAATAATTTCGAATGTTGTAAATAATCTTGAGCTGCGCGCATCAATCACTCGCGGAGCCGGAAACCGCCTGCGATGGATAAAAACAATAATGAAACAAAAACTTGTCTATGACGGAGCAAAGCAAAGAATGAATCACGCGCACTCTTCAATATTCTGTGCCGATAAAAACATCTTCACTAGGCGTATAGCATCCTCTATACAATAAATTATAAACACAATTCGGCCTGTTCATTCACCCACGTATATACCATATACAAATATTCGACGATAGTCTTATTGGACAGACTTCGGTATTATTTTAGTAGCGTCTGTTTGTAATGCGTCAGGAGCCTATTATTACGAGCCGTGCGAGCATTTGGAACACCTGAGAAAGGTACAAGGGTGAGGCTCCACGAGAATGGTAATTGGTGATGATGCCAACGCAAAAAGTTCGCGAAGGGGCGGCCGTATTGAGGATCGCAGAGGTGAACGAACTGGAATTATACATCCTTAATGAGGAGGACATTCCGAAGTTTGACACGGTTACGTGTGAGAGGAGATTTCATAACCATGTAAATGTCACGGCCTGCTCGGAGAGCATAATATATACTGACACATATATTCACGCCATATCCTTAACGGGGTAGTCAGAGGGGACGGAGCGCCAAGCGTCGCGGTCCTTAGATACTTCTTTCGCTTCCTCAAATCTCGTCATTCTCCTCACACATTTTCGCCTAGGTATGCGAGTGCTTTTGACATTTCCGTTTTAGAGATTTTCTTCGTCAGTCTTTCGTCACTCATTCTTTCCATGTGCCCGAACCATCTTAGCATTCCTTTCTTCATGTTTACAACAACATTGTCGTGCAACCTTGTCATACTGCGTATCTCTTCATTGCTTTGTCCGCAAGGGTGACACCGCACATATTTGAGACACACACAGAGAGCATAATGGGACCGATATACGAATGGAATGTCGTGGAAGGCTAGACTAGCTCGAACCACAATGGTACAACTTTTAATATAAAATTAGAAAAATGGGCACAATAATCGAAAGAACAACAAGAAAATACAATACCGAAAAAGTTAATTGGAATCAATTCTGTTTAAAATTGACTCAAATGTGGTCAACTGTTCCGTTATATAAACTCGATGAAGTTATTGCATAGAATAAATGACTGCGAATAATGGCAAATAGCCACCTATACACTAGTGGGGTGGTCCGATTTGTAATATGCATGCAAAACGGTCCCGCTGGGTAAAGGTCCAGTCACATCTAAAGGTAGCGAACGTGTAACATACGTAGAGCGGCTGGACCAGTGGCTAACGCTTCATACAGTGGAAACGCTTGCTGGCGTAATTGTGCTCGTCAAAAGTGACACCTGGCTACGTTTTTTACGGCGGTTTTCACAAGACTTTAAATTTCGTTCGACATATAAGGAAGATAATAACGTTTGACTAACAATTTAAAATTCGTTACGCTGGTCCACGTAGTATTAGTCATTCTATTCTACTAGCGTTTACGACAAATGAGCTACTTGTCTAGGCCCTCAGCAGAGATCAAAAATATAACAGCAATTGTCCACATGCGTATTTCAAATGTGATGGGCGTAATATAAGAGTAATGTATCCGTGCAGACTAGGCATGGGCAACTACTCAAAATTTGCGCCAACTCAGTAGCAGTCTATCTCACTGTGCTGGCGCTTTGAGTTAACTCGAATTTGCGCCATGGTGAAGCAAAAGGTTATGCGCTGAGTGAAACGAAAAGCGCGCGTCACCCACATCCCGCGCCCACAGGAAGCGTATTATGCGCTGAAGTACGTTATGAGCTAATACATTTGAAATAAGTGAGCCGACACACCCAGCACAGTGAACGGAACTGCGAACAGCGATTGCGCGGATAGCACAGTGTTATGTCACAGTACAAGTAAGCATACAGTATTCTATCTTCATACAAACGCTCTCAAACGACGCGCTCGAAATCTCGGCATTTCTCGACATACGACAGTCGCGAGTGCGCCGCGGTTGTCGTCGTAAGGTATGAGACGTTCCCGTTCATTTACTGACTAAATATTATGTCAATCAAGTTTACGAGCATAATGTTCAGTGTATGGATGTTTGAATACATCTATATCGAAACCGGAAATATTTCTCTGTTGCTAATTTGTAGGAAATATATTATCATAATGATCTAGTTAATTTATTTATGATTTTTAATTATACTCCACACGAAATGCATTTTTTTTGTCCATTTCCACCATACTAACTCACAAACTTTTGAAACTAGATATAAAATACTAGTAAAATTATATAAATAAAACTTCTTAAATTTGCAATAATATAAAATGAAAAGATAATATGTCAGTTTAATATAGTACCGATTATCAAATACGTAACTCAAGAAAAACATTCAGTCCAAGTCAGTAGCCCTATTGCGTGTTTACGTACCAAACGACCGTAGGTAATTATCTCTAGGACACTGCCGAGATAGAATACTGTATGCTTACTTGTACTGTGGTTATGTCTAATGCAGACATGAGCCGGCGCGGCCAACGTTGCAGCTGTGGTTTTTCAGTGTCTGAAGAATTGTTTAAATTATAAAAAACAAATCAAACTATTGTTTTTTTTTGCCTTAAATGTCCAGCATTGGGGAACCTTTGGTATGTCCGTCTGTTCGTCAATCACGGCTGATGTTCTTAGAAACTATGTAACACACCAGCTTGCAATTAAACACAGTGTACGTCTTGTTAACGTACATATTGCGATTATGGTAGGTACACTAAATACAATTTTAAAACTGCTAGAACCCACTTAATAAAACACAAAATGAAAAGACAAGTTTCGTAATACACTTTTTTCCACAGTTTTATTCTTAAATATGTAGATCCTTTAGTTTTTCACAGAGAACAGAACAGAACCAGAGAAAGTAGTACCACAAAGTATAAAATCACAGATAAGAGTTCAGATTTCTATACCTCTACATATCATAGACCAAAATACATATGAAATTTATTTTCCAATAAAAACATCCACAGGAAAATTTAAGGAGCCAATTAAAGGGTGTTCGATCTAAATTACTTAGAAGACTTAGACTATACCACCCTTATCTACGAAATTGACTCAGAATTTTATTAATTTCAGAATCGTTCAATTTTTTAGCTTTTATAGGAAAAATTGAATGCCTTCGGTCTTATAATAACCACGAATTAAGTTTATTTTACGATTTTATAAATCTGTGCGCCGGTGGAGGTCATTGACAATTTTTTTCATACGAAATAAATAATGTACCAACATCTTCGCATATCTGTGATAAAGTAATAATAATGCAATATGTATGTAATTCCCCGTTGCGTCACTACTCAATGTTGTGCAATAAACGTATTGTACGCAACAAGCACCGCGCCGGCCCCCGGGGACCTCTGCACTGCACTTCTGCGACCCTGGTACAGCACCGCCGGGAAATAACAATACAGAGGCTATCATCGCGGTACATTACATTCATTCACTCCGACAGTTTGTAATCTTTTTCAACAACATTACAATAGAACATTTCGAAGATTATATGAGAATGATATATTTAGCGGTATGTTAAAAACTCTGTCTGTATGTCCATCTCAGTCGTTTTCCTCATTGCCAAAGAATACTTAACGTAAAGTACCTGGGCGATCGAGCTTTGCTCGCGTATATTACAAATAAAAACAAAAAAGGTCTGACCACACTGCAGGATTCGAACCCGCGCACTTCGGCGTGGTAGACCTACACTCAGCTGCTACTGTGCTATTGAGAAGGTAAACTCAGCTGTGAAATTTAAAAGTTTAGAAGTTTAGAGTTTAGAAGTTTTAAGTGTGTGAAGGACGGAGAAAACGATTTTTCCCAGAATTGAAACCTAGTTAAATCGATTTCTCGCCGCCCTCAACCCCTATATTGTAAATTTGATCGAAATCGTTAGTCGTTTTCGAGAAAGCAATATAAAATATTTATATATACAAACATTGCTATAATAATACTAATATAACGCTATAATAATAATATAATAGTGGATAATTATTATCTTTTTTAGAAAAAAAAACAGCTCAAAATAAGATAACAATACATTTTTACAATATACATCATTAACAATACACGGCCGGTGACTACGACAATCACATCAGAACTGACACAAATATCAACACATTTAAAAATAGAATACCTACTTTTAAAAATAAAATGTCCGTTCCAGATACAATTTTATTTCGGGATGCTTTTAAAAGCACTTTAAAATTGTAACAATAACAACTGAAATGCTATTCATCACTATATAAAAAATAACAAAAATAAATTAATAAATAAACGTTTATAACGTATATTGATATGAAAAATATTAAGACGCTATGAAATAATTATAGGCTATTAAAAAAATTAAACAATAGAAAATATTAGTTTTAACCAAAAATACATGATTTCGATTAACTGAACAAGAAGATATTTGTATAAATTTGAATTTTAAATATTATGTAACATCCATACCATTATAGTTAGGTTTGGGTAGTTTCCTTTACAATAGTGAATAGTTAGAAGTATGTTCATTGTGGAAACCGTTTTTAATTTGTGTATGATTTAAAGCAGAAATAGCATATTTATCTAGAGTACTATTAATTTTAAATATAATTCTATTTTCAGTGTTTTAGTCTATGCGTGTGTTATATATATCTATAAATAACGAATGAATTCAAACTGCAGTTCTCGGCTCACTTCAAAACGTCTACAGTCGATATCGATTTATCCATCTGCGCGCCTACGATCGTGATCTGCCCATCAAGTTGCACGTTCTACGCAATTAACGTACATTTAGCTCTTTTGTTTAACTGTTTATTAGATTAGAAGCTAGTGTAATGTAGTGAGTGCACTTTCTATATTCTGGACTGAAGCTTATAGAGCTTTATTTTGAAATTTAAATAAGGTTCAAGCCATTAGAGGCGTAAAAACTTCTCCAGAAGACTTAAATTATCTTTGGAAAACCTGCCTCAGTTTCTTTCGTTATACTCTTTTTAAATAACCGAAATTAGTACCATAATTGTACACTTTGGTACAAATACGTCATAATTACTAAAATTACACTCAATTTACTAAATAAAACCATCAATTACTCGGTTGCGTTTTATCATCCCCCTTTCTCCTAAGATACGATATCATTATAGGTACAGATACTTATACTTACTATAACGATCACACAACTGTTGATTCACGTTAGTACATAGAAAAAATATTGTTGATTCTTTTTTAGAATTTCGAAAACTAAACTTTAATTTTTGGTGTGTAGTTCCTAATCTAGGCTAAGCCTTTTTTTTATCAGTCAATTAAAAGTAAAGATAACTTGACACCTCAACACGCACACCCCACAAATCAGGGATCATAATGAGAGGAGTCAAGAAACGTATTCTAAGCAAACAGGGCGGTGCGCATAAGTTAGTATATACATACGAATAATAAAGTATTGAAGGCGGAATGACGGTTCTATGTGGTCGGGTCGATATTTCCACGAAGTTCCGGAACCGGCGAGCCTACCATTCATCATCTTGTCGACTCGCACTTCGGTTGACTGCAGACACTCTTGACAAATCATTGTGTCAATCATACCGCTTTCTATCCCAATCTTTTACTGCACGATGTTGAAGAATCAGTGCAGTGACAGTAAATCGTTTGAAACCGTCTATGATAACTGTTTTTCAACAACCGTTTTCGTACACAAAACTATTTACAGTCTGTTCCAACAATGACAATTCTCCTATTTTAAAAACGCGTTACTATTAACAACACAATAATTCAATTTGATTCTTTAAGCTGATCTGTGTTCACGACTCGCTCATTTTAAATTGTAAAGAAACCACCGACACCGTTTACTAACAGTTGTTCGAATGGGCAAACGCATAAAAGCTTTTTGTTTCGAGACATTAAATCTTAAGAGGCTACGACACCAGTGTTGTACTGCAGTTGGCCGAGAAAATGAGCAAGTCGTAATTCATCCGAGAAGTTAGTGAAATGTTGAAATTACTCAGTAGAGATGGATAGGTCTGGATGTGCAGTGTTCAAGGATGGCCCAAGGATAGAAAACTGTAAGTCACATAACCGTATCAAGCACTCTTGGCCCAGCAAGAGAAAGAGTATTGAGTAATGACTGTTTTCTATGGATCAGCAATAACGTTTGCTGCCGAGAAATATTCTAAAGATATTCAGATTTGTAGGAAGTCAAGACAATGTGTCATGGTAAGTGCGAGGGTAAGAGCTACGCAAGTACCCGGCGCATCTCCTGTGATTCGCTTTGGATACTGAGAGGCGTGTGTAGGAGTATAGGTGGTGGGTAGTTGTTCAAAGATCCGTATCCGGTGCAGTACTAATGGATATAAATGTCTGTTGGATTAAATGTGCATCTAAATACAAATCGGATATGTATTCTTTCATTCAGTATGGGACGTGTGACACGGATCACGTATTCCGTAAGTCATTATACAGTACTCTGTGGTTGCTCGTATACAGCTCCGAGGACAGGATGCTGAGCGTATGGAATGGTCTCAATTAATAGGTGTTAAGATTCACTCGTCTGATTGATAAAATTAGAACCTTTGACCAAAACGATAAAACATTTTTACAAGTTAGAATTACAGTCTAATTTTTGTTAATGAGCACACAGCACACTCATACATTTTCTCTTTCAAGGAGATGTGCTTGAAACTAGAAGAGACCTCCTAAAGAGATAAGCATTGCTTTTTGTAAGTTATTCCTTCCTTCCTTATTTATGTATATTCTTACTAGCTGTGCACCGTGGCTTCGCCCGCGATAAAAAGTTCCCTCTTCGGGACGAGAATAGCCAAGATAAAAAGTCCTTCTGCCTGCAATGAAATTCCCGTCAGTCAGCCACAGACAAAAATTAAAAATAGCGAGTTTGAATTTTGGTAAAGTACAAATAACTGCATGCGTCTAACAATATTTTTATTTCGCCTTAACTTCGAAAGCCTTTATTTCGAAATTACAGACAGACAGACACATCGATGTCATTTATTTGTATAGATGTGCAAATAAATGAATAAACGAACGTATATGTCTTTGAATAACTCGAACCTATGGCACTGTAACAAAACCGTATCAGTACAACAGCGGCAAGTCGTGCGCGTCGCCCCTCGCAGGATGAACGCAGTTTAAACATCCCGGCCAGTTCCACTTTAACCATAAAAATACTAGTGTGCTTCCAACGAACGATGGATATCACGAAAAGATAATAGAATTATGTGGAAATTCACGCCTCTGTGCGCAAGATGAACTTGCACTTAACCATTACCTTCAAATACTACAGACACAAATTGTGTGACCGCGAACAAAGCATTAATAGGCTGACTTTATTGGTACCACTCACGTAATTAATCGACGCACTAATCACCGCACTAATGGACTCGTCTTTGATCAATGCTAAACAATACATTTAATTTTAAAATAATCTACATTCTGTACTAATATTACAAAGAGAAAGCTGATTTTGTTTTGAAGTTTTTTTACATGTGGAGGCTAATTTTCGGAACCACTGCACCTATTAGAATAATAGATTACATGACTAACTGTCTGATCAAAAAAAGCACTGAAAAGTACAAAATAACTATCCTCTACTAATCAAAACTCAAGTACAATAAAAATAACTTTATAAGTACGATACAAATATCTATATAATTAAATTTGTCAGTTATTGAAGTCGGTGCCAAGCCTATCAAACTAATAAACTTTCTGTTGTTGCACATTGATTTGGCACCGATTTCAATAACTGTCTTTAATTATATAGGTATGTGTATCGTACTTATGAAGTTATTTTTATTGCACTTGAGTTTTGATTAGTAAAGGATAGTTATTTTGTATTTTTCAGTGTTTTTTTGAAGGCGGTTTAATTTTTTTTCTTAAAATATTTTTATTTCTACCTTTTGAGTGACCTTGGCCTAAATAAATATCTAGGCCAAATCTACAATTAACTTCTTCCTAATTCTGGAGCGCAACGATATACAAGAGAATCATCAATAGAAATAAAGGAAAAAAAATAATATACAGACGAACATAAAACCTCCCCTTTTTTGAAGTCCGTTAATAATTAAACGTTTTGATTACGATTAAAAAAAAAACTAAATCACATTTATTGACAGAAACTGAGTTATTGGGTTTTAAACTTCAGTTGTGGGAGCAGAGTGGGATGAGCTAGAGGGAGGTAACGTTACATAGCTGTGGCGTCACAATTCGCACTGACATCGCATAGCCCTAGAAGTAACAGAGACAGAATATATCCCTATCTGTTCCCACTACTAAAGTGTAAGAGCGAGTAACTTATGTTTTTCATTGTATTTCCAATATTTTTTCACAGTTTTCATTATGATTACTAAACTTATCTTTTAACTAAATCGGTAAGCAATAGTCTACCTTAATCAGTCAAGCTTATTCTTTAATTATTTGAAAGGTCCAGATTCAAACGGACATAGGCCATATATTATGTACTCAATTCGGACGAAGTCGGAACGACCGTTAGTATTAAATAATCCTACTAACATTATAAACGCGAAAGTTTGTGAGGACGGCTGTATGGATATTTGTTACTCCTTCACGCAAAAACTACTCCATGGATTTTGATGAAACTTTACATACTTGTTTCGCTTCCTCAAATTTGATCTTACTTCTCATACATTATGGCCTAGGTATGTAAGTGTTTTTGACATTTCCGTCAGCTAACAGTGGCTATTTAATTTTCGTAAGTCAGCCTTGGTCTTCCTTGGCTTCTATATTTGTATTCAGAAGCCAAAGAAAAAGAAAAGAAGTGTTTCTAAGAAACACTCAACTGCATGACCAAAAAACTGGCAACTGAAGGAAAGAACGCAAAAAATAAAATATTTCTCGACTAACCTTTGGACAAAAAAGTGAAAATAACGAAATGAAAATTACATACGTGCTGCTCAACAGCTGAATAAACATAAAATAGACAATAACGTATCAATAAATAAATAGTATTATTGCCAGTAATAAATAATTCTTGAGAACAAAGAAAATTCAACGAATGTGTCCTCAGTCATACGAGCAAGTGTTTGTAACGTGACGTCACTGGGGACATATCGCCTGTCATTGTCCCAAAATATATTTACGTTGAAACAGAGAGAAGGCGTGGCATTTCGATGTACTCATACAGCCTAAGTTTAACATACGGAACACAACTATCTATTGCATACGAACTTTGATGCCAGAACTTTGATGCTTCGTTTCACTCCTTTAGAAATTGACTTTTGAAGAACCTCGTCTTAGTAAGTCTTTACATTCTGAGGAAAAAAACTACGTTAAGTCCACGTTTCTATCTTCAGTTTCTGTAAAGTTTAAGACATTGGAGAGATTTCTTTTTAACAAAAAATCACAATAACCTTAGTCCCGCTTGCATAACCATTGTTTCTCATCAAAAATATTAAATGTAAAACAAAAACAATCTTAAGCGTGTCGGACACGCATTAACTTCATAGTAATTTCGGATATTGAAGTTAAATTTAAAAAAAAGTACCAAAACACCCAAATTATATTTTGTTTCTTCATTTATGGGTTACCTCTTGGATTACGTCTGTAGTAAAATTTCAGCTCTGCGGGAATAAATTAAGTGTGTCATATGAACAGAGGGACAGACAGACATAACGACATATGGGTTCCTTTTTAACCATTTTGCCTATGGAAACATGATAAAAGCTAAAAAGTTGTCTCACGAGTAAATGAAAAGTCTCACTGTAAAAGGTTGTAAGATCTCATCTAGACTCAATCTGGCACTCTTATTACTTATTATCCTTCAACTGTCGTTTAACTAATTTTTAATTTATTTATTTAATTATTTCCACATTTCCTTATAACAAGAAAGAAACATAATTGATATGGATCACATTCTGGTCCAGGCCCTGACGGGGCATGGCGGGTTCTCCGAGTATATTTATATCGTTTTAAATGCAAGGTGAGCCCGACATGTCCTTATGGGATGGGAGTGAACGAGGATGTGATCCATATAACTACGGAATGTACCATCCATAGTTATGATAACATCAAATTAGAGAGCGAAATACAAGATAAAATTAATAAAGAAAATATAAAGGAAATAATGGCTGACAAAGTAACAAGAAAAATAATGTATTAGTATTAAGGATAAAAAAAAAATTTTAAATAAAGAAACCTTAGTTAACCAACGAATAGGTACAGTGTGTGTGAGAATGAATCCCTTGACGATGAGTGCATGACAAGGAATGGACGAAAAGACAGACGAACAAGGACCCTGAATCATTAACCAGGGGAAGCAGTTTTAATAATTAAAAAAAAAACAATAAACAAAACCGAAATTCCTACACTATGATACACTGTTGTAGAAAAGTTACTATATAATATACATACATAGAACATAATAAGGTAATAAAAAGAAAACAAAAACAAAGAAATAAACTATAAAGTTTGAACAACACGATTAAAAAGAAACAAATAATTACGTAATCCATATCCTTACGCTGCATCCTTAATAGTGTTAGTTTTGGTACCCACTTTATTGCACGGTAGTGAGGTCTGGATATACCCGAAATCGATTGAAAGTAAGATAAATGCAGTAGAAATGCGATCTCTTAGAAATATGTGCAGTGTCACCTTTGCGGACAGGATAAGCAATGACGAGATACGCCGTATGACAGAGTGGCATGACAGTGTTATTGTAAAAATGAAGAAAGGAATGCTTAGATGATTCGAGCAAATAGAAAGAATGAGTGATGAAAGACTGGAGACGAGAATAATAAGATTTGACGAAGAGAAAGAAGTATGTAAGGACCGCGACGCTTGGCGTACCGTTCTCTCTGACTACGCCGTTAGGGATACAGAGTGAAGATATGTATGTATTCTTGTATTCTTAACAGGGTAGTCAGAGAGGACGAAATGCCAATCACCAACTAATTATATGATGACTAATCATTTTTATTCACAAAATTTTGCTTGGCTAAAAGAGATGGATTAACAGGCTTATCAATATCCACAAAAAGTTAGTAAGGCTTCTAAATGCTAGTAACATCTCCAAAAACGTACCTTCATAGCTGAACAATAACTCGATGAAGACAACTCCACTTCAAATTATCATTGGAATACTGTCGTAAATCCCAACAGACATAAAACATGGAGAAGGTTTGAGATGAGGCGACTGTTCCAACAACTGAACAATGGACATTATACAATGATTTATGATAGATGATCGTATCATTAGCGTACGTCAGCGTAATGAATGCTATTATAACGCTGTCATAAATTGCGATAGCGTTCATAACATCATTATCCGAATGGGATTAATGTAGCCGTCGCTTTCACCGGACGTGCAGCTATAGTAACCACTGAAACACCGAACACGTCATCCGGGAGAGTTTCAAGACTTGCATTGGCAGCACTTAAGCAAAGTGCACCAGCAGCAAAAACAGTGAACTTGAAATTACGAATATTATTCCAAATCCGCTCAAACATCTCATTCACTATGACTCCACATTCAGAGAGACCATTAAACGGAAAAAAGACAATTATTTGATCCTTGTTTCGGTGACGGGATTTTATAATATCTAGAGATATCATTATTTAGACAGTTAAAAGAGAATCGTCTTAGTCATCTTGACGCGGTTCCAGAGAGATTATTAGACGAAAAAAGACATTTGGTGCGGAGGAAAAATCTGCATAAGGTATCTGGGGTGAGACAGAGATATGTGGCTCTTTCACCCGCTATAACTCGTTGTAGCCGTCCTCTATGCATAGCCTCTAAGACTTCTTAAAAAAAGCGCTGTAGCTCTCTAGTTCTGTCCCCAAGCATGTCCTCAGAGTAGACTAAGCCATCCAAATTACGGTGATACCTACATGAAATGATATGAAACAGTAATGAAGATAATGTGCTTATAAGAAAGAAAGAAGAAAGAAAGAAGAAAGAAAGAAGAAAGAAAGAAGAAAGAAAGAAGAAAGAAAGAAGAAAGAAAGAAAGAAGAAAGAAAGAAGAAAGAAAGAAGAAAGAAAGAAATATTTATTCATCACCAATTAAGTTACAAATACATTATTTTCTAAGTTACAATTGAACAGTTGGCGACAAAACGGACCCCGACTCAGCTGAGGCGATACCATCTATCGAAGGTGTCGCGCTGATTTTCGGCGGAGCCCTAGAGTGGCGTCACGTACGCCGGGCAAGATACACAATATCAAATATTATATTATGTACAGACACAATGTTGTTTATCTCAGTAAGCGTGTGTGCAGTGAAGGCGACAGATCTATGTATTGTTGTTATTATTATACTATAGAATACACTAACTAATACAGGTTATAGAAATATGATAGTGTGGTTAATCGCAAAAAAGAAAGCAATATTATTAAAAGCTTCTTTACATTTTGAAGTCGGACAAGCTATTAAGTCCTAACTACAGTTTTTTGGTTAGTTAGTAAATAACTTTTACAGTTTTCAAGTGAATGTCAAATGATTCTAAGCAGGTACCGAGGTATTTTACAATTATCCGCAGATTTAAAAATGTGTCAAACATGAAAACGACACAAGGGAAACACATAGTCAACATAAAAACAATTCTTAATATTCATCTCATTAAAAACAAAAAATGTAAAAAAATGCCAAGTCTTGCAACGCAGTTCTTCCACTACAAAAAGTTGTGAGATCTCATGTAAACCAAGTCAGTTATTTAGGTTAGTGTCTATGAAAGCACTTATTCAACAACTTCGTTATAAATTGTTATCTAATCAATTACCTATCCACATTTATAGTAACCGTATCAATATTAGACATCTTTTATTTCTATAATAAATATAATGACTTGGCAATCGCACGGCAATATAACAACATCTACCTGGTATTAGCGTCCTGAGCACTTTGTGCTTGTTTACATATTGCAGAAATTAGGCCTGCTAGCACTAAGTACGGCTGTGCTCAACTTGGCGGGGGCACTGCCGTGCCCCCCCAGATATACAGTCAAATAATATTATTTGCATGAGATGGATTTCAGCAATATAAATCTTGTCAATACTATAAAAAACATTGTTCTCGAAATACAATAACAGCACAAACATTTTATTTACATGGCACTAATACTGTCTGAACCAATTTGCATGATTCATTGGTAGGTAGACTATGTTGAAGAGTAAGTGGTTTTGTAGGCGAAGTTACAAATCCAAGTGAATATATTGCCGGCAATAATTATTCTATAATGAGTAGATAACATATAATGAAGATAAAAGCCGGCCAAAAACGTGTAGGACAAGTACAAAACTTAGGGTTCTGTAACATTTTCGGATTAGAATTTAAATTAAAAAAAAATTTAATTCAAAATACCCATTACTTGTTTCTTATTTCTGGGTTTAGATAAGCTATTCCTGTCTGTACCTCTCGAGTCAATAGACAAAGATAAAATAATAAATCAGCGTGATTTACATACAGACAGACGTGACAAAACTATAATGAATTTGTTTTTGCCATTTAACCAAACCCTAATTAAAGAACTATTGACGAAGACTTACAGGGATAAAGAGAGTATAATAGAGGCCGAGGAAAACCAAGGTTGACTAGAAAAGTCCTAATAGCCCGAGTGTTAAAAGACAATAATATCACAAGCATACTCTCATCTCGGGTAAAGCATGTGAAGTAAATGATGAATGAGGTTTGAGGAAGAGAAAGAGGTACGTAAGGATCATGTTGCTTGAAACTTCGTCCTCTCTATCTCGTTGGAAACAAGCATAAGGATATACGTATAAATTGTATATATCTTTTTTATATAAAGGAGTTGGCGAACAAGCAAACGGGTCACCTGATGGAGAGTTACCACCGCTGCCCATGGACACCCACGACGTCTGAGGAATTACGGATGCGTTGCCGGCCTTTAGGAAAATAGGGAAAGGAGGGAGAGGGGGTGATAAGCCACCGGAACTCTTATTCCCCGAAAGAAACACAACAACAATATATGCTGTTATTTCAAGTCCATATTCTGTGAGAGGGTGATATTTTACCTTGCGACCCGGCCCAATTTATGCTGGAATGCAGGATGGCTCTACCACGTCCAAAAATCTAAATAGATTTGCTCAAACCATGTACCTACTCGCCATTGCTAATATTAATGTACATAATGCGAAGAGCAACGAATAATAATTTGTTTTGATATAAACTACGCAATTCAGTGAATGAATACGACACAAATTGCGGTATAATTTCCAGCAAATTGCTAATGGAAATTGTCTGAAGCTTTGAGAACTAGCCGCTTGACGTGACAGTGAAACTGGAGAGCGTGCTCACGTCGCTCCCATGTCAAATTGCGAACAGACCATAAGATCAATAAATGGCGCCCATCAATAACAGTGTACGAACTAATTGCGATACATGACAACGTAATGGCCAGTGCCGTGGTCACTTTCTACCACGGCAACCGTTCCCGTCTGAACGCTGCCGCGCGGATGGCCCCTCGTACGAGCAAAAAACTATAGAAAGCCAAATGCCAGCACGTGTAGATGCAATCTTATTTGCGACCTTACATTATGCGCCTTTCACTAGTGCTATTCTCGTGATGAATTGTTTTACAAATTGTTAGCACTAAAGAAGCTTTCGCAGATTTCGCGGTACAGATAATTTGATAAATAGTCCGAGATTGGTATGATATTACTGAAGCACTCTTTTTACAGAACGTAAACAAAATGCATCTTTTTCTTAGTCACAAGTGCTAGTGATATATTCTTTGATACGAATGCACATAGAGATTTCCTCAAATAGTCTTTATTTAATCTTTAAATAGTATCTTAAATAGACATCGAAATGTTTCAACGAAACGTCAATGGTAAGTAATAAAAACGCTAGACGTGGCTCTACACGAGATCTTACGACATTTTGACGTAAAAAAGGCGCGAGATTTGATTTAATATTTTTTTTTATTTTAGTTTTTGATAGGATCTTCATTTAGAAGACAGTATTGTGACAAATACTATTATAAATACGCCGATTCTTAACGTTCCGTTCTCTCTGACTACCCCATTAGAGATACAGAAGATATGTGTGCGGCAAGGCATCAGTGAAGTTATGTGTATATATGTATTATTTTAAATTTGTTTAATATGATTACAGATTTTCAATGTCTTTTATTTCATGGTATAGGGTCTCCAAAACCATAATTGATTTTTTTTAAATTTAGTTCAAAATCTTAAAGTATAGAGAGAGTTGTTATTAGATCTATACCCAGGTACGGGTATAGATCTAAAAAAAGAGGCAAAACCACTTTCAATACTGATAGGAACAAATAAACAGAAGGCGATTTAACTTGTAGATAATTAAATAATAGTGCTTGCTCATATTTAATTCAATTAAAACAAGTTTGAAGATAATGGAACGGATGCGGAGTGAGTCCAGTATGCGCCTGCGCCGACAATCGGTCGAAGGCAGCACCGCTGATGGCGGCGAGGCCGTGTGCGTGCAATCATTGTATTAACAAAACGATCAAAAAACAGTAATCAACCACAGCCGGATGTCGACAATGAACGATAGTTGGGCCACTTTCATCTGTACCTAATAACAACGCGTATACTGCGCTCGCAACGCCATTTACCACTTACCTACTCGTTATTACCATTATAAACTTTCAGATATTAGATATCACTTGCCAAATAAAGATAATAGACATGCCTTCAAAAGAGTCAAGTGTCAGAATCAGTTTTGAACTCCTATTCGCCTTACGACCTCGTGATAAATATCTGAGCGATGATTCGACACTGTCCGTTTCTTTTATCTATTAAACAACATTTATAGGAAAAAGTTGCAGAAAACTGGAGCTTTATTTATTTTTAAAGAACATTCTTTACATTGTAAAAGTTTGTTTGTCAAAAAGAAAAATTGGATAAGTTGGCTGGAAAATTGGAAAATTCGGTAAGAATTTAAAGGCTATTTCTCTATGGAATTTTGTATGAACTAAAGATCGTAACTCACGAATAATTAATATAATGCCTTTTGAACCATAACGACGCGTAGCCGGACACAGCTAATGAGAAATAATTATTAATTACCGGAGAGAATATCTTTCATTAATTCCACGTTCACTACATTACATATCTTCACGCTGTATCCCTAACAGTATTCAGAGAGGACGGAACGCCAAGCGTCGCGGTCCTTAGGTACTTCTTTCGCTTCCTTAAAGCTCAGCATTCTTCTCACACATTTTCGCCTCAGTATGCAAGTGCAATTGACATTTCCGTCAGTTAAGACTTAACTAAAGATACGATAATCTGTACTTGGTTATATTTAGGATTCCAGCAGAAATTCGTTATTCCCACAAAGATTTCATTCTCATATTCCATTAGCGCTATCACTACTAACTACTAACACGAACTCCCAACAAGCGAGGTCGCTGACAAAAATTAATTACTTAAAATGCAATTGAAAGTTTGTATTATCTATATATCACTGAATTGTGAAAGGTTTTAGATTTATGTTATTTATGATAAACAAAATATACGGACCAATACACTGAGGAACTTTCTACGCCATTGACAAAGTAGAACGAGGTTGTATCCTTACCTGTAAACAAACAAATATATAATATAATACAAGTACACAAATAACACACGGATGTGTATATAATGAGTCACAACTATTATTATCGGGGCCATTATTATTGTAACTATATCATTACGAGACCAGCGCAGCACCTACCCGTAACTGTTACATTAACCAGAACGAATGGTGAACTTACGTAGCTTGTTAGTGAAAAACACAAAATATCTGGCCCGCTATGCCTTCGAACCCGAGGGTCCCGGTTTTAATTCCCGGTTATGAAATGAAAGATGAATTTAACTGTGTTATAGATTCAATTAAACCGGCTAAGAACGTGTCGGATAAGCACTGACATGTTTCCGGAACTCTAGACAAAGGTAAATTTTGACTTAATTTAACTGACGAAGAAAATCTACAAAGTGAAAGTGAGTGGTATCAGAAGTAAAGGAAGACCAAGGCTAACTTATGAAGATAAAATAGCCGGAGTGTTAGCCGCCGGAAATGTCAAAAGCACTCGCATACCTAGGAGAAAATATGTGAGGAGAATGATGAGAAACCTCATTTAAACAGAGATTTTCATTTTTCGCGCTAACGGAACCGATTTATGCTTCTAAATTTTCTGTAGAGATTAATTTAAGCACACTTCAAAATGTCAGTTGGATTTTTTAAAATTAATCATAAAATCTAAGTCTTTATTATGAACGAAAATAACTGGTTTTTTTTTCTTATTTTTAGTAAGCTGACGCGCGCACGTTTGTATGGCGAAGAAGGTCTATTTTAGAATTAAACTAGGGACCCCCCGGTTGCGTATGGTTTATAAGTGTGTGACGTATAGGTCGTATAACTATAGAATGGCTTTAAATACAATTTTTAGAGCTGTTTTTTCATTAGACAACACAAATAGATTTTAGTTAGATGTTACACGCAAAAGGGCTACATATAGTTGCCCATGTGAAAAACACAACGCTCCGACCGCCCGTTTCGCTGCGAGCGATTAATATCTTCTAAGATATTCATTTTAATGATATGCTGTTCAGGGCAATTTTGATCTACATTAAATACACAACGTATCTAACGTATTTAATTGGATAACGATTAATACGTATTGTTTAAAATAGCTTCGTAAATAACCCATTATTTTTCAGTTATATTTAAAAGATAAAAATTGTTACTGTGTGTTACCCTTAGGAGATAGACATATACCATCGCGGACTTTACCTTATACTATACCTTTTTAAGATATACCATTCCGTAGCACATTACTTTGTTCTATCTCGTAAGGTTTAGCCAACATTAGCAATGTAAACCCCAAAAATATGTTTATTACGACATCATTACAAAATATTGAAAGTCTTAACTTTTCTATACTATAATAATGCATGTATTATGTATATAAACCTTCCAGAGAAAAATCTCTAAATGATAGTGAAAACCGTATCAAAATCCGTTGCGTGGTTTAGAAGAAGTTAGCGGAGAAACAAACAGACGAAAACAGTGACTGCTTTATACTCGTACTATTTAGAGACAGAGAAGAGAAGAGATTAGAGAAGAAGAGACGAAATAGAGAAGAGATTAGAGAAGAGATTATTATTGTTTATCACTGTGTCACCTTGGGTTTCGTTTACGCAATTTTGACTACGGAACTCCAAAAACTACCATTTCGGTATGTTTCTAAGTAAGGTTCAGAGCATATATATAAAATTGAAGTGTCTGTCTGTGATTTCGAAATAAAGGCTTTTTCTTAACCTTATGTAGTTATTTGCACGTAACCAAAACCCAAACAAGCTTTTTTATTTTTTGTCTGTCTGACTGTTTGTTTGTGCGGGCTAATCTCGGATACGGCTGAAAGATTTTTACGGAATTTTCATTGGCAGATAGACGATTTTTCAGATAGTAACCTAGGATACTTTGTACATCGAAAAAATACTGAATTTAACGCGGGTGAAACCGCGGGGCACAGCTAGTTTATAATAAAGTTCATGGCTTATAGATTTCTAGATATTTAAATTTATATATTTATCATTTTATACATGTCGTACCCTCTAAATTTTGATCAATTTACTTTTCAGACTTCATACGTTACATCGACAGTTTACAACTCAGCAGTGTTACGGTTAGACACGTACATGCAATGTGAAATTAAATTTAGTCTATTAGCATTGCATGAAAGGGCATTGTGTGGACAAGTTCGTTGTGGTTGTGTACCGACGGGCGCGCGCCAGCGAGAGCGGCGTCTAACGAGGCCAGCGGCTGGCATTCAGAAATGTCTAAATAATTAGTACAAGTCACAAATCAGTAAGCCCATAGATGACGCTTTCAGAAATTTTATAATTAAAACAAACGTACATAAATATGTGCGGTGTCACCCTTTCGGACAAAATAAGCAATGAAGAGATGCGCAGCATGACAGGCTTGCACGACAGTGTTATTGTACAAATGAAGAAAGGAATGCTTAGACAGTTAAGGCCGTTCGGGCAAATAGAAAGAATGAGTGATGAAAGACTGACGAAGAAAATCTACAGAGCGAAAGTGAGTGGTAAAAAAAGCCAAGGAAGACCAAGGCTGACTTATGAAGATCAGATTGCCAGAACGTTAGCCGCCGGAAATGTCAAAAGTACTCGCATACCTAACCGAAAATGTGTGAGGAGAATGATGCGTGTCCGACACAACCTTACACGAATTTTTATTAACCTCCATAAAAAGAGGGGTATTATAAATTTGACTTCATGGACTATATGTATGTCTATGACATATTTGAACAGATGAACCGATCTATATGTATGCAGTTTCTTTGTTTTAAAGTTACTGTTTCATTATAGGTGATGAAAATCCGTTTAGATTATTTTTGTGACGATGAACGATGATTTTAAATTAATTTTATTTCAATTCTGAATCACAAAAATGTAATGCAAAACATATCATTGTTCACCATTTATAGGCCTAGTTAGTGGCGATTAGATCATATAATACGTAATTTCCCTAAGAATTCCCCTCTCCTTATCGTCGCATGAATACTAATTAATTTATTCAAGACCACAGCACAATACACTATAAAATTATTAAAAATTTTCCTAAAACAACTTTAACAACAATTACAACCTAATAGGAAAATATTTAATAAAAACTCCAGTGTTTTAAAGTTGAACGTTTGGATGACATTATGATTATAATATGTTTATTTAGGTAAAATATGAAAAATGCTGTAAAAATTATGTGCGAGTTTAAGTCGCGCACGAAGAGTTCTGTAGTTCTGTACGATACTTCCGTATTCATATTTGGTTCTGTTATAATAGCGAGTCCGACAAGGACCGACAAGAAACTCAGTCAGGTATAATTTTTTCAACTTCATTTTACAAAAGATTTATTAAAATACAATATTTTCATTAAGCTAGTAAATGCATGTGCAGAGAAAATAATTTCCAAACTATTGTTTTATCTTCAATGAAATCGTTTATTTTATAGTATGATTGTCTAATCAATGTACGTTTTATAACCAATCGAAATTTATTCTATGTTAATTTATCCCAAGTCATGTATGTATATATCTTAAAAAAGATCTCAACCTTAGTTAAAATGGATAGTACGCAAAAAGAAATTGAAGGTCTTAGTATAAATTAAAATACTCCATGAGGTTAACAATTTCCGTTCCGTAGCACATAGTGCTACAATTAATTTTATTTTTGAAGATGAATCTTAAATTAAATTAATCATTCTTCTTTACTGTTTAAAATCTGATCTTAATTACCGGAAACAAGTAGAATTTAAATATTTTACAAAAGAATTAATTAATTAGAATTTAATTACCTAGGGCAATTTCAGTTAGCTTCAGTGTTCAATCAAAACTGGGTCAAAAACCGAAATTAGGCTACCGTATCGGTAAAAAATAGTTTTGATCGGACACTAATTATTAACATGTACGAATCCATCCTGTCTTTAATTTACAGATTTATTTTAATGATATATCTAATGTGATAAACTTCAAATGCCGACGCAACAGTGTCGCCACAAATACAGGTCAAGGTGAACCAAAGCGCGGGCTCATTGTGCTCTATCACAAAGTCACATACATACATTAAAATGAGATCAGCCGCTTTTTGCACTCACCCAGAACAGTGGGATTGCAATTATAATCTCGTGTAATATACATACATAGCCTAACGCTGTATTCCTAACGGGGTAATCACGGAGAACGGAGCGCTAAGCTTCGCAGTCCTTACTTTATATAAATTACAATTAAAAATATTTAAAATCAAGAGTAAAACTGTTTTTATCATAAAGATACTTAGAACTTAAAATCAACACAGCTAACGCCATTTTAAACCTACTGAAGTCTTCACTTAGTCTTCGCACAAATTCTTTGACTTTAATCATACAAAGCACGGCCAGATATCATTGTCAGGATTACAACGGAAAATATTTTGGAACAATTGTATTTATACGAAATTGTCATTTAATAGTACAAACAATTTCGTATTTTTAAATTTTTTTATAGCCTTTTTTTCATTATTTTTTGGATTTCGTTTTATTTTGGTAACAATTTATTTAAAAAGTGTATTCGATCTGTAGAATTGGTAACATTATATTTCTTATACTTAGCCATAAATAGCATTTGATTGTTATTTTTACCATAAAACTTTTTCGCAAACAGTACAAATTTAGTTTAACAAAAGTTGACAACCAGCATTAAGTATCTGCAGTGAGTGTACAACAGAAATAGATGTTGACTACAGACTAAGCCAGGCAAGGGTACGATGATGTCAGTGCCGAGTGGTGAGCGTGTTGGCAAACAAACGCACGCGCTGCGTTACGCAACGCACCGACGCGAGGGTGAATGATAGCGCTCATTCATTACTACCAAAGAATGACCAAAGATTTAAATCGTTAGATATGCCCTGAGACCAGAGATTGTAGCTACAGAGTAAATAGTACAGAGGCGAATTTCAAGAACAGCGTGCTTAATGTATACCTATGTATTTGCTCTCATAGTGTTTACTACTTTTGAAAACCGCTTTTAATTATAAGAGAAAAAAATTAATATAGTTAAAAGTTTTCAAACATTCGACTTAGTGATCATAGATAAACGCTTCAATATTTACATAAAACACATACATATTTTCACGCTATATCCCTAACAGAGTAGTCAGTAGTCACTAAATACATAAATACACAAAAATCTACTCATTCTACCCTATTTGTAAATGAAGACGATGACATTTTAAATCATTTTTCTTGCAAAAATCTACGCACTTATTGCTTTACGTGTGCTGGTTGTGGTTGTATGAGATCGCTTATTTCACAGTGGTCAGATTTCCCAGCAGTCGCACTACCGCCATGGCATATCCATCAATTTAAATCTTTGATTACTACAGACAAACTCGCCTCGTATAAGGAATGTTTATTTCATTACCATCGAGACAATGGCGTGCGCCATGGCAGCGCTAATCAGTTTCGTATAAGACCGGTCTTAATGTTCAGCTGAGCGTTCGAAACAATGACTCATTTATGGAGCCCAATATCGGACAGAGAAATACGCATTCAACATTGTATAGTACATTTCAATTTACAACAAAGCACACAATATTTTTGGATAAAACAATGTAATTAAACAAAGTAATGGTTACATAAAATATTTAATGAAAAATGTGTTTATAGTAATTTGTGTCGTGATTAATTAATTTATACAATATATGTATTTTATTATTTACCTTTTTGGCAAACTGTATTAAAACGGACTTTAGAAACAAGTTAAATGTGCTATAAAAACTAGAATAACATCGATTCCGTGAAACGATATCATTCAAACGCTAAAACCTCAAAATAAATCAGCTGAAACCTCAACATTGCCATCTTCTAAATGTACTAACTACATTAAAACTATAACCACGTTATTTGAGCTATGAAACCACAAACAGACGGCCACGTCATACATGCAAAACATCTTCCAATTACATTGAGCATAATAAAGGAAAAATAAAGTTACAAGTATATATTACGTCAGAACAAACAGTTTTTTTTCTTTATTTATGGCATGGCGCACAGATTAGCGCATTCGCCAATGTCTCGTATTAATATGTAGAATCACAAGTAAATTAGTTCTTTCTTATCGTAAAACTCCTCCAGTAAAGTGATAGTAGGCTTTCCTGAAGTTATAAAGAACTTCTTGAAAGAGCGCGAGAACTTCAGCTACACGTGTTTCTTTAGACTAACTTCATTCTTTTCACTTATACAGAACTTTAAAACACAATATACTATCACTTTTGTACTTTAAAACTCCCAAAAATAAAAAATAAATATAAAATCTAAGTAGAATGATCGCTTGACTTCTTCCGTTCCCGCCAAAAAGTCAACAAACAGTTTCGAATTAATTCTTTAACGTACAAAATGGCTTAAGTGCCAGTACGACTCTCGCGCAGAGTCCCGTACGACATAAAATGGTAATAAATGAGTTTCTATAACACACACTTTCTACTTCAATATAAGGGAATATATATTGGAAAAATATTGTACTTATTGTACGTTTTATTCCATTGCATTTTATTTCTATATTTTATGTAAGTAAGCTAACAGCCTAACAACAAAATAACATTATAAGGAAAAACATGACGCAATACCTTTCATAGCAGTGGGGAGAATGACGATATTTGAAGAGGACCGACTCTTAGATATACAGCGTCAAAGATATATATGAATAAATATAAAAATATAAAATGCTAAATAATGCAAAACACGTAGGTTTATAAGATTTATTATTGTGCCGAACAACGTCGTTACATGTTGCACACTTTCTAAGGAAGTCAATCGTAATAGACGGACAGACATACAATGGCCAGACGGATAGACAGACGGACGCAAGAGTGTTCTTATAGATGTTCTATTTTTCTTTCCAAAACCTCTAAAAGAAATGAGAACTTTAAAAATGTCGTCCACACGAACATTACTTGACCTGAACCTCGTATGTATACATATAGATATAACATATAATCAAATAAAAGCTTATAACAAAAGAGACGAGCGCACGTGCGCCCCCGAACAATCGGAGTCTTTACACGGACGATCGAATGCGACAGGGGCCACGACCGGCCAGCCGTATACGATTGAATGGAAATTATCCAGTTAGTGAAGTCGCTAATTGAACTGATTGAAAACGGTCAAGTTAGCATGACAACAACTAAATAAATGAAAAAACTTATTATAAGGCGCGGATCTAGTCTTCGAAAAAAGGGGTGGTCAAGTATCCTACCAAAATACTTAATCAGACCAAGGGACCTAGGCTCAATTGTCGTAAACGCTAGTAGAATAGAATGACAAATACTACGTTAAGTTCCAGTACGACTCCCGCGCACTCTGACGGGACGACGTACGACGACGATAGCGTAACGAATATTAAATTGACGTTAAACGTTATTAACTTTCTTATATGTCGAACGAAACGTAAAGTCGTGTGAAAACTACCGTGTGAAACGTAGCCAAGTGGAAGTTTAGACGAGCAATAACGCCAGCAAGCGTCTCCATTTTACGAACCGTTTGCCGCCTGCGTGCCGCTCGGAACTAGTGGAGTGAAGCGCGCATGTTGTCATTCTTCGTCACCGCTATGACATGCAATACTTTAAATTATATTTTGAACTCAAATTTTCTTTTTTAGAAGTGATTTATTATCTTTTTAGGATTCCGTAGCCAAAATAATTAAAGTAGAATCCTTACATCTGTAAGGAAGGTATAATATAAGCACAGACAGACAACGCATCTACGTTCTGTCTGTACTTATATTATACCCGATTTCTTCTATCATCGCACTACTGAATACTGAACTGAAATTTAGTACAGCCACGTAAATTATTATTAATAACCGATTTTTAAAATCAATTATTATTCAAACATGACTTACGCTTTGTCTGTAATCAGAGAACCCTAAATTAATGACTGCACGGCCTTTAGCCGTTTTTCTTATTAAAGGGGGGTCGCCATGAGTCATAACCCCTTGGATTACCGTACTAGATCCGGACCTGCATATTAACCTTCTTGAGATTTTGATTTCAGAACAGGAAAACTCTTGTTAGTTAGAACGTTATGTATGTATATAGCGTGGAGACTTAATGTATGACATCAGCGGCCATGCTAGCTGATAGCATGTTCAAATGCAATAATCTTAGAGCAAACCATCTTTATCAAAAACAGCAAAGGCCTCTTAAACTACACTATTGTTCTTGACATTTCCACATCCGCTCCTTTCCTTTTTAATAAAAACTACCTTTTGACCGCGACTTCGTCCGCGCAAAGTTCGAAAACACACAATATCTTTATAAATGTGCCTATGTGTTATTCTGATGTAAGCTATATTATTGTAAAAATTTCATTAAAATCCATCGTGTAGTTTTTGCGTGAAAGAGTAACAAGCATCCATACATACATCCTCACAAACTTTCGCATTTATAATATTAGTAGGAGGTAGGATAATACCTGGAAGAAAGTGTGCGAGGCGAACGATGAGATTTGAGTTGAGGCGAAAAATAGCTAATTAGGGATCGGATACAGCATATGAAAATATGTGTGTATTTGTAGCTTTTCTCGTGTGCCTTCTCCTATCGGAAATTGGCGACCATATTATTATTACGGTTTTGATCTCTTAAGTCGCAGTCCAAAAGAAAGAAGTACTTAAGTCAAACCATTCTGAGATGTCCTCCGTCTTCCTGTTCATATTCTTCCCATGACCTTGACCTGCATAACCGGAGAAACCGGTGCTTCTTTTTACTCATGATATGCGTATAAGTATTCGAGGTCTCACCTTTTGATTGTGTGTTCATTATATCTAGTTTGGTGTTCGAGATCTTTTGCATCCGTGAAATACGCCTATATATCTATATTTCACAGACAGGTAATTTCTCAGTAATTTTTTGCGTTTAAATCCAACTTTCTATGTTATAGATATACATATATATCTTCACGCAGTATCCCAAACGGGGTTGTCAGAGGGAACGCAGCGCTAAGCTTCGCGGTTCTACTTCTTTCGCCTCCTCAAATCTTATCATTTTCCTCACACATGTCATAAACGAGAACAGGTAAAACATATATAGTAGCGCATGTATAAATAATGCAGACAATTACATCAACAGTATGACCTCAAAGCTAATCACTAGACTTGTACTATACCGCATAACAACATGAAAGAGCACCCAATAGCACTCAGATACGAAGACAATTTGGAAAGAAATATTTTGTGAGTGCTTCGAACCCGGAACCTGTAGTGGTAGAGCCATGCCCCATGGCAGCACAATTAGGCCAGCTCGTCCGATGAAATACTACCCTTTCGCAGAATATCGGCGTGAATTAACAGCATCTATTGCTGTTGTGTTTCGTTCGGAGTGAGAGTGCCGGTAGCCCATCTCCTCTCTCTCTTTTCCTTAAAGGCCGACAACACACCCGTAATTTTGAAGACGTAGCGGGTGTCCATGGGCAGCGGTGATCACTTTCTATCAGGTGACTCGCTTGTTCGTTTACCCCTCCGCCACACCCGTGGCCTAGACGCCTTATGCACTTCTACCGCGCCTATGGGTTAGTGTCACTGTTTTAAACTCGAAACGAACTCGAACTTGAAAATTAAGAATTCCATAATTTCCCTATTTAGGCGCCATTATAAGGCGGCTTTTTTGGATTCTTTCACTTCACTATTGACTAATGTCCGAGCGAAACTAGTTTAAGACCGGATTTCGTTTACTATCGCAGTTTTGGGCGAAAACTAAACGTACTTTTAAAGTTAGAAAATTATTTTGTATATTTTTTAAAGTTTTTATTCATTTTAGCTATAATTGCCGTTGCGTAATGATGAGCTCGTGAGTGAATGAGACTGAGTTTTCACCTTCCCGTTCCCGTTCCATCGCTATGTTCCCATCAAAAAATCGTGAATATATTATAACATACACGGTTAAATTGAATTCATCATAACACGCGTGACTTAGGCTAGCCTGGTTTTTTAAAAATTCAAAATGGCGTCTGTTTTACGACCTCGGAGCAAAAATCATATGGACGCAGTCAGAATGAGTTCCCGCTCTTATCACCTTGCGTCAAACGAATTGTCGTGTCTTTCTGTCGCATTGAGCATAACACGAGTAAAAGTTAGCTAAAGTAAGTTTGGCAACCTCGCACTGTCAGTTTAATTGGTGTCAGCTCATGAACAGGTTATACATATAAAAAATTGCAGTACTGAAATAATAATTTGCAATATACTCGTAAATCTTAAGTTTTTTAGCTACTAGTATTCACAAAAAGAAAAATATGTCATGTTCGGCTGTGTATTGTTGTATTATAACCTTTCCATAGTCACGTACGTACAAGTCTAGAACTTAGGTCAATAAAAAACGGACATGCTCTTAATTTAAAGTAAAAACTCCGTCCATTATAATTCTTGGAGAGTACGACAGTCATGAAAATAAAATAAAGGACTCCATCATAATGAATATTGAATACCAAATTCAAGTTTGTGACGGCCATTTCAAAAATATTATAACATATGGGGCAAAAATGTGAGAAAAAGCAATATTTTTACATTAAAAATAAATAAAAATAAAATTTATTGAACTGTAAACCGATAACGTATTGAAAATTTATAGGACATATAAGCGAGGGAATATAAGCCCTCAACTCCGACACTGAATTCAAGAAAGTACAGTATTTTTTGTCTGCAAGTTTTTTTAATTAGTCGGGTTTTTTATTTTTTCATTATATTTACAGTAAGTACATTGTTTTTTGTAATCGAGTTTTTTTACTATCATAAATTATTTAAGGTATGGTACAACTAGTAATCATGTTAATAACACATAATAGGCCCTCAACTCCGGCACTGAATTCAAGAAAGTAAGTACAGTAATCTTTTTGTCGGTAAGTTTTTTAAATTGTCGGGTTTCAGTTTCAAATTTTTATTTTTTAATTATGTTTAAGGTACTATTTATACCATTGCCTTTGTAACATTGCCTTTTGCAATCGATTTTCCTTACTACCGTTAAGTATTTATTAAGGTGACGCATTGGAAATTTTGACGGCAGGGATCTCAATTTGTCTACGTGACTACAAAACGTATGAGTGATATTTGGTAACCTGATTCTTCATTTCATTGTCTTTATTTTGACAGCTGCGATACACGATTGGTTAATTTTTGTAACACAAAAAAAATATCAAAGAAACCTCTTTTATAAGAGAGATTTACATTTTTAGGAGTAACACGACCGATTTATGTTTCTAAATTTTCTGTATAGTTTTAATCTAAACATATTCCTCAAAATGACAGTTGGATTTTTTAAAATTAATTATAGTTTATAAAATAAACGAAAAAAATTTTCGTATTTTTCGTAAGCTAGCGCGCGCACTTTTGCATAGACCAGAAGGTCTATTTTAGATTAAAATATTATTTATCAATGCGTCGCCTTAATGACACGACTTGTAATCGTTTTATCCGGCACTAGCCGTACTCCAGTGGAGCGCCGTGCGGCGGCCAGTCGTGTCCCGTAACTACAAACACGGATGATGTCACCGCGCGTCGATAGCGGCCGCCGCGCTAATAATGCCAAGGGCGATCGCGTCATCGACACGAGCACGCGGGCCGCAGATGTCGAACCGTACCTTTCGCCAATACGCGATGACGACAAGCAGAGGGAACACGCTAGAGAGGACATATTCTTAACAAACTGCGACAAGCGTCACCAAACGAGTTAAACATTGGCGTTTATCACAAAATATTAATATTAGGTATTATTCAACAGCAAGATACGTTAGCGAAAGAGATATGTTTCCGTATGAAATTACGGTTTTATCGATTGAAATATCTGCTGTTTAACTTAGAATTGCTTTCGATTTTCTAGGATTAGGACAGGGCGTCCGCAACGTCGAGCCGTATGCCCCTTTCCCAAACCAATTCATTGCTGTTTTGAACCTCTGAAAACGCTGAAAAAACTGAAATCAATTGCTACAAAATATTTATTTACAAGACTAGTTATCGAATAGATAGGCAAATGAGAATTGACGGTATTAAGAGCGCTAGATAAGCCTAGCGCTTCTATAAACTTCTAACTTACTAAGCTACTGTGTAGACTCAAGGCTCTACATGAGATTCACGGCTTATTATGTCGAAACAATCACGAGTCTTGGTTTCGTTTACTCTTACGGATTTATACTTCTCTAATGCGGCAATCTTCAACCATCCATCAGATGTGTTAGATCGTCAGTATACTAGAGTATTATTTTGTCATTACAGCGAACAAATAATGACGAATAATTAATAATAACGAAGATAAAATTGACAAATGGCCCGAAGTGAACTCGAGTCAAATTACCTCGTAATTGGTTGTACAATTTGTTTACAAATTGACTTCATATGAGACGACATGAAAAGAATATAATTACTGTCATTTGCTTAGAGAATATCATTACAGACACGTTCAGGACGTTCTGAATTTGAATAATTTGACGACGAGGAAAAGAAAACACCAGTCCAAAGTTTGTAGTTTCGAACTAATGTGAAACAACATAGAGGTTATTTATTAAGACTCAGCTGCCAAAATTTTGAGCGTTTTTAAACAAGTTTGCTGAGGAGGGCACACGTTTAATGAATGTAAAATTTAAATATATATCTCTTTATACATTTTTCTATCGACTACCTAAAACCACAACGTGATTTATTTATTTTCGTTCGATACTATTTTTTTCTGCAACGATTAAGAGAGATGAGAGCATGCAATAAGAGATTTTTAAATATTTCACCTAAATTACTCGAGTAAGTTACTTAAAATTGCGGCTAACAGAAGACAATACAGTTTACTAAATACTGACTAAAGGATATTTTATTATATGAGTTAATATTCGAAAATATATGTCGCTTTCGGGTGACGGAATGAGAGTGGGAAGGCTACGTAAGAAACTGTTTTTGGAAGCTTGCTCTTAAATTAGTCATATATTTAAAATCGGTTAAGTGTGAGCCGCTCCCAAACGAGGCAGGGAAACATTTAATTACTTAAATTATTTAATTTAATGTACCTGTTCTATCTATACATTAATTCAATGATCCTGACATTAAAGAAAGATCAGCAGTGAGATACGAACAAACAGGCATGTAGAAATTAAAGATTGTGTTTTCACTGTTCTGCGGCTATGAAACCCTAAATACCACGTTTTTATGGTTCCGTACCTCAAAAGGAAAAAAGAAGCCTTATAGGATTACTTCGTTGTCTATCTGTCTGTGAAGACATCTTAGTAACACGTTGAGGTATCCAGTTAATAACAAATGCTTATATCTGCGATCCCTTGGAGCTATAAAACAATATAGCTTCTAAGTCAACGCAATCAAAAAATACGGCCATTTATAGCTTACTTTTTAACACTCGTAAGTAAATCAAAACTTAGTTAAACTAATACTTCCTATTGACCTAGAATCATGTTTGGCAAGAAGCAAGGTCTCACAGCAAAAGTATAAGAAAAAAATCCGAAAATCGTTAACTTGTAGTTCTTTGTCTTTACAAAATTACATTTTTTGCATGTCACGTCACGCTTATCACGTAACTTGCAGACAGCATGCGACAGCCAATATCGCGCGATATCTGCTGTCTTAACGAGAATTTGTGTAATGTAATTTGTAGTGACGCTAAATCTACCGCGAAAAGTGCATCTTATGGTCATAGAATAGTAGATAAATTGCCATATATGATACCAATTTTTTTATTACAATTGGTCACCGGTCGCGTAATGGCCGCGTGTCTTTCAACAGCAAAGTTAAGTATAATAATAATAATAAATAATTATGATAAGAATGATAATAAGTATGATAATGAATCTTATTTTTTAAACACGACACAAATACATTATATTACAGAACCCTCGGTGCGCGAGTATGACGTGCACTTGACCATTTTTTGTGCCTTGTTCTAGTATTTCCGTAACCAAAAACTATTAATAAAGGTTAAGTGAATTCCGAGAAACAGACATCAGTAACAGCGCTATCGTTCTACAAAACGTTTCCGATCCATTTCGATTCTGTGAAGAGTGGTCTTATTTTAGACATCGCATCGGATGGGCGACAAATGGCTAACTCCTTACGTTGTACGGAAATAAAAGCAAGTGCTACCAACGGCGGCAGATGCGACGATCACTTTGGCCGAGGGATATCGTCACGTATAGAGAGGTCGGGGTCGACGACCGGCGCAGCACAGTACGCCTGCAATCAAGCGTCACAGCACAGGCACCGCACGCGGTTTCAAAGCGCCTGGGAAACAACAGCGATTGAGGCCACTCAATAATAACAGGACCGCGGCTAATGTTTATTATAATTGAAGCGGACGCTCGTCTAAATCCAAGCAGAGCTTTCAATCAAAAAATCAAAAAATTAACATTGATTATTTGGAATAGAAAAATTCTGTTTCGAAAGTTTATTGTGCTTCGAAAAGCGGACATTTTTCGTAACGATATAGCGCTCCTTGATAAACAAACACATATTTTAGGGAATTCATTAACGAATATCTGATGGCAACATTTATTTTCGATTAGAGCAACATTTTCTCCCCACCCCTTTTTTTAGTAAGGTTCTTCCTTTGGAGGGAAGGTAAAGGAGCTAGCTAGCCCATACAACCGATGTCTTTAGTAATACATAAATAAATTCTTCATATTATTTCATTAAAATGTCGGCATAGTACATTTTAATTTTTTCTGGGAGTTTCTGGCGATAAATATATTGAGGCAGTCCTTCTAGTAGGATCCGCTGAGGCGGACTAAGCCCCTAAAAAAACCTCAGTATCACACTACTAAATAAGCACTTATTTCAACAACTCCACATGATGCACAACAGCAACACTGTGGGATGGAAAACTACGCCAATTTTACATCACAAAATCCACTAGAAAGAGAATTTGCAAATAATTCAAATAAACACCCAACCGCTCCCTATAAAATCCTGCCAAAAACTACTCTCCCCACCCCTTTCTCTCTCTGTCTGTATTTGTGCCAAATGTAGCTAAGAACATTTTAAGAACATTTTCGAAAAATACGGATTTATAATTTAAAAAATATTGCATAAAAACCAGTTCATTTGTTCATTCGAGCGTTACGAAACCACAGACAAATGCATAGAAAGACAGAGACTATCTAACCGGCTAACAACGTGACGGACACGCATTAAAGCTCCATAGCAAAGTAGAAGGTAGAAAAGAAGACAAAAAATGTGTCAAAACACCCATTATTTAATTTATTGTTTTTAATTTCTAAGTTTGGATTCAAACTTCACATCGCTATACCAAATTTTAACTCAATAGGTGTAAAGATGACCAAATAAACCATAGAAATATTATTACGTCTATGAAATAAACCGTCTGCGACATACGGACAGACATGACCAAATTATATCCATTCATTTAGTCATTTTGCTACAAATCGCTAGTACCGGTCCAAATCGGATGATTTATATTATAACAAATAAAAGACAATTAACTTGTGATAAACACCGTTAAAAGATAGACCAAAGACACTACTATTTAGTCTGTTTTAATTCCATGACAAATATTTAAAAATACTAATTTTGTAAAATACTCAAGAACACTGCACAGTATAACTTTTTTAGTTGTTACTAAATATTTACCGAATCCATTTAAAAAATAAATGGATAATTATATTTTAAATTCAGTAAATAAATATACTTTAATTCCTAAGAACTATAAAAAATTAATAATTATCTTTAATAAACCATTAACCTTTATTTTAGCTACATATTACTTTAATAACCCATTAAGCAAAGACACTTCATTTGAACATTTTACAAAATATTTTTAGCGTATACACTTTACCAATCAGAAAAATGTCTCTGTAATTCGCTTCTGATCGACTAAATGAGTTGTGGGCAACTGGCCGCAAATTAGTGAGCAGTTTTTCAATACTGCATATCCCGTCTATATAAAAAATATAATACATGTCTCTGAATTAGACAAAATTATGAGTATTATACGATATAGCGGCGCATGCGAGGCGCCGCCACAACGCCGAGCACAATAGCAGCGGATGTATAAATTGTGTTTCCGCGATTATAACGCGTGTGAATTATTAATAGCCTAGTGCTTCCTTGTGAAATACATGATGGACATCACCCAGGCGTTCTAGCATAAGATTAATGGCGATTAAAACAATATAATATGACTGGAATCGTGTATTTAAATTGGACAGACATTGTAACTTACGCTATCTTGTCCGTGTAAGTTAATAAATGACTATTTTTGTCTCACCGCTGTCCCTGAATTCCCGACAAAAATTACTCGGAAAATATAGTAACATACATACTGGTCACGGTCCAAGCATGACGGAGCGCCAAGCGTCGCGGTCCTCACACACCTCTTTCGCTTCCTTAAATCTTATCATTTTCCTCACACATTTTCGCCTAGGTGCGCCATGCGAATGCCTTTGACATTACCGTCAAATAACACTTTAGCTACTTGATCTTCGTAAGTCAGCCTCGGACTTCCTCGGCTTCTTTTACCACTCGCTTACGCTCTGTAGATTTTCTTCGTGTCTTTCATCATTCATTCTTTCTATGTGTCCGAACCATCTAAGCATTCCTTTCTACATTTTTACAATAACACTGTCGTGCAACCCTGTCATACTGCGTTTCTCTTCAATGCTTAATTTTGTCGACAGGGGTGACACCACACATATTTCTAAGACATCGCATTTCTACTGCATTTACCTTACTTTCACTCGATTTCGGGTATATCCAGGCCTCACTACCGTACAATAAGTATAATATACACAATACCCTACAATAAAATATAGTTACATATTCAATTAATACTTTAACGAATGACAGCTTTTTAAGCGGAAACTATGAGGAAGTCTATTATTTAAGATAATGTGTAGTTTTAAGTTTGTAAATATTAACGTATGTATGTACTTTTTTGTTATTAATACATAAATATTATATCAATTACCATATAACTAATACCTATCCCATGTATTAAATTAACTTTTAACAATATATCAATATATCAATTTGTCAAAGTAACAATTTAACTATTCTTTCAAGGTTTTTCGATATCATAATAATTACTGTTAATAAAAGTACAGTATTAGTTACTAAAAAATACATACATTAAAAAAATATGATGATGATAATGAGATTTACGGAAGCGAAAATCTTGTAAGGACCGCTTGGACTTGGACTTGGAGCTCCGTCCACTCTGACTACCCCGTTAGGGATATATCTACGTATGTAAAATAATATTTCACTTACCTAATCGACCAGTACAAGGAATAGTTAACCAACCCAAAAAGTCTTGACATACAACACACAACTACATACAATAATATGTAATGTATAAAATAATTTCTAAAAACTAAATTTTTAGAATTCCGTAGCCAAACGGGTAAGCCATATACGCCGTATACTGTCATTTCAGTCTGTTTGGCCGTATGTTACAGTCGATTTATATCGTCATCTTAACAACTATTAAGGTTTAAGATTTATGAACCGATTTTTAAAATAGCTACACGGAATCTTTATATTATCATATCATGTCACGACTCTGACTGACTGTCAGTATGTCACAGGCCGATTTATTCCGCCATCTTTACACTTACCGAGCTAAAATTTAGTACAGAGACGTGAATTGGTAACCAAAACCAAGAAATTAAACAAAAACTGAAATAACGAATATTTCGAACCCAATTCCAACATTTAACTATTCATTCCTTATATAAAATGCTACAGAACTGTAAGTTAATACGTTCAACGCGTCCTTAACTGTTTTTTTTTTGTTTATAATCTAACATTAATTTATTAAATTCTTACTTTGCCCGAAATGGTTTAGAACCCCTATGTTAATGCTTATCCGACACGCCCTTGACCAGATTTTTACTACTCTAATGTCAGAACCCTTCCTCTTAAATAGCAACATTCATATATTAATCTGTATATAATGGATACTTGTATAGTGCAATATGTAATCGCTAACCTCCGACACCGTTTGCCCAATCACCATCAAAGTTGGCACGAATTTGTATTTTTTCATGGAGAAGATTTTTATGGCATCCCTTTTGTTGTAAGCTGCCACCACGCGAACGAAGTCACGGGCAAAAGCTAGTATAATAATGAATATGCCTAGATAACGCTTAGCCTACAATAAAAAATATTGAAAAAGAAAGTAGCGGTCCGCTAGCCCGCTGAATATGAACGCCAATATTACATATTAATGTTTATGCAACTATTTCCGTTCTATTGGGCACCGATGTCCAAACCTCGGCACAATTTATTTCAGCCGCTGTTACGAGCTCGTTGCGTCACACAACAGCGGATAAAAGGCGTACACAAAAACACCGTGAGTCACACCGACGCGCCGTTGTCATTTACTCATTATCATTTTCATTTAATTTATCGTTATCATTTAATAGTATTTAAAACTCAATAATGATACGAATGGAGCGAATAAGTATTGTAGTTTCGATCATAGCCAGATAGCCTGGCGCACATCTGCTGGCCATACATTGTTACATTATAATCAACAAGCGTAAACCCGATATACGAATAACATACTGAATATTATAACTAAAAAAAATAAAGGCATTATATCAAAATATGAGGATAATAAATTGGTTACCGTAGTCCTCGAAACAAACAGGAAACAGAAAATGACTTAGCAAGTATCAAACAATGCTGCCGAGTTAATAGCTACTGGTCACGCACACAGATAGAGAGGCTTGTATAGAACCACTTGACACGACGAGGAAGTCCACGAAAGCAATCTTTATACGAACATAAGAGGCATAACTTAAAACGAGAAAGCTATCACATAGTAATAACAAGAATCAAAATCAAAACAAATCAATTTTTCAAGTAAACACATTTATTTTACGGGTACTAGAGATTTATACGGAGTCTGTATAGATCTCTACCACTATCTTACTTCCTACCATGCTACCAAAGAGTAGCGCTCGCACTGTTATGTTCCAGTGTGGAGGGTGAGACAGCCGGTAATATTTCTGACACAGGAAGCTATGTAGAGCCTTGGCTCTACATAGTAACAGGAAGCAAACATGACATATAAGCATACTTTTAGAAGCAAGCCTCATTTCTGTGGGTTGCCAACGCATTAGTAATCTTAAGTGGTTTCTCGGCTGATATATATGTCCATGGGTTTCAGTCCACTTCTCATCATGTGGACTCATTTGTCTTCGCAGTAGTATAAACGCAATTTGAAACCACCACATCTTCGGAAAGAACTTGCGCTGAGAAGGACCAGAAAGAAACACACTGCATACACTCAGGTGTTGCTTTGCAGAAATCCATTTCACACATACATTCATATATATCCCCACGCTGTATCTGTAACGGCGTAGTTCGAGAGGACGGAGCGCCAAATGTCGCGGTTCTTGCATATTTCTTTCACTTCCTCATACCTCATCATTTCGTGTGATGAAATATTATAATTTCCAGCTATCTTCCGCACAAATTTCCAGCTATCTTCCGCACAAAATCCGAAAACTACTAATCTATACATGATTCGCCTCTTAATGAAACATCCTCACGATATTACAGAGATAAGACTACGTCAGCTGCTGCTGCTCATGAACAGCTGACTCATTTCTTGATTCGGTGCTGGTTATCTGACAGAGTCTGATCTCTGGAATATCGTGAGAAAGCTTCGTTAAGAGGAGAAACACGTATTGATAAATGGTGTTGGCATTTTGTGCGGAAAGTAGTTGAAAATTATAAGAATTCTTCACAACAAGAAACAGTCTTTAACATTACTTTACTAAGTATTAAAATACAGTATTCACAATAGCATCATAACAGACGAAAGCAAGCAAAATCAATTATGAATAGAGAGACAGTAACATCCATACAAATTCATGATTTTCCTAACAGGGTTTCACTTGGAGATCAGAGAGAATTACAATCAACTAATTTTGAAATACATTACAATAACACTAACCTCTGACCAATCCGTTCAGTTTAAAATGTACAACCAATAAAAAATATTGTTCGTAGTAATGACTCTACCGGTCCGTAACACAGTGTGAAAGTATGTGTCAATCAAAAGGTCAACAACGTATGCATGTTTAAAACAGCAATTTCCCGGTTGACGGCATCCATTTGTCCCGAGACGCGGAGGCACTCCGGTGACAATAATCCATTAAGTTACATAACTGACCAATTGACCCCGATGACGCATGCGCCGTGCGCCGGCGCTGCGTTGGGAGCGACCGACATGACACCATGCTTTGCATTTGTTATTGCTTATATTACATACTTTGTTCAAAACTAACACCACTGTTATTCTATTAAGGTAAATATTCACCAGCGATATTTGGTTAACTTTCAGCATGATTTTATAAAACATTCACTTACTGTTAGTTAAACTGTGTACATACAAACGCTACAGGAAATGATCAAAACATTACCGACTCAAAAGAGTTTCGACGTCAGACATTACCGAAGCGCGTTCGTACAGAGCCATTATATTACAGTTAAATACACTTTTATTGCCGTTGTGAGCCAAGTCGACTTAGAAAGACGAATACCCACCGGCAACAATTAATGACAGAACATTCATTGGAACACTGATCCAATTAACAAAGCCGGTAACGTTTATAGGACAGTTCAAAGCTGTTGAACGTGAACGAAGTCGACATGGCTGAATTAACTTCGTATAGCTTCAAAGATCAGCGGCGCGACGTCCGACGAATAAATGCAGCGGAGACGATACCCTCGATTAAAAACGAGATAATTTTACATCTTTGTGGTTCATATTAGTGCAATAGGTTCGGAATTTAGTCAAACTGATACAAAACATCTATTTAGCTTAAGGTGCACGATTTAAGGATTTGACATTTCGCTTGCACCAATTCTTTAATAGTTGGTGCAAGTGAGATGTCGATTCCTTAAATCGAGTTTAAATTGTTGGTGCAAGCCACCCTTAATATGATATTTTTTCTCGAACCAAAAACATCATGAACGGAGTCATAATAAGTTGTCACTCTTACCACCGCGTGTTAATCAAATTTTCGTGTTTCTCTTTCTATCTCATTGAGTGTAACCACGAGTAAAACAGTTAGCTATAGTACGAATGGCAACCTCGCACTGCCAGTGTAATTCGTGTGAGCTTATGACCGACTTCACGTACATTACCGAAATAATTATTTCCAAAATACTCGTAAATCTTAAGTATTTTGGCTACTAATATTCTCAAAAATAAAAATATGTCACGTTCAGCTGCGTATTGTTGTAGTGTCTGTAACCCTTCCCTAGTCACGCACATTAGTAGAAGAATACAAACTCGGTCAACGAAAAAAAAAAAGGACACGCTCTTAGAGAAAATGCTCCGTCTATTTTATTTTTGGTCCGAGGATACATTTTTAAATCATACAATGACGATGAAGTTATAGAAATAATACAATACACAATGAAGAATACGCAGCTACGGGATTTTATAAACGGATGACTTAATTCTAAATATCAAAGAAATAAAGAATCACTAGTACTTTTTAGTGTTAGCTTCACGACAATTTTAGTTAAATCAATAATTTATAATTAGCCATTTTTCATAATTTTGTAACACTTCAATGACAAGAGATATTTCATTAATGGGGTTATGAGGTATACGAGAGTCTGAATTTAGTCTTTGTAAAGTAATTGTCAAATATAGGTGCTAGTAGTCGTGTACAATGAGTCGAATGGAGGTAGTCAGAGATAGTTTAATTCTAACCGCCGCCATGTGCTGTCAAATAAAAGAAGTCTAGTGCAATCAGAAGATCTTTAGATGTATCCGCGAACCGTCGTTGTTAAAAATATAGTCAAAATTAGTGTTCAGTGAGTGATTCAGTTTGCAGTGAATTATTCAGTGAGTTTTATACGTAGTGTTTTTATGAGTTATTAGTGAGGTTTATAGTGCATTAAATATACGTATTGATTAGTGTGCTTTTATAAGTAAATTAAAATTAATTGTTAAATCAGTGATAAAATAAGTAAGTGAAAGCTGTGTATTTGTTTTTTTCTAGTGAATTATTTATTCCTTTAAATTGAAAAAACAAAGACATTGTTTCATTATCTCCAATTATACGCGATTATGCGCTCTATTTGTCGCCCCGCCGCGCCCCGCCGCGACGGGAACTGTTACTATTGTCCGACGCATGTCATTGACAACTTTCCTTTGGATAAAAATAAATCGACAAATACTGGACATCATTATTATTCTCACAGTAATGCAGTCCAAACAATTTAAAAAAAGCATTCTAGTCTTCAGCCTGCACAATAAAACCAGAATAATCCTATTTTTTCATTTTTGACGTTCATGTAAACAAACAAGAAACTAACCAAAATGTCGCTAAATTCTCACTGTTCACTGGTCCGACGTATTACATGTAGCACTCTAATAACACTGCTTTTCCGTTATATACACGAAACTATGAAATATGTACAAATAACACTAATAATCATGCATTCAACACACGTAGTAAAAACAAACTAGCTATACCACAGACTCGTTTGTCAAAAATAAACAAATCGTTTGTTTGTGACTGTGTGCGTTTTACAATAAAATACCTGAGGATAAATTAAGTTTGACACGAGAAAAGATTTAAAAACTATATTAAAACTTCCCTCTGTAAAAAAAGTATATCACACAATAAATGACTACATAAATGACATGCGTGGCAGTGATGTGACAATTAAGAAATATTTGGTATTACTGTTTATTTTAAATAATCTGTGGAAATCATTACCATTTCATGGCATACTGTGGATTTGTCATTCAACAAATCCACGTCAGTTTCAATTCAAATTCATGTCAGTTGTTTCGTTGTTATTATGTTATACTGTTGACTTCTATTATTCTATTTTGACATTATTAATGAATTTAGTGTGATGTTTGTTTATAATTATTGATTTTGTGACACTCGACAGAAAAATCATGATTATGTTAATTTATAATATGATTTAAATTAATTTTATTAATAATGACTGTCAAAATGTGTGTACAACACTTACAATAAAAATGTAATAATAATAATATCCAATGTAGTAAAAAATTAAGGTTATTTATCAAGCGTTTTGTTTGTAATTGTAATGTAGTGTTACCTAAAGGTTGCCTATGTTCTTGCCTTGTTCCTACATCAAATTAGTATCTTAGATCAGTTCACCCTAATATGTTAATGACACAATTCTTTCGAAATGTAAGGCAGAATAATCTCCTATTCTTTATTTTTAAGTTTATTAGAAATACAATATTTTAGACTTATCATGACGTTTTTTATTCTTTCAATTTTTGGTAGTTTTTATTGAAGCATAAACAAACGGACAAAAATTCGACATATTTTTGTTTTACTAATAACTAATAAGGTATGACAACTGAGTCAATCATTTGCGAACCAGCCCATCTCTAGTTATGTTATAAATGTCATAGTCGCTACATTTGATTATGACATTAAGGATAAAAAAAAATAGGATTTACTAAAGCATACAATTAACCTTAAAAAAACATCATTTTAGAAGCATGAAGGTACAAAATCATCTCTACTTTCCGTTGCTACATTCTAATAATATTATTAAACAGAAATAAAATTGAAGTGTTTCTAATTTCGAAATAGAGGCTTTTTTCATAAGCTTATGTGGTTTGCATGTAACCAAAACTCAAACACGCTTTTATAAAATTTTTGTATGTCTGTCTGTTAGTTTGTCTGGTGTAATCTCGCACACCCTATTTAAAGTAAAATGATAAAACAGCTCCCATAAAGATTTGAAAAAAAAAATGGCTACTCAGTTGTTTTATTTTAAACCAAAATATAACATACAACATAACTTTCATTAGTACAAGGTTAGTGCTTCTCTGATTTACAAACTTGAAGGTCCCGGGTTCAAATCAATTTTGGAAACGAATCTTTTATTTTATTGGAGTGTGGGTATTACCCAGTTCGTTGCGTGGTACCCATAGTACGAGCCTGGTCCTCATTTTGGGGTCATAAATTGATGTAACCGTTTGGATTACTTATGAACTGGAGTATTTATTTATATATTTACGAATTAAATAATTACTCTTTTAGGTTGCTATGAATTTCCTAACAACCCTAAAAGATTAGTTCTACAAAGCAAAACTGAAAAAATACTCGAATTATAATAAAAAACATCGCGAGTAATTCGTTCCAACACTGATATAATAGAAACAAAGTGGGGATACGCCTGTTACTCCTAGTGCTGGGCAATGGACGCTGCTTGTTACGCCAAAGCTCTGCTACGCCATCTCCCTCTAATTTATCTTTTTCTTTTATTTACATAAGAGAGGGCAAACGACCAAGCGAGGCACTTGGTGGAAAATGATCTCCGCCGCCCATGGACACCCGCAACGTCCGAGGAATCACGGGTGCGTTGCCGGCCTTTAAGGAAAGGGGGAAAGGAGGGGAAGGGGAGAGGGATGAGCTGCCGGTACTCTCACTCACCGAACGAACCACAACAGCAATAGATGCTGTTATTTCACTTCGATATTCTGTGAGAGGATGGTATTTCACAGGGCGAGCCGGCTCAATTCGTGCTGCATGTAGCATGGCTCTACCACACGTAAACGTTATCTACTCTTCTTACTCTCTCTACTAAAGTATTTTGTCCCTACTACTGAAGTTTAAAATCCAATAATACCGTTTCCCCAACGAATTTAGGGTAATTTTTTCACAATTGTATTCAAATTTTTAAATTATTTTAGTACATTGCATAAAATATTCCAATTACAAAAGCAAGCAGCCTGTCTATTGAACTCGAGGTACAATTGAATTAATTTATAGGTGTGATCAGTCCGATATGGGCCACGGAGCAATTCCTAAGTGTGGGTGGGTCGCCAATTGACACGGACGACTCGCCGGCCGCCCCCACACGCTGCACTACTTTTTACGACCTCATTATCACCACGTAGGCTAGTTACGTAAACGATACCTATTCAGGGATCTGCTGCCGTTAAAAAAATACACGTATTAGGCAATTTCGCGCCCCGTTTTATTGGAACGTAACATACAATCGAGTAAGAGAATTTGTAATTAAAACTACGACTTATTATATGCTAAATGACTAGTTTCCACTATATTATATACATTATATGTATTAAAATGTATTTATTTAATCACTACCTGTGGCCAAACACCTCATTCGAGTACTCTTTTATTTAGTAAACTAGCTGGTGTCCGCGACTTCGTCCATGTGAAAGTCGGTTTTATTATGCACCCTGCAACAGGCAGGCGGTGAATTTAAAATTATTTTTAAATGACGATAACTTTTACCACTGTCATCCGATTTCAATGAATCAAAGCCTAAATGTTGCTTCAAGCAGAGTTTAATCTACCTGAGAAAACCGCAAGAAAATCCGTGGGGTTATTACCTAAAAATTTGCAATCAGCGACAGCCACGCGATCACTGCGCGACCGGTGACTAATTGTAATAAAAAATTGGTATCATGTATGACGATTGCGTGTCTATTATTCAACGATTGTAAAATGCACTTTTCGCGGTAGTTGTAACGCCACTATACAAATTACATAACATCTAATCTGTGCATACCAAAAATTCACGTTTTGTCAGCAAATATCGCGCGATATTGGCTGTCGCATGTTGACTGTAAATTACGTAATAACACGCCGTTTAATAATTTCGGAGATAAGCGTGTGCATACAGGCAGATAGACAAAAATTTAAAAAATGCTTTTTCGTGTTCTGTTACATTCTGTTTATTACAGACACATGGTATCTATTGCTTTATTATATGTATAGATTAAATAATTCAGAAACCTTCGCGCCCGTACGCAGAACAACTCACCGCAGTTTCATCAAAATCAGATGAACAGTTTAGGAACGCATACAAACAAACATTCATTTTTAGATATATGTTAATTATAGATATAACACGTATGTACGTAGAACACGGACATAATTATCGTATCCTTCGAACAATCTTACCCATTACTAGAATGTACTATCGCAGCTGAAGTAAATTCTATTTCAGATTATAACTTGCTGTGGAACTACGGCGTATTTGCATTTGCTCTACGGTATGCAATCATAACAAATATTTATTGCCATAAACATGGAACACGATAAAACTAACGAAGTGCAATTTTTTACTGTAAAACTTACCGATCGATAATATTGAAATATAATTACGTGATATATATAGTCCATAAGTGTTTAAATTTTCACCATAATAAAAGCATGAAAACTAAAATAATTCTTTATTTAATGGTTACTAAAGGGTCCTATTTAAAAAATAATAATAATAAAGCCTTTTGTATTTCCTTAATAAAAAAAATGCAGTACCAATTTTTAGTATATACTTGCTGTAGGTACCCATGACCTCGTCCGCGCAGAAAATTAATTTATGGCTTGACAATTTCCATACAAAATTACCTAACACTGGTTATTTAATCTTCATAAGTCATTGGGCTTTGGGTCCTTACATTGGACTTGTTTCTCAATAAATCCTAAAAATAGAACCCCATCGCATAAATATCGTACGGAACCGCTGTGCTCGAATCAAAGTCACATTTGACCAGAATATAAATACCACGGACGTAACGAATAAGGATGTGAACAAAGGGAGCAGTCGGTTGGAATTATATCTTTATTGTTATATAATAAACGTGTAATTCATGATTTCCTACGGAATTCACGTGATCGTTTTACGTGGCCAACAACAAACATTTATTTTGGCGAATAGCTGTATCAAGGTCGACACACAGTCGCTGTTTCGCGATGGTCGTTCATTATAACAGTCATAGCTACAGACACCGACGACCGGTATTAACAGCACGCACGAAATTGTGTATGAAGAATGATGAGGATTGAGGAGGCGAAAGAAGGACCGCGATACTTGGCGCTCCGTCCCCTCTGACTACCCCGTTAGGGATACAGAGCGAGGATATGTAAATACATATAAAACAAACAACGTTATTTGGTAAATATGTAAAAATTGTGAATAATAAAAACTATTACTATTAGTAATTGAAGAAATAAATGATAAGTTGGACTCGAGCTTAATTAATAATTATATTTTATAACAGACATCAACAACAACGAACAGACTTAACAGGTGACAATATAAAAACGTGGCAAAACAGATATAGATTAAATAAGGGCTTACGCTGTCAACAAAAATGGCAGTAAGGTTGCGTTTGTTAGATAATGATGTATTATATAGATATATATTATTACATAGATATAATATATTACTTCATTGAAATGTATATTTGATTGATAATAATGAACTATAAATTGTTATTTTAATATTCTTACCTTGATATATCGATTTAATATTCGAATAATTATTTATGAAACAATAAAGGGTCATTGTGATCATTGAAAGTTATAATAGCTCCCTGTTTTCGTAACTCTTTGAAACTATGTGTTGCCTATGAAAATCAGTATAAATTATATTTATATATTAATAAATAGCTATTAATTATGTTTCACATATACCTAGTATGGATATATTTATAAAGTAAAAAAGAAATATAACTTATACTGATACGAGTTATGATTAAAGTGGTGGAGAGGGTAGTTTCTAATAGTAATTGTAACTACAGAATGACACATTGCTGTCGGGACACTAGAGCTAAGCAGATAAGTATCCAAATAGAATATTACTTATATTCATTTTTGTTATGTATAATACGATGTTAAAGTGTGTACCTAGTATTGTGATATTTATTGTGTATAATAATAAAATATAATATGATAATGGAATATAATGTTTTAGAGAGACAATTATTGTAAAAATTACACTTGACTGAGTTTCTTGCCGGTTCTTCTCAGTGCAGATTCATTCTGAACCGTGGTAGATTTTGCTTGAATAAAAATGATTGGATTCAAGTTTAATGATGTGTTTCCTTCCATTTACCCCTTATTATTAATATTTCTATTCCTATTATTATTTAATTCTTTTGAGTCATTGCCTATATTTTATATTATTTTATAACTCTCTATGTTCCCTATTTCCAACACGTTCATATTTCAACAGTATATAATACTACATTTGTATAACTCAAAACAGTACCTGTACTGCTGGGAATTGGGAAGTCTCAACATTTTCGATATCTCAGGACATAACACTGCAGGATCAAATTTCCGGTACGTCCTGAGTACATCAATACTTTTTGAAATAAAATTACAATTCAGTCATTATTTATAAATAGTATCATCAATCAAGTCGCTATTTTAGTAAATATCAATATTACTAAAATTATTATTCGCATGCCTAGGCGAAAGTGTGTGAGGAGAATGATGAGATTTGAGGAAGCGAAAGAAGTATGTGAGGGCCGCGACGCTTGGTGCTCCGTCCTCTCTGATTTCCCCGTTGGGGATACAGCGTGAAGATATGTATGTATGTATCAATATTTATTCAATACAAAATCAAATTTCAACATTTTAACGTTGTGTTAAGAATTCGTTTAACTATCGTAATCAGATTGATTTTTGTATAAAATCTTTATAAAATGTTTGAAGAGAATATTGAGATTGGAAGAGGCGAAAGAAGTACGTAAGGACTGTGAAGTTAGACGCTCCGTCTTCTCAGATTACTCCATCAGGGATACAACGTGAAGATATGTGTGTATGTATTTTATCATTAGTAAAGAAACTTAATAAAGTAATCACACTGATCATAATTTAGTGTTTAGTCATTTATCATGGTCGCAGATATACATTTCCAGTACTAAAATTGTGTATTACATCTCTATCTAAGCTATTATATTATAAAGAAGAAAAGTTTGTACATTTAAGTGTAGGAGGAAATCTCCAAAATATTCATCCTATTTCAAAAATTGTTTTACCAACATTTAGAACGGACTTTCAGAGTGGACATAGGCTGTATATTATCCCGCTTTCCACGCAAACGAAGTCGCGGTCGCTAGTAATACTATTAAGTACAGAAAAAACTGTACAATGTTTATTTGCTAAAATATACATAGGTATAACGACAGCGCTATTTGCACTTACTTTCTCGCGAAGGCGAAACGCATGTTTTGTTTGAAATGTACACCTATGTTCCATGAAGAAATGACTTACAACGTTGTACAGCTTAAATATAAACAAAATAATATTATTTAAGACCAAATATAGTTCTGGTTCTCATTACTGAAAACAACCATTACGTTTCTCTTATAACTATAACGTATATACACATACATACATAATAATATGAAATATTGGCTGTGCTCCGCACTCCCGCAGTAACCTGCAATAAATTTGATATTTTTCCGGGATAAAAAGTAACTTGGATTATTCTTTAAAAAGTTTTGTACCTGCAACGAAAGTCCTGTCAAAATCAGTTCAGTGGTTTCGGAGATTACCCCAAACAAACAAACGGACAGACAAACATACTTATAAAAGTACATATGTTTGGGTTTTGGTTACGTGCAACTATTAACATGAGTTTAAGAAACAGCCTTTATTTTGAAATCACAAGCAGACACTTCGATTTCATTTCTTTGTATAGATTCAAATGCAAAAAAAAGGCAGTCTAATTTTATCGTAGAAATAGGCAGATCATAATGTGCCTGGGTGTTTCATGAAAAATCATCATGAAAAATGCATAAGCATTGTCTTGCAGTCATTTCATGACGTGCTCAAAAAAAGTAGGAGAGCGATGTGTTTCTCGACATTTCGACCTAAAGGCTTCGCCACATCACAACCTGGCTGGGCATAACGAGAAACAGGTACGTTGTATTTCACGTCACTAGTGGCGCTGATTCCACGCTCTACGCTTTACAGAAGCGAAATGAAAGGCGAATGTTGCTTATAAAGTAAGTTTCAATAAATCTAAACAGTAATTACAAGTATTTTAGATAAGCCACACAATTGCACTTGATTTTTAGGAATGACGACTTGCATAGAACGATATCGTGAGTGTTAGTCACCCATTTCATGAAATCGTAGCAATTCACGAAATGCCCGGGCAAATCATGACTTATCCAATTGTAAGAACTTACGACAGCATAATATGTACAGCTACGCATATAGCCAACAATGAAATACAAAATAAATAAGAAAAAACTCCAACTAGTCCAGTTGATGAAACGGACAAACACAGACCACATTTTATTTTCGTGTTCTTTTCATTAGTTTTTAATTCTATTGACACTAAAAGCAAAAATTCTGTATTGAAATAACATACGAATAATCTAACACAAAGGAAAAGCCAATCCACCATTTAAGAATAAAAACAAATCTATCTCATGCATAATGTACGTACGTTACGACTAATGAAACAAAATAAAGAATGAAATTATACTATACAAATCCCGCAATCAAGAGGATGAATGGCAGATGAACGCGGCTGATTGACAGACGCCAGATAGACGTGTAATATTCCACAAAGACGTCTAAATATAAACTGATGAGGTATAAAATTAGTATCAGCGAGGGGTAGGTATGAGAGGTAACTATGAAATATGAATAGATTTTATATTTTTAAACTTATACGATTTGCATACATCTTACAATATTATAAATAACCGAGTCTACATCAAAATATAAAACGGTATTACTGAAGTAAATATTAACACGATGTAGTCTGTTATTTCTTTTTATAAATAAAGGTAACGATATTCCTGAAAGAATAGTCGCCAACGCTAATGATGAACAGAGTGAAAAACATAATTACAGTAATTTCAGATCTTCTCGTTATTTAAGTAAAACGTTCTCAACTAATTAGGGTAAAACCGGGTAATACCAATCAGGTGATACATACATATCTTGACGCCGTAACCCTAACGGGGTAGTCAGAGAGGACGGGGCGCCAAGCGTTGCAGTCCTTTCATACTTCTTTCGCTTTCTCAAATATCATCATTCTCCTCACACATTTCCGCCTAGGTATGAGAGTGCTTTTGACAGTCAGGTGATAATACCAATAATTACGATTTCTCCCATATTACTGCATTCCAGCGCAGCACACGTACAAAACAGGTGCCGCGATCTTACCCCGCGCCGCTCCAGCTCATTTCCCAGCCAACATATAGAATGAACCCACGTCAATTGTTTTCGTGCTTACTTGAAGTAAATTTTCGAGATCAAACATTAAGAGGCGAGTGTTTATTATTTCACAATTTTAACATTGTTACTTAGTTGCATAGTTCTAGCAGAATTATCAAACATCCGAAATAGTAATAGATTTTGAATTTATCTCGACAAGTTTTTAATCTAAAAATTTTTTACGGCAATGTTTCTAGGCGGGCAATGCTGGTCACGTTGACCTGTATTATCCGCAAGTAAAATTGATACGTGGCCAGTTTTTTTTGTTCATTTAATGTTTGTTTATTATATCAGAATGTCTAAAACAAGAATGATGTGAACCAATGAATGAAGGAAAACCTATTAGAGAAGCAGCTCGATCTACGGCGTACTGTTTTCAACGCTTTAAGAAAGATCGAAGAACAAGAATCGTATAGCCCACAGTCGGGAAGAAATCCAATCGTTACAATCCCTTGTAAAGATGATAAAATGGGAAGTTCTCAAAAGTTCTCAAAGAACTTCTCAAAAGTTCCTCTGGCCGAAAAAAAAAATAGAAAAATGACAAAAGAGAAGAAAAAAAGTAACTCCCAAAATCAAAACTGAAAAAAAGACTAGGAAAAGAAAAGTAAAATCGATTGACGTGAAAAATGTGTGACGTGAAAAGGTAGAAAGAGAGTGCTTCAAGACAAAAACAAGAACGATAACGTACAAAATAGAAATGACAGACTTGCGTGAAGATGAAGATATTGACACTGATGACGACTTGAAAAATAAATGTATACTCTGCGACGATTATGGATAAAACAACCAGCTGTGGTATGTGTGTGTTGTGTGGTCTATGGGCTCACACTGAGTGCTCGGGATATAACTCTTCTGAGGGTTAAATCTGCGACTTATGCCTGAACAAAGCTCGACCGGTATTACCAATCTAGTGACTGGTGTTACCTGCCAAGGAGTTTAATACCGATCAGTCATATATTTTTTTAAATATTGATTAAGCTAAATTTGTTTTACTTAATGATTTCGATTATTGTGATTTTGTGAGAAAAGCAGTGAAAGTTTAACAAGCAATAAGATTAAAAAAGAAATATTGATTATTATCTGATTTGTGATTATTTCTCCTTAAGTAACCGGTAATACCTATTTTTACCCTATTAAATCGTGAAAAACGTAAATTACAAAAGTAAATCGTTTCATCTGCATCAAATATTTCCATATAAATTTGAAATAAAGTGAAAGAGTATTAGTAGAAGTCAAGGAAGACCAAGGCTGACTTATAAAGATCAAATAGCCAGAGGTCGGTGGCATAAATGTCAAAAGCAGACCTTGTATACCTCGGCGAAAGTGTGAGGACCGAAGGAAGCGAAACCGAAGGAATTACATATTATGTAAGGAATAGATACGAAGTGGAGATATGATTGTATCTCACTTTGAAGTAAAAACCATAAATTATTTAATGTTTATACTAATAAAATAACCAAAGTCAGTATGTTATGAGAACAAGTGTTTGTTCATACGAAGGTCGCAATTCAATTTATGAAGTTAATTAGTTAATAGAGTTGCAAATGTTGAGGGGCCGGGAAAATTTTTTTGTCGTAATCGCGAGACAAATGCCATCTCCTCTACACCAAATATAGAATTATTACTTAATTGTATGACCATAAGAGTTGGATTCAACCGTGCCTGACAGACGTCAATAACAAGGCATTATCGCTTTCCAATTTTTTAGAAATGAAATTTTGATAAAACTATACCGAAGGCCTCTTTAGTTTCGATATTTCGAGAATTTTGAGACGTTTTTCGTTTTAATGTAAATCAATAAAGGTAAAAACCCATAATATAACTTTGACGTTGGTACGTGGTTTACTGTCATTTATTTAATTACACCAAAGGTTTGAAATAGAAATTAATACAATGAATCGGTCAGCCATTCCACTGCAACTTTATTTAAGTAGGTATACACCTAAGTCAAATTTTCTGCAGGATGACTAATTGCACTAGACAAGAGATATCACTCGAGGCCCATTCGCAGCACACAGAATATGCTTGCCTTAGAAAGTTTTACAACTGCAAATATTTCAATAGCAAAGACGCTAATTTGTGACATGAACAAAGGCTAGACTGGACTTTTATTGACTGTTCATGAGCATAACGGTTAAGTTACATAGCACACTTTAAAAGCTTTTTAAATATAAAAACCCATACTTAATGAGCGATGTCTGATATGTTATTAGTTTCAGTATTTAAATAAGATATTAATGGTTGTTTAATTTATTAATTGTTGTTAAATAATACCTTAATTGTTGTCTAGTTTACACAACCAAAGCAATGTCATAAATACCAATAAAGGAGATATGCTAAAAGTCTATTTGATTAAAAACGATAGGCCAGTGTATATAGGCGAATGTGTTTTATTACTTGCATCATATTTTTTTTAATTATAAATATTTCAATAACGCAAATATTTTTAATAAAAACTATCCATTTTATATTGTTTTAAATAATAGTGAAGTTTCCTCAAAACTTTACTCTATTTCACCTCCTTAAATTTGATAAATCAATCATTATTATTTTTTTAATATTTTGTGATTTTTAAATCTGTAACTTCAGGGATTTCAAATTTCCATACAGATTCGCCATTTTGATCGCTTAGGGGAAGATTTTCCAAAGTTAGTTTCTCAATGGGTGGTTACGTCACAAAACGTTTCTATGGTCTCAATTTTATAGTTTTTGCCTTAGCGACACAACAATAATAAATCACTCAGGAGCTCAGGGCATGTTATTTCATACATAAAGTATATAAGATATATTAAATCGTAGCACACGCTTCACTCTAGTGAGCACAGATCATATCAAATTCAGTCACGTATTTAACATTGTAGCTGAACCATACTATACGTTTTCGTCAATTTCACGTTTCCTCCAATTTGTCAACGCGTAATCAACATGCTGCATACGGATGAGCGGGAAACAAAAGTGAAGACAATTGACCGAGCTCTAGCCAAGGCTAGCGCAGAAGATAGACGGCCGGGAGAGGGCCGGGAGAGGGCCGAGTGGGGGCACTTCCCTCAATTCGCGAGCAAGGTCACAGCGAACCGCTTCAGACTTGATTAGATCTACGCAATCTATGACTGATCGCAAAAGTATTCGTTAATTACGAGGTACGTACATAATTCGAAATACAATTGTCTATTGCCAGATAAAATTATACTCATTTTCTTAGATGACTTCATCAGTCCAGCACAGAATTCTGAACTTGAACCTTCATCTAGTTCCAAAATGTGGACACTTGAAAACTCTCATATTAACGTTTAGTATTAAATATACTTACCATGTTATGTTAATTTAGCAAGAATTTTTCTTAAACAATTCATGTCAATTCTTTTTCTTGATACATATGGTCAGAGTATATGTTTCGCAATAAACAATATTCCACGAAACACTATCAAAAGCATTCTAATATTACATACAGCGTGCTGCGAACATGAACTTATATTATTTGAGTCGTGCAGAAGGCTTGTCTTTTGTGCATTGTACTCTTTACGTACACAAGTACATAAAATTAATGTAACAATTTCCTCATGTTACAATAAGTTTCAAAAAGCCACATAAGAATGAAATGGAATGACAATGACAAGTAATACATACGTAAATGTGATAACCGTAAAATAACTGTCAAAACAAATCTATACAACACCTGCATACAGCTAGTCTTAACATATGGCTGCCAAACTTGGGCACTCACTAAAGCACAAAACAGGAAACTGGAAACCTGTCAAATAGCAATATAACGAAGCATGCTAAATATAAGTAAATCCGACAGAATAAGCAACAAAACTATCAGAAAACGCACGAAAATAGAAGACGTAACAATGAGAATAAGAAAATTAAAGTGGAAATGGACTGGCCATAAAACTAGGGGCATTGAAAAATGGAACAAAAACATAATATTTTGGTAACCAATAAATAGGAAAAGAAAGCGAGGTAGATACTTTCGAAGGTGGGAAGACGAAATAAAGACCATAGCAGGGAAAACATGGACTAGGAAAGTGCTAAACAGAACAGAGTGGAAAGAAATGGAAGAGGTCTTTGCCAAAGTTGGGCGAACAGACTGGGTTGTCGGTGTCACTGACTCGACAGAGTCGCCAAGATAAGACTCATATTAATGTAAAATTCTGTGTCTGAATAAAGGCTTATATTATTATTATTATAAATGTGACTACGACAAGTTAGTACAAAGTACTGAAATGATTAAAACGATGGCAGATGTTCAATGTTCAGTGACATTACAAAAGCTCTTGCTCATTTTGCCAAATGTAGCACTTGAGTCACCATCAAATGTAAACAAACCCGCAGGCCCTGCGGTGTGTCGACAACCGACATAAGGTGACCTTGCATCAACTGCACACATATGAACATAAATTAAAATAATAATCGTACGAAATGACGTCACGCCAAACCTTGACCTCGACGTGAGAGTTACATGGATACATGTTATTGCCTCGACTGAGAGGGAACGTGACTCTATCGATTCAGTAATTTGACGACTCATAGTTGGAAAACAACATTACTATAATATGTAAGAACTAAAAAATTTAAACATTTCATGAACATTTTAAACTTTTAGGAAATTAAAACAAATTCAACAAATATTACAACACAGAACTGGCGAAAGTAATCTTCGAATAAATAATTTAAGTTGGAGTTCGACAATTCTCGTTAAAAGTCATCAATCAAAGGCATAAGGGTAAAAATTTTATCAACAGCATCAGTTTTATAGTAAAACATTATCATTCCGTAGATGCTTAATGTTGAAGTAACACTGCATATAGCTTACAATTCTAACTTGGACCCAAGGTCAATTATGTTTTTATATTTGTTCACGACAGTTGGAAATACCCGGAAAGTATAATCAAGCCTTCGAAAAAATAATAAAAACAGCCATAGCTATAAACGTACAATGCATAATGATATCATCTGAGCGAACAAATGTTGCGACACGGTATAAAATAAACATACGACACATCGCTGTAGAATATATAATATCAATACCGCATTAGATTAGACACAACTATTAGCACACAAGTAAATAAAAAATTGTCTAAAAACCAGTTTCGAACCGCCACTAAGCCAATGTCATCATAATTTTCCTTTAACCATTATTCAGATTCATATACTTACTAGTTTTGAGAGCTTATTCGCACTTCCAGGGTAATTACATGTACAACATTATTGTAAATCTGAACAATGCATAAGTGATGTCCGCGTGCGATAATTTCACAAGGAGTGCCGCCGATACGTTCACGGATGACAATTCAATGTCGATCACGACTCTTATCGTAGAGTTGCAGGTATTTATAAATACAAAACTACAGTGTATGAAATAGTTGTGTAACTTACATTCCAAGTGATACAGACACCTAATATTTGAATATTGTATTTATAAAATATATCGGTACTGATGTCTAATCTTCAAATAATCAATTCAACACAGCGTGATTGCAGAGGTCAGACATATTATGTATTCCAAATTGTCATTATTCTATTTGAATTAATCGATTACTATAAATCGAGTCCCATTACTTAAATATCAATAACATTTCCATTACAGAGAAACTCATTTAAATATCAACGATAATAAAACTACACTACAAAGTTATAACGGGCATGAAAGTTATAGTATCAGAATTTACTGTATGCGTAAATAGAGCAAAGCAGCAAACAGACAGACGACATACCGAAGCGTCTGTGAAAGGCAATATTCTCATTGCGCCGTGCCCAGAGAAATAACAAATTGAATCCGTAATTACAGAGAAGATATACATATATAACGTATACAAAACAAACAGTAACTAGCGGTAACGTAATCAGAGAATAGAATTAGGTTTAAATTACAAAGTTTTTCGCTGCTCGAAAATTTTGTAGTAAAATTTTAGTACAACAAAACTTGAATATTTCCTGAACTACAGTTATATTTTAAGAAAAAAAGAGTAGAGCCTAAGCATACTTTTCAAATGCCTTTGAGTCATTGATTGGACTTCTATAACTTTTTACGAAGAAAAACGGGAGTGTTCTATTTTACGCTATCGTTTCTTATTATTACTTACTCTTATTATTACTTATTACTTACATGCTATTTAATTCTAAAGCTGCAGTAGTCGAGGATTTCTTAGCTTTGTTGGAACAAAGAAAATCGGTATACATTATTTGTTACGTCAGTTTTAAATTGTATCTTAGTAGTAGGTAACATTAATAACAAAATTCTTTAAAATAAAAACATGTATTACTTCGCAACGTTCAACCTTCGACCCAAACGTTCTATAAATATCTGATCGCAGGTCACGGCCCCTTAATCTATTTCCATCCGCACCACACCAACACCCCGGTGCTAATTACGAAACATCCGGCTGACACCACGCAGACGCCACCCTAGAGCAAAATCCTTGTGAGTACGAGTAAGATCCCGAACAAACATGGGACTAACAAAACAATTATTATCAAGTGAAACGTTTGTCTTTCTGTCACGCTTCTTAGAATTACTTGGATAAAATTCTTGAATTCAAATCCATACGAATACTACAGATGCTAGTGTATCTGTCAATCTGTTACATTTCCTCGGAATAGCCACTCAACCGATTTCGATTTTTGGTACATATTTCAAATTAAAAATGTATATCTGGGGAGTGCGTTATCGAGGAATGGATGATATGAAGCTGGCTGTGGAGAGACGGGTAGTAGCTGGTAACAAAGTTAACGATGCTCTGCCCGCGTTAATAGGTAGTGTGAATATATCTGATTCAGCTAAAATGGTCATCAACACAGAGGTGGTGGTGCCAAGTTTACTGCAAGGTAGTGAAGCCTGAGCATGTTCGAAATCGAGTGAAAGTAAGATATGTAGTGAAAATGCGATCTCTCAGAGATATGTATATGGCGTTATAAAGATAAAGGTTTATGGCGTTACCTTCGCAGACAAGATAAGCAATAAATACGCAGTATGACGAATTACAACAAAAATGAAGAAAGGAATACCTCGGTGTTTGGGGCAGATGGAGAGGAGTAATGAAAGACTGAGGAAGATCGAAAGTGAGTGGTAGCGGAAGCCAAAAAGACCTTAATGACTAATGTAGATTAAATAATGGTTAGAAATGTAATAGTAAAAGAAATGTCTAGAGCACTCGCATATGAAGCAAAAATATACGAGGAAATTGATGAGATTTGAGGCGAAAAATTATGTAAGGACCGTTAAAATAAAATCACAAAGATTATAATAAACTATACACGAAATAACGCTAAATTATCACCAAATTGCGAACTATTCTTTAAATCAACGTTCACAAACTCAAGTAAAAGTAAAATATATTCAAAAGAGAACCATTGTAATTTACGAATAGTACAGACAGAGCCTGACACAGATGAAGACATAAAAAAACGGATTGAGGATATTACTTTATAGTAAGATGTCGTCACTGTGAAGCCGCCTCGATCGTTAATCTACGCGATAGTACACGAAGCACGCAATCGTTTTAGCATTATAGCACTACACAAACCTGTGATTAAATCGAATTATAATGGTACATTTAACTTTCTTCACAAATACATTGCTTTGTTAAGACCACTATTTCTTCATAAGTCAGCATATTATTTAATAAGATACATATACCTATTATTAATTACGTATTTGATTAATTTTGGTTTTCGATTTCTAAAGACCCCATTTCCTTTCTTTTTAATTTAATTTCCACTTAACAAGCAGCAGTTGGTAGGAGAAGCTCAGGAAGACCAAGGCTAACTTACGAAGATCAAATAGCCAGTGTTAGCTGGCGGAAATCTGAAAAACACTCGTATACCTAGGCAATAATGTGCGAGAAGAATGATGAGATTTGAGGAGGTGAAAGAAGTATTGTAAGGACCGCTTAATGCTTCGTCCCTTCCGACTACCCTGTTATGGATACGGCGTGAATATATGTATGTATGAAATTTCTATAAAACCCTAATGTGTCCGAGATGCTCTTACCTGTTTTTTCTACATAACATGACTGATATAAAACTGCAGTTTAAGTGAACCCAAAATTTTCTTAAATAAAGCTTCGTTTAGTTAGTGACCAACAGGAACAATACATTTTTTATCAAACCATTAATCAGTCTATCAGTTTGTAAGTAATTTGTTGGTAGGGCTTTTAACAACGGTGATCGGATACTAGAAACGAAGTCAACTGCTTGATATGTTTTTCGAGACAAGAACCCACGTTCAATCACTACTTTCACCCATTCAGGTACAAACCACGGAAGCATTTCGTTTATCTTGAGAATAAGTATAACAAGTTTACTACAATAAAGCTGAACCAAGAGCATTGTGTGATAAGGGCCATGTGGCGAACTGAGTCGCACACAGAAACTATATTAAAAACACTGATTATATACAACAAAAACAATGATTATATAGCATTAGGTACGCTGTTAGGGTCCTAAAGGACTTAGAAAGAAAGTGGACTGAAATTTTCTATGGTTTATAAATTATAATAGAAGATATTCAATAAATACAATAATTAAGTACAATATAAATAGCCAGCCAGAGTGTTAGCGGATAGAAATGTCAAAAGCTCTCGCATACCTAGGCGAAAATGTGTGAGGAGAATGATGATATTTGAGGAAGCGAAAGAAATATGTAAGAACCGCGACGCTTGGCGCTCCATCCTCTCTGACTACCCCGTTAGGGATACGGCGTGAAGATACGTATGTATAAATAACATTGTGAGCGCATCGGAAGTTTTTTCGAAGCCCTCACGTCTTTCGCTTCTCGTCGTAACTGCCCCGAGGACGCACAAGTCGCGACATACACTGCACAATATATTATACCTATATTTACCAACAAATTTAATTTATAATGTAGTTAAAACTATTCTAAGAAACTACTATAGCTTCAAATGTCGATGTTTCAGCTTTCAGCAGAGGACTTAAGCTAATCTTGTTACAAATGGTTTGCAGATTTTAAAGGAAAATAATACTAAATACATTTAGAACGTATTTAGTCCACTTGAAACATTTTTCGAGTCACTAGTGAAATAAAATTACTACTGCGAAGATTTTTGAGCAATTCGTTTTTAATGAATATAATTATTCTTTACAAACCATTTTTTAGGCTAAAATTGAACCCTAATGGCTCGAACCCAATTCACCATCAGTCAAACCGTGCTCCGGCGACATGGGAATTAAAAGAATTGTTCTGAGAAAGAAATAGAGCGCGTACACTACAACCGATGTCGTCCGATGACGCGCAGTTTCTTTTTATTCGATCGGCCAAGTTCGGCCGATGTCGCCCGAATAGGTACTACATTTCAGCCGATATCGGATTCGTGAACGTAGATTCGAAATAAATGTATGTCGTTTCGTTAACTCCACCTGCTCGTTTATTATTATTTGTCTGTATGCCACAGGCGACTTAATTCGGATCTTTACACCTACTGAACTGAATTTTGGTACAGATTTATAAATTATATGATACGCAAAATGACAAGGATTCACGACAATGTTATTGTAAAAATGAAAAAGGAAATGCTAAGATGGTTCGGGCACATAGAAAAGAATGAGCGATGAAAGACTGACGAAGAAAATCTACACAGTGAGTGAGCGAGTGGTAAAAGAAGCCAAGGAAGACCAAGGCCGACTTATTGAGATAAATAACCAGTGCTAGCAGATGGAAATGTCAAAAGCCCTCGCATACCTAGGCGAAAATGTGTGAGGAGAATGATGAGATTTGAGGAAGCGAAAGAAGTATGTAAGGACCGCGACTCTTGGCGCTCTGGGCTCTCTGACTACTCCGTTAGGAATATGGCGTGAAAATGGGTGTGTGTATATGTAAATTTGTATTACCGAAACCAAGGATTGAGAAACAAAAAATTAAACAATTGATATTATGGACTCTACACTTTAAATTTTGCCTTCTATCCTACTTTGTCTGGAATTGTTGCGAAAGGGCTTTCGCAGCAATTCCAGACAAAGTAGGATTAACACGTCATTGCGTGTCCAACACACCATTAGCCGGTTCTTACACTATCGTCAACTACTGCGTTTGTTAAAACTAAAAACGAAAATATTTTATTATAAAAAATTGACATATGAATATTAACGCCACGCGCCAGGTAATAAATACACGTTATAGATAAAAAAAGTGTTGATAAAAGTAGACTCGTTTTCAGACGCGACGATGCCTCCCGTCTGTCGTGTGATCACGCTACTATAAACAGTAACTGAACACGACACACGCTCGCCGGCCTCACGAAGCTCGCACGGGTAGCGACTCGGCCAGATCGCTATCTGGTATAGCTAACTAATTACCTTTTTACAAAAATTATTGCGTCACAACTTATATGATTTACATTAAGATAAAAATAAAAAAATTGGTCAAGCACGACTTTGACACTTGTACAGAGGGTTCCGTACCGAGCTCATAAAATAGAAAATGTCTATACTTACATAATTTCAGATTTATAAAGACTGAAGACTTCGTTATATTTTTCCAATAAACTTAAGGTAGCGCTCTACAATGCTTGGATTTTACTTATTATAATATTTTAGATGCAATACATACATACATACATATTATCACGCTGTATCCCTAACGGGGTAGTCAGGGAGGCCGGAACGCCAAGTGTCGCGGTCCTTAGATACTTCTTTCGCTTCCACAAATCTCATCATTTTCCTCACACATTTTCGCCTAAGTATAAATGCAATAGTTTCTCAGGAAAGGAGCGAGGAATCGTCAATTCGAGTCCGAGTACTCTATTTCTCCTATTTATAGGTGCTAATACTAATACACTTATATAATATAATAATTATTACACATCTATATTAATATTAATTTGAGGAACCGAAAGAAATATGTAAGGACCGCGACGCTTGGCGCTCCGTCCTCTCTGACTACCCCGATAGGGATACGGCGTGAAGATATATATTTATGTACATTAATATTACAATTTATAAAAAGAGAGTAAGAGGGAGTCCATTTTGCGAATTTTGTTTATATTATTTATTATATCTCCGGAACCGCTACCTATTTAAAAAAAATTTTTTATCATTTGAAACATATTATACCAGATGGATATAAGCTATACATTTTAAGTATTCAAGCAGGACGAAGTCGCGACGGATCGCTAGTGAATATTATAAAATGCTAACTAATGTTATTTAAGATTAATTGTACATTACATAGTAGACCGTGATAGACAGACGGAGAGTCGAATATATAAGTAATCTTTTAAGGGTTCCATTTTTCGATATAAAGTATACCTAACCCTAAAAAAATGTAAACCAAAAACGGTATTGATAAAAAAATGTCAACCAAGGAAATCAAAAAAGTAAACCTAGTAACAGTATTAATTAAAAAACATCCACGCCGGTCGGCTTGACGCCTTTGACGGTCAACGCTTTTCATGTCGCCGGTACTCCGTAACGAGGTAACGTACAAAGAGGAAGTCGACGACGTTTATAAATACGCACTTTACAATATCAAAAGTCATAAAAGAAACGAACGAGTCAAGAAAGTCGCTCCTGACAAACTGACCAAATAAGCAGCTACAGGAACGGAAAGATCAAAAGCGCAATTTCTCCATAACTTCGGAAAACCGGGTAGAACTTATTAAAATGCAAGCAAGATCGTGACACGCGTTCTGAATAACCTTTGTATGTAAATCCATGAATAAATCTCGCTCAATAAGGCATTTTACAATTTCGCATCGAAGCGCGGTCATTTACGTTCGATATGTTTATATCAGAAACCTGAGAATTCATAAACGTATGACGACGATTGAAAGAGAAATGTTTCATTACAATAGAGACGGTTATGGTTACGTTTGTGGTTGAAACTGAAATGCTTCGTAGTACTGATAGTGAATGTACCACACACGAATAAGAACACATGAAACGGTAGCAACTAAACAGCGAAACGTGTTTTGTTTGAGAAAATTTTATACTTTTTGGTCGCTGAGGTAATTTACTTAATGAGCACTGTAAGTGAAATGATAATGCATCTGATAAAAATAAAACGCTGATAACAGCATTCGATAAACATTGAAATGGATATCAATTAAGTATTAGTATGTAAACTGATAAAACTAACGGTAAATATTTGAATATACGAAAAGAGGCGATAATTTGAAAATGGTACAGTAATGACCATTAAATGTGATCTCAGCGCGAACGATGTTGTTGACAGATATAGCACAAATATTAAATTTTTTCGAGAATTAGGTAGATAACGAAAGTTAAAATTCTAAGAAATGTGTAACAAGTAGGTGCAATAGAAACAGTGCCAAAATGTTGCCGTGTCCACAAGACACATTTGAAAACATTACTTCTAAGAATATGTATAAAGGTAAACGACACACGGTCTGTTGCAATCTGTCTTCGTAATTAAATGAAGCACAGAAACATTTACAAATGCACTTCCGATAACAGAAAGAAAAATGAAAAGCGCCATAGTAATAGACTATGACAGGTACCGTGAACCCAAATTCATAGAACTATTTATGTACATTTATACACGATGCGTAACACAGCTTTATTTGAATTCGCATCATCGAGCCCAGATATAGCCGATGAATTAGGTACTTCGCAAGGGAAAAGATTACGTAGGTATGTGGGTCTATCGTTACATACTTCGACGTCATTAATTATGAAGGCATCAAAACGATAAGGTTGGAATGAATAATCAGTAATGAATATTTCGATTAAATGACATGTCATCAAGGTCGACGCAATGATGTAACCGTAGTATTTTAGAAACAATAGACCTCAATTTACGTGGGAACAATTTTCGTTTTAATCACATGCGTAACCAACATAATTTTATTGTTCAAGCGACGTAAATTGGACTTTATCTTACAAACTCTATAAGACGAGAGATGACATCACGATAACACGTTTCAATGACAAAAACACTGGTAACGAAGTCCGCAATACATTTCGTTAACATTTTAATGCTGACCTTTCTTAGATTGTTTCTCGCGCTCCTTTTCCTTTTCTCTGGCCTTCTTCTCCCTCTTTTCCCTTTCCTGTTTCTCTTTCTCGAGCTTCTTCATTTCTTTTTTCGACTCCTTGTCACTTTTCTTCGACTTTGTGTCGTCAATCTTCTCGGACAATATGAAAGTCCCTGACTGGACTTTAGCGTCCGCGTCCTCCTTCGGCCTCATCTTCTAAACACAAACTCGTCACTTAACTCACACAAGGATAATGTAATTATAGCAACAGAATCCCGTGTAAATGCACTCTCAGAATATTTATCTGAACGTTTCGTGAGCGTGAAAAATTCAATTCGGCACAGACGCCGACGACAACTGCCGAGCGGTCAATAGGTACTTTATAGCGCACGTACACCCGAGGTTTGCTATTGGCGAAACGGTATCGGAGTTATCATCGGCGCTCGTCAACGATGTCGAAACTGCAGAGCGCAGCGATACCGAGATCGATGCAGACAATAAGGACACAGCGACGGCAGTAGCGCTCGTCACGACGTCTCGCCCAACACTGAGAGGCCGCGCCGCGGCCGGCCCCGACACTGAGCGTTACCGCCGCGTACATACATGCGCTAGCGCCGAACCGTGTTTGCGGTAACGTCAAATTCTATAAATAACCTTCACTTCCTATACTGTATGAAATCGAAAGACAATTTATGGGCATTGAACTCATAGAATAGCTATAGCTATACGCCGTCCACGATTAAACCAAAATTTTATACAAAAACTGTATTTGATGACATATGTAACAGGGTAATCGTAGGTTTCTATGTCATTACCATGGAACGCTTCTGATTTCATACTCGAGATGAACGGATTCTGCAGTAAATGTGCTTCAGACGACAACATCCGGTGTTCAGCAACCGATTAACGTAATTGTCGTAATCGTTTTTCGGCAGTATTCTCACGGCCATTTTATACACAATAAATTACATACAATCGAATGAAATAAACGGGCTGCAGCACCAATTTAAAAATTCTTACTTGGGCAATTGAGCAATGGCGCATAAAAGATACCTACTAAATGAATTTATCTACATAATATCTATTAAACTACATTGCTTCGTTTACCAAAAGTCAAATTAAAATTCAAGTTTGAGATTATTTTGTTGAGACACCTTTTTCATATTACTTATCACTGAACTGGCTTGTCACAAGGTTCTGATAAAGAATTCATTATTTTCGTTACGATATGGATTTCCTGTAACGAATAATGTTATGTCTACGTCATCATCCACAGATGAGTTTTAGATTCAACCTTTGATTTCATAACACCGTGTAGAGATAGTTATCCCTTCCCTGCCTTTAATTACAAAACAACATATGTAAATAAAAATTACAACGGATTAGATGCTTGTTTCGCCAAAGTACTAACTAACATACATACATAATGTCACGCCATTCATTTCCCAATCAGGATGGAGAGCATAGCAGACGAAATGAAATCATATCTAGATGCCACTCCTATAAGGCTGGCCTCACACAGGCCAATTGTATTTTTAAATATTTAATCTGAACAGCTTACCTGTTTTATAAAAATTCAGATTGATTACTAGCCTCGTATTAACAAAATTTAAACGTCTGTAATGGAGACAAAATAATTTAATCGCAATAAAATAATATATTATCTGCTGATACACCTATGAAAATTTTAAATGAAAGTACTATTGTGTCACATAATTCCGTTTGCATGTACTGTATTAAGTTACGTGTAGTCTGGTAACACCGGAGGTAAATCATAATCTGACTCCGTGTGAGTGTTCGCTCATATAAAATGTGTGGAAAGATGAATGCTACGAATTCGTAAACTCAAATTTTCCGTTCAGAAATTTACAACGCCGTCAGTATCACTCTGACAAATAGATTCTTCAAATTTTGTAATCTAAAAAAATCAAAATGTGTAGGTAGTTACATCGTATGCAATTCGAGGCGTTATGAAGATTATGAATTTTATCCACAATATTCACAGATTTTTTTTAACTTAAATGGGAGTACATTTGGCCTCTGTCTTAGCTGATGGAAAACAACGACGAAGCCCAAAATTAATCATGGTTGCTAGAAGTTGCCTATTCACTCTTATCCTTAACAGTTCTCGAGTTGTAAGTATGCTAAAAATCTAACACGGGAGGGTGCTCCAGTCCTTAGTAGTTGATATTAAATAGGATGACGCAGATCACTTTATGCATTAAAGGGGGATCTCAAAAACATAAGGATGCAGACTCCCTCGCTTGGATATTTGAAAGTAGAATGGAGACGAGAATTCAAGGTCTGGTAAGTTTCGAAGAAAGGAGAGTTTGATCCAGTTGAGTACAAGTAATGTAAGTATCTAATTAGCCCCCTTTTTAATTCTTAGATTAACATTTTAAAATGTAAACAATAGCAATTTATTATGTGAGTTAACAAAACCTATCACTAAGCCAAGTGTCACTTAAGACTGACAAAATGCACTGTGACAGCAGGACGGACGCAAATGATATGCCGTTGCCAGCGATATTCTCCAAAGTGGGTATATCAATGGCTAAATCGCCGGCAATTTTGCCATCTTCCGGGAATTTTGTCAGTAATATTCGCACTTCGAGCAATATAGCCGCCAACGGGACATCACAACCAAGTGATTTCATAAACGTTCCGATTTTACTTTTAAGGTATGGAACAGGAAACCAGTTGATCGATTCAATTAGTTTCAATTATAGAAACGAAACAAACAAAATATCAACAAAACATAGTCTATTCCTTGTTCAACGACACAAAACGGAGATATCGTTGAATGTTTCATTTGTCAAAAAGTTTATTCATTAGCGTTGATAATAGAATCAACGAGTTAGTTTGTTGATGTTTACAATATGAACAACAAATCATGATGTTGAAACTAGTTGATAAAATTAACCTGATTTTCAACTAACTAGTCGAAAATCAGTTTAATTCATACAACTATTTCACAATTCAAAATAAACAGTTGCGTTTTGTTAACGCAAATAAATATATTATTAGAGATAACGTTAGTAATGTCAACGATCCGCCTCAAATTTTTATTTTTTTACAATACTGTTATACTTATAAATGCAATTGTAACTGACAAGTATAATACTATGCGCATCTTTCGTTCCCAGGGCCCGTTGGAGCGCGTCGCCGCGGTCGGCTGCGGCCACAGACGTGGTCGCCCTGAGAAAGCGGCCCTCAACGGACACCGATCACAGAATCTCACGCGATACTGGATACAATAGCATCACGTTATGGGATACATTAATAAAAAAAATGCTAATTGGATAATATCTAATTAAAGATGAAAGAATTAAATTAATTATGGCAACTATTAATTTTAAGATATGTATGTATGTATTAATTTTAAATTGCACGGAACGGCACGGCTTTATGACGCACTCAGTTCGATTCTACCATTTCTAAAATGTTTGTCTTCCTGTCTGTATGTCCTTTTATAACCGAAGAACAGCTTGACCGATCTTGATGAAAATCGGTACGTAGTAAGAACATATGATTGCGCTCATGATAGGCTACAAATTTTTTAGAAATCTACCCCTAAAGGGGTAAAAAGGGGGATGAAACGTCGTATGGGAAATGGTAAACCGCTGAACCGATTATGATGGAATTTGGCAGGTAGATAGTTTGACATCAGAAAACGGACATGGGCTACTTTTTTTCACCAAATATTTACCCCTAAGAAGGTGAAAAAGGGGATGAAACTTTACATGGGAAACGCTAAAATTTGATGCGGTGGTAAGACTTTTTTTCATCAAAAATACATAGGCTACTTTTTTTATCAAAAATCTGTAAAACTGTGGACGGGAGGGAGGGGGATGAAACTTTGTACTCGAAATGCTAAAGCGTTGAACTGATTATGATGTAACATGGCCAGTTTGACACCTGGGCTACTTTTTTATCAAAAAACTACCCCTAAGAAAGTGAAAAGGGGGACGAAACTTTGAATGGCGAATGCTGAACCGCCGAACCGATTATGATGTTTGGCGCAGAAATAGTATGTGCACGGAGACACACGTAGGCTAGACGTAGACTTTTTTCAAAAATAATCTTTTAACATGTTATGTACATGTACATATAATCTAAATTAATCCGGAAAGTCACGAAAAAATTTTCCGCGTAGACGAAGTCGCGGGTGCAGCTAATATACATATATATTTAAAATATTGCTTGTTTAATGTAATAGTGGATAAAAGAAAAGTTTATAATAATCCTGGAACACGAACAAGACAGCTTTTACGATAATATTCTGCTTCAAACAAAAAGCTTTGAGGACAGTGCACGCACACACGCAAATGAACTAACTTCTAAAGTAAAGTTTGAAGTTCAAACTTACACCAAAAATGTAATAAACGTATTCTGTTTTATATTTCCATAAGAAATTCTAAAAAAAAACACCCCCGGCCACAACGACGATACTTCACACTCAGGGGCCTCATATGTGTATTCTAAGAATCCTAAAATTTGTACAAAATACGTGCATTTCTCGGAAAACTGCTCACAAAACCGCATTCAGTTTTAAGATTCGAATCGACAAATAATACAAAATGCTAAAAAAACTGCATAATATATCACGATATAAAATATTTTCGTTAAGGTTATTCCACGGTGGTCCTCCAACTTTGCTTCATCAACCGTATGGGAGAGGCAGCAGGACCTCGGGCGGTGCGGACTTAAATTTGGCATCCAGAGGTCTCGCGTACGGAGAAGCCATGCCCCGAAGGTGTGAGTGTGGGCTGTTGTGTGAGCCGTCGAACATGCGAAGCGCCAAATAAGTTACAAACTTCTCTACGAATGGCATATTCAGGTCTTTGGCATTGGCACTGAACGCAATGTTGTCTTGCGTTTACAGGCGTCTTAACGATTTGCTTTATCCCGTCCCCGTTCTTAAGACAAAGCAATATCTTACAGACGTACTAAAAAGCCGTTACTGTCACTGACCACATACAGCGTAACACGAAATTTCATGAATGCGTAATGTGACAGAACTAAATGCAGAGAGTAGACGTAATCGCTGCAGCAGTGATATCCGAACTAGTTTTACCAGGAACCTTTTAGTTCGGTGCAGGGATCCTAAAGTTCAAACTAAAAAATTCAAGAACAAAAAAAAAATTAAATCATATCTTTAAATAACTAAAAATACTAAAATACCTTTTACTTAACATTAAGCTCGGAAGAATATTTGAATGTATTCTTCTGAGGGACGAATAGTAGTCGACAAGCCCCCGCATTTTATGCTAGAATAATTTATAAAATGTATCTCTGAGTTTCATCCGCCTTAAATTTGGATTTTTTTCGAAATAGAAAGTAAATTAGATTACTCTCTAAAACGTACTCTATCTGCCGCTTAGGAACTACTATTCTACAGAGTAGGAAGAAACACGGCTAACATAGGCACTTCCTTGAACTGGCGAAAACTACATGCAGCCAAGAAAGTGGTCAGGCAACGTGATTACATCTCGTCCACTCGTCCGGAGAGTCCGCATGAAATATGGAACCAGTATTATTGCATCCAAGCAATTACACATACGTACGGTGCTCCCATTTATTATATAACTTTCTCAACAATTTAACTTAATTTGCGAGTGACAATACGTCAAAAAATTGACCATTAACGACGACTCCAATGTTGGTACTTGGGTCGATCAACTTTGTCTCATTTTTTCTCACCGCTCACTGAATTCCTAACAGAAATTACTCGAATAAGAACCATCAACTGTGGTGGAATCTAGCGGCGTGTTCCATCGTAGCAGTGGATTGTATAGTCGTCTTGTTAAAGACGAACTGGCAACTGCATCCGACGGTTGCTCCTGCCAATATCGACGTTAACTTCAATACCGCCACCTAATTAGTTATGTATTAAGTTCATATTCAAATATTGTATTTATCATGAAACCAATATCTACCTCATCAACATATTACAGTAAGTTTCAGCAATAGATAGTTTCAGCATTCAGCAAGAGACAGCCACTTTCAGTAGTCCAAGGGACAATTTTACTATTCACTATGGTTTTTTTAAATTATATAATAATTCCTGTTCACAAGAATACGTTGTTCAGCACACATTTATAAATATATGAATTATTATCTATCCTTTTCAGTAATTAAGACAATAAATAAATAGAAAAAAATAATTTACTAAGCTAATCCATCAGTATAAAAAATATGATATGCGATCTCTTAGAAATATGACCGGGGTCACCCTTGCGAACAGGATAAGCAATGAAGAGATACGCAGTATGGCATCGTTGCACGACAGCGTTATTGTAAAAATGAAGAAAAGAATTGCTTAGATGGTTCGGGCACATAGAAAGAATGAGTGATGAAAGACTGACGAAGAAAATCTACAGAGCGAAAGCTTACGAATCCTTATGAAGATCAAATAGCTAGTGTTAGCAGACGGAAATGTCAAAAGTACTCGCATACTTAGGCGAAAATGTGTAAGGAGAATGAAGAAGTATGTAAGTACCGCGACGCATGGCGCTCCGTCCTCTCTGACTACCCCGTTAGGGATACAGCGTTAAGATGTTTGTATATATGTAAAAGGCGCACGTATTTCTAAATATGTGAAGCGAATGATGATCAATAAAGAAATACAGGAGGTATGTCATGATCGCGACACGTGACTCATCAAGGAATACTGTGAGAAAATATAAATGTATACAATGTCAAAGTCTCAATTTATTATACCTTCAAAGCTGCCTGTCCGAGCCGGTGGCGAATTCAGAATTTAAAGCAAAAAAGTTGGCCATGATCCCACGATGCAAGATGTATTTACGTGATTAGTGTTCTGTGCTGTCAGTCGTTACCAACCGACAACAGCCACAAACTTTGTTAGGGTTTTTTTTGTATTAAAAAATTATTTATCACTCGCATACCTTGGCGAAAATGTGTGAAGAGAATGATGAGATTTGAGGAAGCGAAAGTGATGTGTAAGGACCGCGACTCGTGGCGCTCCGTCCTCTCTGACTACCCCGTTGGGGATACAGGGTGAACATATGTTATATTATTTATCATAATGCAGCCCTGATAGTTTCCGTTCATTGTACATGTCATTCCCAATGTTCTACGCATTTTAAGAGAGAGAGAGATTGAGAGATTTGAAAAGGTGGGCAGTAGCTGTCTACATCTAAGCAATTTTCCAAAAAAGGTTAAAAAATAAGTCATAATAACGTGTTATATATTTTTGTATTCGTGTTTAAAGGGCTTTCATTGTTTAATATACACATTATGACACTAATTTTCTTTACCCAACTGCGGGGAAACTCAAAAGGAGGGTTATCTGTTTAACTTGTATGTATGTTCGTATCTGAACCTATATTCCCTCGTAACTACTGAACTGCTGAACTGATTTTGATGAATTAAACGTTGTTAGATTCATCTCAATAACATAAGTGTCACTGGGTAGATACCCAGTGACACTTACGTTATTAACATAAAAACTAAAAAAAAAAATGAAAATGACATTTTGGCGCCAAGCGACGCCGACGTCTTGAAAACATTTCTTTCTTCTAAACGTATCGAATGGGGTATCAATATGAAGAGTTTTAAGAGGCGATCACAAAAATGTATTAACTTATAGGTATGTTTAAAAATAATGTGGGATAAACTAAAAATCTTAAAATAAAATCAAAAAAAAACAAGACTGTGGACCACTGGGCGACCACTAGTCACTATGACTGTTCCTAATTTCAGCTGTTTACGCCAAATAAATTGAAGAAAAATGACTATGAAAGACAAATAAAGATACTATTTACACCAAGATGATTCCAAAATTCTCAATTTTTCCGTATTTATAACCTAATTTCGGACAAAAAGTTTGGAGTTCAGTCTCATTTTTTTTGCTCACACATGAGATTGTCAAACAGAACAGACAGAGTGAAAACCAAACACCTGGCAGCGATATGCACATCACGCGTGGCCAGTGATCGGCTCGTACTATGTACGGTCAGTTTCCGGGATCGGCGACCTGCCCGTCGCGATCCGGGAAGTGTTGTCTCGCACTTGTGCCCATATGACTGATTTTACGTTCGAATAAAACTTTTAGGTGGCATTATCGTAGTAGGAGAGGGGCAGAAATGCGCCGATCACGGCATTTTTATTTTGGTAATGCAGGAGAAACCCTCTGGCGGAGAGATAGGGTTTTGCAAGACTTTTATCCACTTAAACCCTACGTTGGTGTTATTAAAGGGCTCCACCAAAAGGGAACGCATCTGAACCCTTCTCGTGTTGTGCCAAAGCACTTCTCGATGTAACAGTGACAGAGACTACTACTGCATCTACGCAGTACCACGACAGCGCGGATTACACGCTGTTATCCTTTTCAGAGTCACTTGGATAGACGATCGGAACCCCAGCTTGGCCGCGACCATGAAGGTTCCTTTAGTCACTTCCTTATTACGACGGGCGGGGAACACCGTTACTTTAACCTGTTTATTCTGTTAATTACTTTAATTTTAAAGATTATTTTAATGAATTGAGGTTTAAGGCGAAAAAATTACGTTAGGGCCGCGATGCTTGATAGTCCATCGTGCTACTCCATTAGGGATGCAGCGTGAGGATGTGGAGGTATGTACCTATTTTAAGGATCCGACACCTTCGTTAGCATTACGCGGTGATGAGTTTGTTATTAATACGCTTTCATTCATTTCAGATTTTGCTTCTCGATATCTCTGACCATCGCACCGCCTCGGCAGTATTATATAGGTCGTGAGGGTACACAATTATCTTAAATTCCATTTTTAATACATTGAAGTATGGAATGATAACGCATAAAGTATAAACAATTTTCTGAACGAAAACAACAAATTGATTAAATCCAATTCCGAGCAATGTGGCAAATTGATTTGAATAGTTTAACAACGACGCGATATGCTCACATGGCCTGACGAAAACTAAAACTGCATTATCGACCAAAACATCATTCATTGATCGACTCATGGACAGCTGTACTGAAATCTCAAATCCAAAGCCAGAATTGTATTGAGATCACTTGAAGACAGCGGTATTTGTCAGTATGTAGCAGGTTATCTTATCAGTAAACGGTCTATACTTCATGCCGACGATTACTAAAGCCAATTGCGATTGCGTAAAATCATCACATGAATGCAATCTACATGTGAAATATATATAACTTTAACATTTATTGATACGGATTCTGTTGTAGATAATATGTCTAATGTTTTTTTAATAATACTTTTGACAATTACATCAATGTATGATCGCAAATTAACACATGGCATGGCAAAATCTGTCCTTGCCAGAAGTAGTAGGCGGTTAAGGTTACGATTTTTATTTACAAATACTTTACGAGCCTGCCTATTGTACCATTTTTTTCCTGTTACCTTTTTTATGAGCATAGAGGTTTAGTCAGAAGAGTGGAGCTGCTCAATTCGTATTTAAGTGAAAGAGTTCAGAAGGTTGATATTACCGGAGTTAAATCGAAAGGATCCATTGTAAAAATGGGCGTCCCCCAAGGATCGATTTTGGGTCCCTTTTTATTTTTGGTCTATGTTAATGACTTGCCATTCCTTGTGCAGAAACTAGGTGATATAGTTTTATTCGCTGACGACACTTCTCTCATATTCAAAGTTCCCAGGCAGGCCACTAATTATGATGAAGTGGAAAACATATTAGGTAAAGTTTTGGAATGGTTCACCGTAAATAATTTACTTTTGAATTCTGCCAAAACTAAGTGCGTTAAATTTATTTTACCCAACGTTAATGATTCTGACATTAATATTGTTTTAGACGATACAATACTAAACTTTGTAGATTCTGTTAAATTTCTAGGCATTACTTTAGACAATAAGGTACAATGGGGTCCTCATATTGCATTATTGGCTGGAAGACTTAGCTCGGCAGCATTTGCTGTGCGTCAAATAAGACAACTAACTGATGTAGCTACGGCTAGAACTGTGTATTTCAGCTATTTTCACAGTATAATGTCGTATGGGATATTACTCTGGGGTCACGCAGCCGATATGCAAACGATATTTGTTTTACAGAAAAGAGCGATACGATCTATTTATTGTTTAGAATCTCGAATTTCGTTAAAAGAAAAGTTTAAAGATATTAATATTTTTACGGTCTATAGTCAGTATATCTTCGAGAATATTATGTATGTACGTAGGAATTTACACGGGTTCCGAAGGGTGGGTGATATTCATAACAGGAATACCAGGTCTAGAAATAAACTAGCTATCAAGGGCTCTAGATTGGCAAAGGTACACAAATCTTTTATTGGGGACGGTGTTCGCTTTTACAACACTTTGCCTAAAGAATTAATCGCACTACCAGACATTAGATTCAAGAAAATTGTTAAAGCTATTTTATGCTCGAAAGGCTATTATAAAATAGAAGATTTTGTTAACGATAAGTTGGTCTGGTCAAGTTGTTGTGCAAACGAAAAAAAACTGTAATTTTAGGACTTACGAAGAGGGCAATACTGTCAATTAATAGTTTTTGTTTTAACGTTCGAAAAATACTTTACGAAGTTTACTTCGAATAAAAATCTATTTTATTAAAAAAAAAAAAAATGTAGAACTGGCAAGTTAGAAATTTGAAAATATTTTTTAGAAGAATGGAATAGAATTTTAAGGAAAGAAGAAAAAGAAAGTCATAGAGAGGAGGACGATGTTTCTTTGGAGATGATGAATAAAATTTAGAAGCAAAACATGATATATACCAAATCCAAACTAAATCCAAAGAATATTAGTAAGGATAATCTAACAAGGGTTAATACATCAGAGGACTTCGAAGTAATTAACAAAAACGAATGAATTTAATAATAGCCTGGTTCATAGACTTCATTTGAATACCTGAATAAACAGCTGATTATTCAAAAACTGACTAAAGGTATTAACTATTTATTTCTCCACCTTGCCTGGACACGACTGATAGTCCAATTCAGAGTATTTTATGAAACGAGCAAAGAACTACAAGAAACTTTCCTTAATGTGAAGATACCACTCACCAGTGAAATTCGAGTGTATAGGACAGTAACATCTAGCATAAGTCAGTTGATAAAGGGTTTTTTTCTTATTATAACGTTTATTATAGTTTGAAGGTAACCACATATATTTACACAACATCACTCTCACCTTTTTCACATTTTTTGTTCACATAAAATTAATCTTGTATTTTTTAATATTAAATTTTGTTATAATATGTTTTTGATTCCAAGCAGAACATTTTATTTAAAAATTCCCAATTTTATTAAAAATGAAATTTGTCCATTCTCTTTTTATGGCATCGGGTGAAAATGGTATACTATGCAGCTCTCGCATGCGAATTCATTTTCACCACAGCGTCCTATCGTAGCAGCAATAAGGTTGATTCTCGCAGTTGGGGCTCGATCATATTTTAGCGTAGAGAAGTTTTAACATTTGTTGTATAAAGGTTGTATATAATAAATTGTAATTTGCAAGAACACTACATTACCAATTAAATTACTGGTTGGAGAGAACTGGGATAATATATTTACCTATACCAAGCCCACTCGTCATGCTAAGCCTCTTTCTCAGACTTTAGACCCTGTATGTCGTTTTTAAATTATCATGTGTCTGAATTAGGCATGGGCAACTCGGCTAAATTCCTTGAGTCACCTCAATAACGCAGGCGCATCTCTATGGTATGAGGTGGCGTTTTGAGTTAACTCTAAATTGCGGCATAGCATTGCAAATTATTACACGCCGAATGAGTCTCAATAAGCACGCACCACCCACGCTCAGCGCCCGCTGGCTTTTAGCGCAGGTAGTGTAACGTGCGCTAAAATGTGTAAATGCACCAATACATTTTGAATAAGTGAATCGACACTTCAAGTACAGTGAACGTAATTGGCGCAATTTGGCGGCGTAGCGCAGTGTTACCCATGTCCATTCTGAGTGCATTCTAAAACGGTGATAGGCTGATCACCTGTCACATTGGTAAGACTCAGAATGAATTGGTAAGAAATATTATGGGTTCTTCCTGGAGACTACGGGCTATGGAGAAGGATTATGTACAGCAGTGACCTCTTATAGCCGAGATGATGATGAAGTTCTTTCTATTCTGAAATATCTGCGTAAATGCCTCTGTAATCCTTGGTGTGAATATAAAAACTTAAACAAAGTTAAAGTGAAAAATTGCACCACAGTCATCAACCGTAACATGAAGAACGTTTCATTGTCTTTTTTATAAACTTGACATTGACATAACACAACAAAAACATGATAAAGACGACGGCATTCGTTTTCCGACACATTCATTCTTCAAGTTAGACAAACAAAACTCACAATACCGATATAGAATGTTCTATACCACGCATATTTTTGTTTCCATTGGTAGTAGGTAGAGTTTGCAGTAGAGGAAATATTATCAATACTTTAGCGCCGATAATGCACCGATAACAGTTTTCAAATATTTTTAAAAGACGCAATTAACAATACTCAATATTTCAATATGAAAGCAGTAGCCTTTTGAGAGTATTCACGCATTCGTCTGTCCCATTCGATTCCCTTAGAAACTATGCAACGTGCAAACTCTTTGAACATAGTGATACATTTGCGTACTTTGGGCTGATTAGCACTGAAATACTCGTAGGAAATTAAAGAGATGAAGAGAGAAGGGGAAAAGGGGCAGTGACAGACTACACTTTCACCCTCTCGGTGCTAAGACAGCGCGGACCACTAACACTGTCGTACTTCTCTGATTCGCACAGACGCACGACTGGTGCTGAGAATATGTATAGAAAAAGGCTGACTCCCGGTCTCACGCGTAAAAGAATTATCTACTCTCGGACGGCTACGTAGGGTTGTTGCGTTGCGTGTGAGACACGGAGAGCATCTCGTTTGTTTATACATTTAGTTAATAATAACAAAAAAATTATACCGCCTTCAAAAAAAAAACACTGAAAAATATAAAATAACTATCCTTTACTGATCAAAACTCAAGTACAATTAAAATAACTTTATAAATACGATACACATACCTATATAATTAAATTTGACAGTTACTGAAGTCGGTGCCAAGCACACCAAACTAAAGTAAAGGATAGTTATATTTTACTTTTCAGTGTTTTTTTTTTTGAAGGCGGTTTAATTTTTTTTAATAAAAATTTTATATTTCTCCCTTTTGAGTGGTCTTGACCTAAATAAATATCTAGGGCAGGTCTGTAATTAACTTCATTCTAATTCCGGAGCGCAACGATATACAAGAGAATCGTCATTATCGTCAATATAAGGACCCCGACTGGAGCTACAATAACATAACAACATAACATATCGTCACGCCGTATCCCCAACGAGGTAGTCACAGAGGACGGAGCGCGTCGCGATCCTTACATATTTCGCTTCCTCAAATCTCATCATTCTTCTCACACATTTTCGCCTAGGTACGCGAGTGCTTTTGACATTTCCGTCGGCTAACACTCTAGCTATTTGATCTTCATAAGTCAGCCTTGATCTTCCTTGGCTTCTTTTACCACTCACTTTCGCTCTATAGATTTTCTTCGTCAGTCTTTCATCACTCATTCTTTCCATGTGCCTCAAACATCATAGCATTCCTTTCTTCATTTTTTCAATAACACTGTCGTGCAAGCCTGTCATGCTGCGTATCTCTTTATTGCTATTTTGTCCGCAAGGGTGACACCGCACATATAAGAGATCGCATTTCTACTGCATTTATCTTACTTTCACTCGATTTCTCTACAATAATTATCCATATTCGCCCAAAATATTGCCGTTGTGACACCATTGTGTGCGTATTAGCGCGCACGCGTACAAACCGCGTACACTAGCTTTCTATGAAGACATCCTACCGTTATGTGTATACTGTGACTGGAGTCACCATCCCGATCGGCTACGACCCCTAAGACCCCTTCTTTAGTCGCCCTATTCTCCGGCCCTGGCTACAAACTAATGTTTATTTAAACGCAACATGCCCGCGGTGATTAGTACCTTCGAATGCCTAATGTTTTAATACCCTCCCTTTATAATAAATACTATATTAAGATACTTACGCCAAACAATGTTCACTTATTAATAGATTATTGGGCATCCCACTGCATAATTGTACGGAAATCTAATGGACTCTATACTTGACCGTATTAACAAATATCATGCTTAATTATGGCGGCCTAGAATCATTTTTTAAGAATCAGAAAAATACAAATAATATCAACGCGAGTAAACGATCAACAGACCCAGGTACATAACACATCACAGATGTAATAGATCCATCTCTCTCACAGAAACAGACTAAAAAAACAATTTCATTCGCGCCAACACCAATGACGTCACAGGATGTTTCAAGAGTTCATGAATGAACATTACCTACGAGCGCGCGTTATGTCTCATGTACGATATAATATAAACGGACCACTTTAATCAATGGAACATCTGGTATAAAATATACATACATATTATGTATGTATGATATATATCACAAGCATCGCCGAAGGAGATCAGAGAAGGGCAGCTGACCGCCGTAGAGATTCTAAAAATACAGAAAAAAAATGTATAGCCAAGAAAATATTAGGTTAAGCACAAGTTTTAATTTTGAATTATTATTATACGATTGAACGCGTTCTCACTGCGATAATAATATATTTGAGTTACCCGATATTTCGATGCTATTACACCATGATCGCGGGTCAACTGGCGAAACTGCGAGTTGATATCTTCTTTCTGGTTTGTAATTGTTATTTTTCATCATTCCTACTGGAACTCACTCGAAAGTCTACTTACACGACAATACTCACTGGACAATATCGTCGCGTTTTTTAGTTAGGCCTTATTGTTCTCAATCTTATCAACGAATTCCACATATTGGACAATATAAAATGAGGGTAGAGTGAAATATTTACTGTCAAATATCCGCCTGCAGTTTTGCCAGTTAATCCGTGACTTGTGCTAGTTACTTGCAACAGCATTGAAATATCAAGAAATTAAAATATGTTACTATCGCGGTAAGAATCGGCGGTGTTATTACCTAATTTCAGACAGCGTCAGCCACGCGATCATTGCGCGACCGGTGACTATTGCAATAAAAAATTGGTATCTTGTATGCCGATTGCGTGTCTATTACACCATGACCGTAAAATGGACTTTACGCGGTAGATTTAGCGCCACTATACAAATTATATTATAAAAATTCTCGTTTTGACAGGAGATATCGCGCGATATTGGGCTGTTGCATGCTGATTTCAAGATAGGTAATAAGCGTACCGTTCTTATGTATGTTTGTATTTTTGTATGGAAATATCAATAAAAAAATTTGGTATGCTGTAAACATTCAACATCCCACTGGGGCGAAGCTGGGACGGGTCGCTGATCTATGTATAAAACATTTATTTATTTCTTAATTTATTTCCTGTCATGAGTACATATTACAGACTGTCATTGCACATTACAGATGTCATCCTTAATACATGTTACACCGACTGACATCGTGCACAGCAGTGTTGGGCAAAAGTAATTGTAAAAACAATTACAATTACAATTTGTAATTGTAATCGTTTGCCTAACAAAATGTTTTACAATAACATTTTACAAATACAATTTTTTATTGTAATTATCTTTACAATTACATTTTGCCCAACACCGGTGTATAGAACATGTCTAACTTTAAGAGTTTGACTATGTAGAATTTGGTGTGATCTGGATTTTGGTGTGATTTGACTGACCTGGATCTTGATATCTAAGAACATTGGGAGTTAGATATTTGGACACATACAACTTCAACTCTTTGTCTTGAAATCTTTAAACGTGGGTTTCCATGTTTGAGGATTTCGTAGCAGGATGATTCGAGAAAATAATATCGATGAAAAAATCCAGAAAAAATCCTGTTTTACACAAAGATTCAGTTGCATCTTCGAAATTCTACATAATATCAAAATGATTTTTACTAAAATGGATGGATGGACTAAAATGGAATTATAATATCTCAAATCTCTAAAACCAGTTTTAATTGGTAACGTAGTTTTCTTGAAAATTATAATTATGTGCAAAAACAAATGTAAAGATTTCTCCGCGCTACAACATGAGCAAACCGCAACTGCGAAAATCAACTTTATTTTTATCGACATAGGGAGCGGAGGTAATGAACGAATTCGGTTGTATTGGGCTGCATATGTGGACTCTTAATGAGTGTGCAAATTTTACAGTAATTTGTTTCTATAACAGTCATAATTTGACCTATCACTATCACTATATATTATTTACAAATATTTTCAAAAATATTGGTGCTCTGTCCTCTCTGACTACCCCTTTAGGGATAAGGCGTAAAGATGTATGTATTTTCAGAAATAGTACATTCACAGGTCAACGTAGGTTTCATTCATGAAAGAGTAATCATATTACTTTAATAATAATCACAAGATCATTGAACAAAACATTTTGATGTTTTTATTTTTCCCCAAGCCCCTAATAGCCTCTACATCTTATCTTATCTTAGATCACGTAGGGACGTGATCTAAGATAACACTAAACAAAATATATGGAATTATTTATACTCTTATATACATTCGTTGATTAGTATATATACATACATATCTTCACGCTGTATCCCTACCAGTAGTCAGAGAGGACGGAGCGCCGAGCGTCGCGGTCCTTACGTACTTCTTTCGCTTCCTCAAATGTCATCATTCTCCTCATACATTTTCGCATAGGTATGCGAGTGCTATTTATTCTTCGTAAGTCAACGTTCTGGTTGATTAGTATTATATCAAATAATGTACTATATTTTACATTAAATAGAACTTTATAAGAGCTATGTCCATTTATGTTTTGCATTCTCTTGTAAAATTTAATTGAAGCTTTTGCTAGGCTTTGATATGGAGCACCCGAACCATTGATTTGCCCAATTGGATCAGCATTCACCTCTACAGCCCGACCAACTTTGTTCGGTATTGCGCACACTGCGGATGACATAACCGCGTTAATGTACTAATATGTTCGGTAACAGTAAATTTTACGTAAACCGAGCCAGCGCGCGGCACCGCCCGTGGACCGGTTCGCCTTCACCCACTTGCTCGTATCGAAATTCGTCTAATTTAACCAGACGCTTGACTCAGTCCTCGTCTCGTACGAAGCTATCTAACCGATGTTCATCGATGACCCATTTACATAACTAATTATCATTATAATACACAAATATATAGAAATCATAATGATTTATGAAATACAAAGACACTAACCAATTATAATTATAGCAGTCATATAAAAGTATGTAAGGACCGCGACGCCTGGCGCTTCCTCCTCTCTGACTACCCCGGCAGAGATATAGCGTTAAGATACGTATGTATACATGTATGTATATAAAAGTGGTCCAAAAAGGGCCAAATATAATATTTCAGTCGCGTAGTGTCATATTAGTACCTTGATTAGAGAAGTATGAGGATGAATAGAGATAGAGAAGTAAAAATACAAAGGATAATAATTTACCCGTTGACGCGGTGGCAGAATATCGGTGGCAGGATTCGATCCCCGGTCAGGTCAATTCGTAATCCAACTTTCCTAAATTATAGTTTACGGACTGACGGATAAGACAAAATTATAAGTGTTATACGATTTTTGCCATTGGCTACGGAGCCCCAAACATTATTTTGTTTTTAGAGTTTGATAGAGTCAAATTAAAAACGTTTCCACATACATAATTGTTCCCCAAATGGGTAATAACCACGCCATTTCTCATTCAAGGTCGACAAACCATCGAGGCGCTACAAAATCACACCTTGCACAGATACAATTCTTGCGATTTTCCTTGTAAGCTTAATATAAATATAGGTAGGTTTACAGTTTTATTATACGTATATATTTGTATTACATTTCGACAACTTCCAGGAAACATGATATCTATAATGAAGCAATAACACTTTCCAGTACAATGACGAAGGTCGTGTTCTCGCGTTGATCGAATAATACGAACAAAAAATTTCGTTCCTTTGATCTGCGACGGACGATGTAATACCTACTGATAATTTATATTCAGTTCCACCGATACATTCAAAGAAGAATAATAAATAGAACATGCAAATATGAACGTGCCTTTAAATATGAATTATGTAGTTATTGCTAATTTACATCACAGAAATTGGTCAAGACCGTTTGCGACTTGCTCACAGCTTGCTCACAGACGGTTCCGTATGATATTTATAAAATGACATATTCTTTTAAATATTACTCTCTAATTATTGAGAGGCAAAGGGAACTATGCCCATAAGACTTTATTTAATATAAAAAATATAAAAAAATGTCTAATATAAAAAATAAAAACTCTTCATCTTTCACCATAAAGCACATGTCTGCCATAAAATTTGTTGTTCTTTTCTCTAATTCCCTAACATTCATCCAGTAAAGTGACAGTAGTAGGCTTTTATGGAGTTACCTCTTAGAAGGACGCAAAAACTTCAGTTGGACATATTATTTGACACTCCATATACTTTTATACTTTATTTATCACTTTTGTATTTTAAAACTCTGGAAGGAACAAAAAATAGAATTTCTGAAAAAATGCCAACTTCACTTCTCCCCTTCCTGCCAGTCTTTTTAAACATAATTTCTAGAGACATATAAGACCTAAAACTTCCAATATATTTTTCCTGTAAACTAAAGGTATACTTTAAAATTTTTGAAATTCCAGGTCCAACAACGGAGATAATGGGGAAGGGTCCAATTCGAAATTTGAGGCTTCTTTGTTTCACCTATGAAAATTAAAATGTTCAATAGCGCAAAATATGTAAATTAACAAAATATCACCATGTCAACAAATTTACATGTCACCGTTTCAGTTTCTAACTACACAGTTTGTGCGATTAACTGATTCAGTTATAACGAACAATGAACCGTCGTTTGTTGGCGCTGGTATCGACTTTGCCACCACAAGTGGATAGAGCCGAAGATGCAGTAAGACAATAACAAACATCATCTACTAACGAACAAAAAAGATGTTCTGCAGCGATGGAGTGATTATCATAGAGAACTGTATACGAGTGGCGACTGTGTCTGCAACTGAGAGCGATCCTAACGAATCGCCACACTCGGGTCAGGAACTAGAGGAAGTCATTAGGTATGAAAGAGATTGAGAAAGCGATAAAAAGTCTGAAATGTGGAAAGGCTGCGGGAAATGATGAGATTACTGCTGAGATGATCAAGTATGGTGGTCCTAGGGTCTGAGATACATTCTATAATCAGTGTAATCTTTGCTGACAAAAGAGAGAGATTCCGGAGGACTGGCGCACCGCAGTCATAGTACCCCTCCATAAAGGGAAAGGTTCCCATTTAGACCGCGTGCTATAGGGCCATCAGCTTGGTTAGCTTAGCAAGTAGTCTATACCAAAGGTACTGACTAAACGTATGAAAGGCATTTCTGAAAGATATTTGTGGGAGGCACAAGTGGTTTTAGGGATGGTAAGGGTTGTATGGATCAGATTTTCTCACTCCGCAGTATAGTGGGGAAGTTTCTGGCCATAGGTCGGAAAGTTTTCTGCGCTTTCGTGGATCTTGAAAAAGCACTCGATAGGGTAGTGCGAAAGAAATTGTGGAGTCTTCTGCCAGAATATGGCGTGGAGGGCCCCTTACTGCAGGCTGTGAGGTCATTACGTCGAGGCCACAGAGCCTGTGTAAGGATAGCTGGTGACTTATCGCCCTAGTTCGAAGTCTGATCAGGCGTCAGACAAGGCTGCATGATGTCTGCTTGGCTATTCGTGCCGTATTTGAACATTGAAAGGTAGTATGAGTGGTATGATATGCGATGATATAGTAGTAAACTGCCTTTTGTACGCTGACGATGCTGTGCTTATAGCACAATCAGAAGCGGAGTTGTAGACACTAGTTACGTGCATGAAAAAAGACTGAAGTGAAAGGATTGAATATGAATATAAACAAAACTAAAGTTCTGTTGTTTGCAAGGAAAGATGTACAGGCAAAGTGTGAAATATGTGTAAACGGAAAATGTCTAGCACAAGTCAACGATATCGATAACGATATATCTGAGGAGTACGTTTACGAGGGATGGAAAATGTGAGTTGGATGTGGAGAGACGGGTAGCAGCCGGCAATAAACTGAATGGTGCTTTGTCCGCATTAGTAGGCAGTGTGAATATATCTAACACAGCCGAAATGGCCATCCACAATGCGGTGTTGGTTCCAAATTTATTGTACGGTAGTGAGACCTGGATATGCCCGAAATTGAGTGAAAGTATGATAAATGCAGTAGAAATGCGATCTGTTAGAAATATGTGCGGTGTCACCCTTGCGGACAAAATAAGCAATGAAGAGTTACGCAGTATGACAGGGTTGCACGACAGTGTTATTGTAAAAATAAAGAAAGGATTGCTTAGATAGTTCAGGCCGTTCGGGCACATAGAAAGAATGAGTGATGAAAGACTGACGAAGAAAACCTACAGAGCGAAAGTGAATGGTAAAAGAAGCCAAGAAAGACCGAGGCTGAGTTATGAAGATCAAATAGCCAGTGTTATCAGACGGAAATGTCAAAGGCAATCGCATTTCTAGGCGAAAATGATGAGATTTGCGGAAGTGAGGAAGCGAAAGATGTAAGGACCGCGACGCTTGGCGCTCCGTCCTCTCTGGCCACTTCGTTACAGCGTGAAGATACGTATGTAACCAAAACGAAAACACGCTTTTTAAATTTTTTCTGTCTGTCCAGGCTAATCTCCGAAACGGCTGAATCGATTTTGATGGGACTTTCTGTTGCTGATTTTCTGTTGAATGCATTTGCTTTCCATGCCGAGGGTTCCGGATTACATTCTTCAACAGAGCGACTAAACGACCTTCTCTAAACTTTCTGAGTCTGGATGTTACAGAATACTCCCAAAGTTCTTTTTGCGGTATTTCTAGTAGGAAGTTAGGAACCTAGTAAGTTTATTGTCACACAACTGCTATAATTTTCTAGAGTATATATACATTTAAATGTTTGCAACACACCGAAATTTTTTTATTGAGATTTTCATGCATAAATACCAACCAAATTTCCATCCGACTTATTTCCGTGGAATTTACAAAAATTTTCTCTCATAGTAACAATTACGAACACAACAAAAAAGAAATCAGTCAAATCGGTCGAACCGTTCACAAATGATGCTCCATCACACATGTGGCAATTGATTTTTATTTATAAATAAATATAATTTTGGATGCGTGAGTGCCCCTGATTTGACCGTTGTAAGCGTGGGACGTCAATACCGACGTGACAGAAATATGAATCTGAAAGTCATAGTAAACGGCGGAGTTATTACCTAAAAATTTGCAGACAGCGACAGCCACGCGATCACTGCGCAAGCGGTGACTAATTGTAATTAAAAATTTGTATCACGTATAACGATTGCGTATCTATTATTGTATGACCGTAAAATGCACTTTCTACGGTAGATTTATCGCCACTATACAAATTACATTACACAAATTCTGGTTTTGACTGCAGATATCGCGCGATATTGGCTGTCGCATGCTGACTGCAAGTTACGTAATAAGCGTACTGGTCTCATTTGAGAACTTCCTGCGATCACTAGAAAGGCTATTTTGCAGAACTAGGTTAAAACTGCGAGCAGTCACGCATCTGAAAATTGGTTTCTATAGGATTCCGCAACCAAAATGGCAGAAACCATTACTTATCTGTTCATAATATGTCACAGACGTTTTATTCCGTCAGTAACAATATTGTGAGCTGAAATTTGGTACTACAAACAAATTGGTACGTTTGTTACACGTATAGGGAGCAAAAAACCAGAACTTAAATGGAAATCAGGTACAAAGATAAAATGAAATATAAGTATTTTGCAAACAATATGTTTGGAACTTTCGCGACTTGTACACATCTTACAATTATAGGTCAAACAATGCAGGTCTTCTGAATTATAATACCTACTTTAAATTACCTTAGTGTAGGTATAGCAATTTCAGTCATAATTAAATACAATTAAGATAATGTGTAGTTAAGTTTGTAAATATTAACGTTAGGATACGTAGTATGTACTTTTTTGTTATTATTGAAGTACAATTTAATAAAATATTAAAAAAAAGTAAAAAAAGTCGAAAATCTGTTTTTTCTTCTTATCTCTGGTTGTGGATTATTCTAGAATTCTAAAAAAATCTTATTATATTTTACCCGCAAAATATCTAATTATCTATAATATTTTCGGCCATTTCATTCTCTACTTGTTTTTTCAAGTACCGACTTAAGGCGACGCATTGGAAATTATGACGCCGGGGATCTAAATTTTTCCAAGTGACTTACAAAACGTATGACAGTGATATTTGGTATCCTGATTCTTCATTTTATTGACTTCATTTTGCCAGTTGCGATACACGGTTGGTTAACTTTTGTAACATAAAAAAAATTTCAAAAACCTCTTTTAAAACAGAGATTTATATTTATCGCAGCAACGAGACCGATTTATATTTCTAAATTTTCTGTATAGTTTACTTTAAACATATTCCTCAAAATGCCAGTTGGATTTTTTAAAATTAATTATAGTTTTTAAAATAAACGAAAATAACTGTTTTTTCGTATTTTTCGTACATATAACAGAAGGTCTATTTTAGATTGAATAGTTTATTAATGCGTCGCCTTTACAGATTAATATCGTCCTTTGACGCTGCTATACTGTTAGGTCTATTTATGGTCTGTTTACTCGCGCCACTTTAATCAGACCGATCTTTCCTTCCAAGCATACATTTATTACACCGAGCATCGTTCACTACAATCAAAATTCAGAAGGGAAGAGAATAACTGCCACGTCCACAACTATCTAAAAGAGTGGATTTGGACTAACTCACGAAGCATTTCAGGGGGACCGTAGGTGTTTGGTACGGCTCCTTCTATGGAACCCTAAACACGTAAAGAATTGTGTTCGAATTATAATGTAATCAAAGATGGAATACGTTCATTCGATATGAGACGCCATCGGACACCTCGCGCCGGTCCACCGAGCGCCGTTCTTACTACCAGACATAGAATACCATCGGATTCAGCGATACTTGTATATGTATAACATATTATCTATACTAATATTATAAAGAGGTAAACTTTGTTTGTATGTAATGGATAAACTCAAAATCAGTCAACCGATTTCAAAAATTCTTTAACCTATAGAAAGCTATATTATCAGCGAGTAACATGGGCTGTATTTTGTTTTCAATAAAATGTCTACCCGTTCAAAGCCGGGGCGAGTCGCTAGTGTAGAATAAAGGTAATTTATATAATATATTTAAGTTATTTTCTGCACACTGTTTCAAATTGACTAATCGTGACGTATTTCTCCTCTCAAAGAAACATCCTCAGAGATCATATCTGACTTAGACTCGGTGAACTACCTTTATTTTGAAACTGAGGGATGAAAAAAATGTTCCAGTACACATAAGCATGTGGGGGTATCTTTAGATAGATCTTCAAAATTGATACAGAGGTTTGACAAACATTTTTTTATTTAATAATTGTTGAGAAACGTAATTCTAAAGTCCTGCCTTACGTAACGCTTTTTCCTTACATGATGATTTCTACCAACTCAAACCTCCCGCAAGCACTTCGTCCCAATAATAGATATTATGGACACATTTTCACCGAGCATTTTTCTTTTATTTTAATGTTACTTTATTTAAGCGTGTCGGACATGCTTTTTGTTCGTTTCGATGAACTCTACTATAAAAACAAGCGCTGTGTAAAACTTGCGTCAAGAAATCTTTTAGTATTTCCCACAGTTCCCGGTCACACTCACAAGTCTGTTAATCGACGTATATTGGCAGGCGCACATTGGGCATGGACCTAATGACAATACTCTTTAACGCGTTCAAAGCGTTATTATACATTTTAAAATACAAATATTAATGTTCGTGATGACCTATATTCAAAGATTTATAATTTTCACTTGTAGCAGTCCTTGCCTACGTCTACACACCAGTGTTTGTCCTCATACAGTCGTAGAAATGAAGATCACCTGGACATTTCGTCAAACGCTATCATTTCATGAAATTACCTACTATTATCTATGGTACATGTCACGTTATCATAGTGTGCCTAAAGGAAAATCGCGATCTGACTGAAGAGAACAAAATACTGGTATAATTAATATTACGAAATAAATACTTCGCCAGATTATTATCTGATTGGGTAGTTGCATTTGCCTGCTAGTGGAACTGTCTCCGCGCTCTCCGGTTGTTTTACTTACGCGCAAGATGGCTGCGTTAAAATAAATTGAATATTGTAAAAAATAATAGTGCAATAAAGTACTTATATAAGGAAAAGTGCATTTCAATGAGACTGGGAATTGAAGTTACAAACAAACTGTTTATTAAAACGAGATATCCATTGGCAATACGAAGTATCCGTCAGCTGGAGGAACCCTCCCTCAGGCGGCAACCATCTGGCAATGCGCCTTTTGCGCTCGCCCTAACCGCGACGCGGTTGGTTACGCTATATAAGCCACAAGGGCTAACAGTAAAGAGGAGGGTTTTTTTAGTCGGTTCGAGTCCGACCAACTGAACTGACAATATATAATATGGCCAGGTTTTAAGTTTCCATAGCCAAAATAACAAAACAGAACCCTTTCATCATGTCTTTACGTCTGTCTGTATGTTACAGTCGATTTATCCCGTCATTTTTACACCTACTGACAATTAAATAATAGACCGATATTTCGTATTTATTCTCTTTTAATTTTTTAATAGTAATTTACCAAATTAAAGTCTATTTTGTGCGAATTTACTATGTAACCATATATTATTGAATGTCCGACAGACTCTTATTTATTGTTATTTTATTATCAAGGTGGGTAGAGCCGTTGAAAGTACACCTAAATGGAATATTAGATACTTTCCGTAATCTAGTATTTATGGTAACATAAAATGGTTTAATTATGACGTTATGCCCCCAATAATCGCGAACATATTAACGAAAGCTACTTAATATATTACTTCGGCTGTGTTAAAAGACAACAATATTACTGACAGAACGATTTCTCGGAAACAGACAGCCAGATTGGGTAAGACATTGAAACAGTCGTGGTATTGACATTCCCACGACTTCCAGATAAAACCGGCGATAAAACAAAATGAGCATTCACGACAACTAACGCGAAAGTTAATAATTTTTATTTAAGAGAGTTCTAAATTCTCGTTTTGATAAACTTTGAACTAATTATACAGAAGAACTTATAACTTGCGCGTATACTTATTGACGAAGGAGGGAGGGGGCGGGAGATAAACTCATAATTCTGGGAGTTAAACACAACATTAACAGAAAGATATTCCACAATTCTTGGAGTTAACTCAAGATTTTTAAGAAGATATCCCACAATTCTGAAGGGTTAAGCTAAGCTATTAGAAAAGCTATAAGCTATTAGAACAAGATTTAGTTTGCACATATACTCACATTAAGTGCAAGGAGGGTTGGAGATAATGAAAATATGCAACAATTCTGGGGGTAAGCCCCAGACTAGATAACGACGAACTACTAGCCTGTCGCCTACAGCTTACTACGTCCTATCCCTCGCTAAAATAAATATAGTTAGGGGCCATCCATAAATTACGTCACATGTTAAAGGGTGAGAGGGGCTCAACGAAGTGTGACATTGTGTGACAAGGGGTGGGGTGGATTTTGACATGTGACGTCACGAAGCTTATGACCCTGAGCTTCGTGACGTCACATGTCAAAATCTAAAGAATTAAAACACAACAAACTTAATAGTATTAAAATAGTAATTAGTATTACTAATTTGTTTTATTAATTTTCTATAATGTTCAATTTGATGTTGATTTTATTAAAAAAAAAACAATTTTAGAACTACTGTTTTCATTTGTTCAGTTTTAGGTGTAAAATTGCATAAAAAAAGATAAATATGTGACGTCACGCCAGGGGGGGTCCCCACAAATGTGACCGCCTGTGACAAGGACGGGGAAGGGTTAAAATATCATGAAAATCGTGTGACGTAATTTATGGATGGCCTCTTACCTGGGCAACTGAGCTTTGCTAGTGACTTTTAAATTTTATTGCATATTAAAAATAGTGTCAACATTGCAGGAAAACACGGACTTCAGAGTGGTAGAGCTATGCTCTAGCCACTGTGCTATTGAGAATGTGATCTCTGTTGCAGAATTACCAATTAATACCATTTCTAAATGTGGGAAAACACAGAAAACGCATGAGGAACACGACTCTTCTCAGAATTGAGACCCAGTTTGATAGATTTTTCACCTCCGTAAGCACAAAATTGTAAATTTCATCAAAATTGTTGGAGTTCTCTTCGAGGATATAATTACAAATATATTATACAAATATTGCTCGTATTATAGAAAAGGATATTACATGATTAAAAAACTTATTAAAAACTAGAGGATACATTACAAAAAGAGAAGTGACAAAATATTCTATTCAAGCCGCAAAACTACACCTGCCTATGCATATGTATAATAGTTTAAACAATGTAAAACAGCTTACTATGGCCATAAACCTATTTGCATTAATTGCCAAACTGACCCACTTTACGGGCTGGTAACAAACTATAAGCACAAAGCAGAAAGGTAGTTTCTAACATTGTTACCAGGTTAGCCATTGTTTGATAATATAGTTATTAAATGAAATCCATACTATTCAATATTATAAATGCTGAAGTCTGTCTGACCGGCTTTGACAAGTAAGCCACTGAACCGATTATGAATAAATTTATAATAGAGATAGATTAAATCCTGGGGTAGGATATAGGCTACTTTTTTTTTAAATTCCACATTTATGTAGTCACAGGAAAAAGCAAGTTAACAATAAATAAGTCAAGTTCAACTTCAATAAATGTGCAGAAGGTTTCATATGATATTTTCAAAATGACACATACATATCTTCATGCTGTATTCTTAAAGGGTAATCAGAAAAGATGGAGGATGGAGTGCCAAGAGTCATGGTCCTTACATTCTTCTTTTGTCCTTAAACCTCACATTCTTATTACACACTTTCGCCTAACCCTTTTGCGTTTTGACATTTCTGTCAGCTAACGCTCTGGCTATTTTATCTTCATAAGTCAATCTTGGTGCTCCTTGACTTTTATTACCACTTATTTTCAATTTGTAGATTTTTTCATCAATTTTTCACCACTCCTTTCTATTGTATAATTATATTACTCTATGTACCTAAACCTAAGCTTTACTTTCTGAATATTTACAATAACACTGTAACCCAACCCCCCCACATTGCAAATATCTTCATTGCTTATATAACATAGTTTGGAATTATGTACTTTTTTAATATTTTTTCTACACAGAAATACACATATGTAATGTATACATGCATAAATGTTTTAGCTGTACAGACTATATACTTCATACTTTATTTTTGTTTAATTGATTTTGAAATGCTTTACTGCAGTCTCTACATTCGACTTAGCCTCTTGTAAGCAGCTGTAACATTTTTTCGCTATTGTACCTTCTTTTTAAGAGCTTAGAGGCTGTCAGAGAAAATAATTATAGAACTGGCAAGTTAAAAATTTAAATATGTTTTTTTTTGGAAGAATAGAACAGGATTTGAAAAATGAGAAAAAAAAGAGAGCGAGGAGGTGTTTTTTTAGAGAGAACAATAATGGTTGTGATGGAGTAAAAAGGAGATTATTTTTCTACTCAAAAAAAGAAGATATTTGATTTCTTTGTAAAAGTAAAATCTGTTAAGAATATTAAAGATGTTGGCAAAGTGAAAAAGAAAGAGGCTCGAACCAGAAAACTGATATCGCCCAAACTCCCAAGGCAAATGGACCCCTCGACAAGAATAAGGGGAGCAATGGTTTCAATCGGATAAAGAGCACATTAAACATGGTGACGCACCAGTTTCATACGAGTTTATAGAAGTTATATTTACAATGACGATGCTGATTGCAGAATTTTACAAAGTCGACTTATAATTTTGGAGATAACATTCGAGAGTGGAGTATAGGACAATACAACCTAATTTAAGCCAGTGGTTTGTGTTTTTTTATCATAATGTGTAAATTATAAGGTGAAAGGTATTTATATCTGATTTTTGTAAACTACACCACACCATCACAACCACTTTGATATCTTTCTGTTTCTATTTTATTTACAAAATTTATTCTGGTTTATTTGTTTCAAATTATATTACAATTTTCTTCTCAAAATAGAATTTTATTTAAAAAGATTTCCAATAAATTTCAAAATTTACTTTATCCATTCCCTTTTTGTGGCATCCGGGTGGGAATGGTATAATATATGTATGTGTGGCTAAAAAATATCACTACTTCTCCGACATTTTCCCTTTTTATGAATGTATCATTTATCCAAGTGTTGCCTGGTCCACAATAACACTGTCTTTTCTACTGGATCTATATACTATACTAACTTATTTTCTCCTTCGTATTGGTTTAGAAGAATGTTTCTTCCGTACTGTTTGTAGAAGTCCGCTAAAGGATAAATTTTGTTCCTAGAACCGAATAAAGGTATTTATATCTGATTTTTGTGAACTACACCACACCATCACAACCACTTTGATATATTTCTGTTTCTATTTTATTTACAAAATGTATTCTGGTTTATTTGTTTCAAATTATATTACAATTTTCTTCTTAAAATAGAATTTTATTTAAAAAGATTTCCAATAAATTTCAAAATTTACTTTATCCATTCCCTTTTTGTGGCATCCGGGTGGGAATGGTATACAGCGCAGACTTATGATTTCCAATATTATGTCAGTTTTTTAAATGTCATTTCATTTTTAATGAATATTTTACTGGTAAAATGAAATTTACAGTAGCAGAAAAGTCTTAATAGTTTGTGTTAATGACTTATTTTCAGGTAAAATAACAAAACTTCACAAGAAAAACAATATTTATGTTAAAGTACTGAGTACTTTTCAGTGTAAAACACTGAAAAGTACTCAGTACAATACATTGTGTCAATTTATATTCCAATAAGAAATTGAATCAGAAATATTTACACTGTTTCATTTCCTAATTTGTGTCCTATCATATCATAGTGAAAGTGAAAGTAAGATGAATGCAGTAGAAATGCGATCTATTAGTAATATGTGTGGTGGTCACCCCTGCCAACAAAATCAACAATGAAGAGAAATGACAGGGTTGCACAACAGTGTTATTGTAAAAATGAAGAAATGAATGCTTAGATAGTTCAGATACATAGGAAGAATGAATGATGAAAGACGGATGAAGAAAATCTACAGAGCGAAAGTGAATGTTAAAAGAAGCCAAGGAAGACCAAGGCTGACTTATGATGATCAAACAACCAGAGTGTTAGCAGATGGAAATCTCAAAAGCACTTGCATACCTAGGTGAAAATGTGTGAGGAAAATGATGAGATTTGAGGAAGCGAAAGAGGTATGCAAGGACCGCGAAGTATGGGGCTCCATCCTCATTGACTACCCCGTTAGGGATACAGCATGAAGATATGTATGTATGTAAAATTGGGATACAAATACATACATATTTGTGTCCCAATTTTTTGATGATATAAGTATTTTGATCACTTCACTTAAATAGAACTCTTATAAGTAAGTGATAAAAAGTCTGCATGTAACATTTTTGCAAACCTTTAGCATTCTTATCTGTGCTACCATTATGTAAGCAATTATCATGTTATTACGATTCCGAGCGCATTCGCGTCAAGGACGTGCTGATTAACAAGTCTTGGTCATAATCACCTGCTCATTGTCTAACCAGCTCATGGAGACCACATAATACCATATTGGTGCGTCCATTTATTTCAATGTATATAAACTAACGCTCATTTTAAAGACACAAAAACTTTCGATTTTTCTTATTAATTGTATGTAGAAATTCATGACAAAAGGTTAATTTTTAACATGAAACATTTAAAAAAAATATTAAACATCAACATAAATGTAATTAATTGATAACTATACATTTACAGATATGTACGAATATGAATAGTTCAATCTCTCTAAGAAGTGGCGTGTAAAAAAATCAATAATTGCAGCAATAAATAAGCGGCCATTCCCTCGTTAAAAATTAGACGACACCCGTAGAAAAAACGCCGACGTGTTACGTAACCACAAAAATTATACTAAGTACTACTTATTTGATAATATTAACGAAAAAACCGAATGCCGGCGTACTCACCCATTTTGTTACAATTGTACCGCGCTAACTTCGCTGATTCCACACCCAATTCACGGAAAAGATCACCTCAACATCATCATAAACTATACGCATTCATTCACAATTTTTTTATTTCTTTTATATTCAATTTAACTGAACTTTTCTAACACAAAAATAACTAAATAATTATTAAAAAGAATTTTACAGAACCGTTCACTACCAATGTAGCTGTCAAATAGCGCGCGTGCGTTCAGAAGTTTGACGTACTTTGCATGCGTTCAAAAATACGTTCGTCTTTGCTTGATTAAATTACACGATCACAAAGTTTCGAAATACAATTTAAAACAAATTCATTCTTGCACAAAATATACACTCATACTACCTAATGGAACAAATAATATTCTAATAGCCTATGATAATACATAATATTATTATTATACTTACATACATATCTTCACGATGTATCCCTAACGGGGTAGTCAGAGGGGACATATTATTATTGTTGTATAAAATCGTGATTTGCTCATGCAGTAATGTCATTTATAAAAACAAAATCGTTTTTGTTTTTACAATGAACAAGCTGTACCTGCGACTTCATCTGCATGGAAATTTTTACCGTGGGTTTCCCAAGTTACAGGTTTTTTGAAAAAAGCCTATGTCTGTCTCCGGGCATATACTAGCTCCGTATCTTTGTTTCACCAATTCATCATTATCTCTAATACATTCCTTGTAAAGGAGTGAGAAGCCGAAAAGCCTAAAGAACAGTGGCGGCCTTCTGGCGGTGCGAGCGGTTCGACCGCGCCAGACGTCGCGTCGTCACGGGAAGTGGGCGCTAAAAGCAACCGACATGTAACCACCGGCCACCGACTCGTCAGGGACCACAAAGTGCTTTATTATATTTAGTGAGCTACGAACAATTGGGGGCGCAAATCATGTTGTTGCCAGAAAATAAAAAAAATTGCAAGCTCAAAAGCTAGAAAGGTCTTTTTCTAAAATTGATTACTGTCTGCAGTATAACAGTTTAAATAAAAGTTGTCAAATAGAATATTAACTGGTATTATTTCTCATTTATATAATTTGCCAGCTATACATACATACATATCTTCAAGCTGTATCCATAACGGGGTAGTCAGAGAGGACGGAGCGCCAAGAGTTGCGGTCCTTACATACTTGTTTCGCTTTCTCAAATCTCATCATTCTCCTCACACATTTTCGCCTAGGTATGCTACACCTATACATATTTGGTTGTTCTTATACTGTTTATAGATATGTAAAATTACATTTACTTTGATCTGAATGTAAACTATGTAGAGCATCATGGGTAAGCATGGGTAGATCATGGGTAAGCAGCTGCATAGAAAAACTACTAAAGTTTTATACTTAGATGGGCGCCACTTGAAATCTCGCATCACCTAAAAATGTTACTAGGGCCGCTACTGCTCAAGAAGATCAAGATATAGGTACTACCTGCCATCCACTGCCATGTCAGATGATGAGTTACGCTTGACTATTTAATTTTTCAGTTCTCCTACCTTTGATCTCGTAATAATACGTTACAATTTCATTTTTAGTTTATGTTTCTGATAGAATGATCCTAGTGATTATTTTGACCCCTTATTTTGATTATGATTCTACCGTCATCTTATAAGGTAATTAATTACAATAATATTTTTATTAAATTATTGACTATAACCTTCATATGTAGCATTACATCTACTACATTCATATGTAGCATTTAACTAAACAATATTATGTAAGTACCCATAAGTACCTACTACCTAGTGCCTATTCGTATATTATGTAATTTGCGCGCCTCTCCTTCCCCGTACTATAACTTAAAAACTGGTGGCGTCACAAAAAAAATTGATAACACTTTGTTAAAAATGTTAATCTACAATCTTTAAATAAACATTACTACATAACAAATCTACAAGCTTTATAATAACCATTGAAGCTCTAAAACGCTGGAAACGTTTGCGAAAAACCAGTTTTGAGTGACCTTTGCGTCAGACGATTATACGCGACTTTTGAGTCAGTCATTAGAACGTAAAAACGAAGGCTTTTTAAAAAAGTACCCCGAGTTTTATCCCGAGCTTGGATCTCTATTTGACTGGAGACTACATACTTCAGAACACACTAATAAAATATGATTAAGATTGACATACGAACTTTAACCGCATATTTTGTAGAGAACAATTTCCTTTACAGATCAAAAAGTTTTAGAACGGAGAGGTTTGAATCTGCTGTGTTGGGATATTCACTATTAGAGTAATTGAGTCCAAACGTTATTTTACTTAAAGCTTAGCTCAGCTCCGTCTCCACATGCTGAAACAAAATTCCTACAATAACTTCCATAAAAATCATAATTACTGCAATAAGCTAATGAAACATATTTTATTTCTATTAATGAACTTTAAATCTGAAATTAATTTAAACCTGAGCGCCTAGACGAGTAGCAAACGCTTCGTACAATAGAAACGCTTGCTAGTGTTATATCTCGTCACAAGTGCCATTTGGTTACCTTTTATGCGGCGGTTTTCACACGACCTTACGTTTCGTTTAATACATGCGGGCGTCCAAGCCAAGAGGCTCCCGTGGTCGCCATTGTTTCCGAGATATACGCAGTTTTGTAAAGTTGGCTGAAAAAACGGCATTTCGCGATTTAAAAGGATCATTAATTAATCCTCAATTATCTACAAGTTCATATAGTAAACGACTTATATGATGTTTCTAAGTAGAAACAAGTAGAAGTGTTTTTTTAAGAGTTTCAACTTTAAACGTCTGATAAAAAGAATATATGACAGTTTTAGAATATTTTTTAATCCTTATTGACTGTTCTAAATTCCGAATTTAGTCTTAACTCAATACCCTATTACTGGACCCTTTTTGCTTGGACGCCCACATGTAACTAAGTTAATAAAGTTTTGCTACCAATCGGTAATTAGTTACGCTATATTACGTGGTATTTGTCATTCTATTCTACTAGCGTTTACGACAATTGGGCCACCTGTCTAGGCCCGCAGTAGATAAATAAAACAATCGAATACAGAACAGCTTCATAAAATAAGTGGTTTATTGAGTAAAAATTAGTAATATACATAATTCCAACGAAAATGTAACGTGTACGTTATAAAGGAAACAAATCACTGCATGTAACCTGTGCGAGCGCCCGCGTGCGGGTTCTCTGTTGACGTAACAAAGTATTGACGATACATTTTTTGGTGTAAAGATCTTTCGTATTAATATCTAAATTTAATGAAAACCGAATATTATCACTATGATTTATTGAAAAGGCGTCGTAATCATTCTCCGCCGATGCGCGTTTCCAATCAATCTAAAACACCTACACTGCATGTTCTGTGAGCGAGTGAACAATAATGTAGGAGATTGTAGTCAGTCGCCGCACTTCCAAATGAAATATTATATACACAATGATGCACAGATTTGGCGATAGGAACGAAAGTTACAAGTAATATGTACATATAAACGTCGATTTAATTACTAATTATTATAGACGTTTACAATTAAAATTTTACATTGGTTTTCATTAAAAAATGTGGCAACTATGCTCATCAGTGTTTCGTCCTTTCGTTTTTATTTATGCATGAGAACAGCAAACCTATAGTCCGTTTTAATACAATTTGCCAAAAAGATAAATAAGATTCAGTGTTTCGTTCAATTCATAAAGACTTGTTAAAATACAAATTATTTTTGATATAATTTCCTACTACAATATCTTTGTGCAATAATATTTCGTACTGGCTGAACCCCACCGCATTTCGCAGTAGCTATTTTCTTTAATTGAAAATTGCTCATATTACTTTATAAACCAGTAATGTGTCAAACATAACCCACTTGGAGCTCAATCGATCCAATGGCATGTGCCATTTGCAAAAGGAATTTCGGTCTCTACCTGTACTTTAAACAAAAAACAATAATATTCGCAACTGTCAAACTCCATACCAAAATGGAGATTTTGGCGGGATTTTATGGGGAGCGATTGGGCGTTTATTTTAATTATTCGCAAATTGTTTCTAATGGATATTGTGATGTAAAATTGGCGTAGCTTTCCGTCCCACAGTGCCTACGTTGTTGTGCATTATGTGGAATTGTTGAAATAAGTGCTTATTTAGTAGTGTCATGTTGAATTTTTTTTAGTGGCTTAGTCTGCCTCAGCAGATCCTACTAGAAAGACAGGTTCAATATATTTGTCGCCAGAAACTCCAAGAAACAATTAAACTGTTTACGCAGTAATTTCAATGAAATAATATGAAGAATTTATCTATTAATCACTGAAAACATAGATTGTATGGGCTAAGATCCCTTTACCTTCTCTACTGAAAGAGAAGCATACTACCACTACATACCGAAATGACACTACTATTTGTTACTGCGTTTCGTGGTACAGGGAGAGGTCAGTAACAGAGCTCGGCAGAGATTTCAAACCGTTTTGTCCTTCAAAACTTTAAATCTAGCGAAGGACGCTAACGGATGCGCTTGTTTGTTTGCTCGCTTGTACCTTCTCGCTCATTTCGAATTCAAAATTGGAACTGTATTAACCATAAACTTAGCATATACTGGCGTATAGACGTACAGAGTGCGACTGAAAATGTAATATTTTATGATAATGACACGAATAGGAAAGGGACAGCAAACGAGACGCTATTGTAACCCGTTTTGAAAGACAGCTCGTCACAAGTCGTCACGCTGTGGAGAACGCTTTTGACTAATTTTATTATTTTGTGTTATTACTGTTTTATTTCAAAGTACTGTATTTTTCAATAATGATTCCGTGTTCTGTATGTAATTGTGATATTACATATTGCATAAATCAAGGGAACCATTTATTTCATAGGTGACATCGACAAATTAAACATCGTCACGCGTCAACCAGCTCTATATTCGTTTAAACGCCAGTATGTACTAAGTTTATGGTATTAACTGTAATGTATTGAACTGTATTAAACATGTCACAAAAGAAGAGGTTTGATGCGGAAGTTTCTGAATAAAACTTTTTAAAATTTGTGCAATACAATAATGTTGATAGTCTGTAATTTCGACTGAGATCAATGTACAAAATTCCTTCTGCTTATGGCGCGTGCTTTAACAATAATTTTTACATAATTTAAACAAATATTGCCTTATTTTGTAACATCTGTTTTATGTAAGAGATTCTAAAATATGTTTACCTCTTTGGCACACTGGATTGAAACAGGCTATAGTGTAGACGGGAGTATCAGCCCACAGTTTGTTACACTCTTATAACAGGTAATTTGCCTCGTGCAAATAATAATTTCTCTATAATCACTAAACGTCAAGCCAAACAATCTATGCACTAGATAGCATAAATTTGCTGAAATATCACTTTTCGAATAAATTTTTCTATTTACATTATAGATAGGTGCGGCCGAAACTAATAAATATTAGAACCTTATACTCTCTGTACAGTGTTAAACAAACGTTAGAATACTCTATTTATTATATGTATATATTCACTCTGTTTTCTTCATATTTGGATTTCAGCATCGGTTCGGCCATTTATATTTATAAAAGATATATTATAAATACAATATCAGATTATATATTTCACATTTCCATGGAGCAAATGTAGAGAGCACAAGTGGATAGATATCGACACTAAAATCTACATCTAGCGTTTAACAGACAAAAAAGCTTATACTTTATGAAATTGAAGATTTATATACAACAAAGAATGTGGTGCTCTCAACACTGGCTCTGCTAATATACATAGTATTTATTTTAAATAACAATGGAAGATGTTCGCTGCCCATACAATCTATAGTATAACTTGTGTATCAATCGAAAACTTACACCACAAATGAAATGTGTTAGTTCAATTATGTACTATTATTCAATAACATATTGCCTCTGAATTCCACGGTACAGATGTACAGTCAACATCAAAAATAGCTGATCGAAATTACTCAAAATAAGGTAGCTTGACAATGGTGCAAAATTGGTTGAAATCTTCTTTATTTATATGGCAGTGTCGCGATTGCGAATGCCAATGTTATGTAATAGTGAAAACCACAAAACAACGATATTGATGAAATTTTTAGAAAGGAAGAAAATACACGCCGACAAGTTAAATATAGCCTTTCCTTTGTTTTGAATTTGAAGAATTGAATGATATTAACACCCAGAAAGGAAATAAAACAATATAGAATATTGATCAGACAGAACAACAAGCTTCAAGGAGATATATATCAAAATAATATTACCAACATACGATAAAGTGTTTCTCATAGATAGATATCTTTAGAAATACATAAGACATTTAAATTATGGATATTACAATGAGCATTGAACAAATTGCGAAAAATACAACTTAATATCATTTATAGAAACGAATTTGCATAGGCCTTTAACAAAAGAGAAATAAACTAAAGACAATAAAAACTTGAAATAAGTAGGACATGGAATATTAGAAAGAAGATACGGAAAGTAGTTTGGGACAGCTAAAAAATATAGAATAGAAATAGACGAATACATTTTTTTTATCAAATAACAGACAAAACAAACTTTTTTTAATTGGAACTCTATCATTGTTGTGTTCAAACAAACGCGCCTTTTTGTCACTTGCGAATTGCGAACCATAGTTATGTCACCTTTTTATGAGTTCATTTTGATCAAATACTTTTAATGCTGATTATTTATTTATTCCATTGCTTTATGTAATAATAATCAAACTTATTCAGCCATTTCGTCAGTAAATTTGACGTAATTGAAACGCGTAAAAATTATACTACTTATATCATTGTATTGATATCGTTGATTGAAGCCAGTTACTATTCCCAACTAGAAATATTGGATAATCGGTACCATGGTTATTCAAAAGTGTACTAAGTTAGTATTAATATCATAGACTATTGCAGACATAAGTGATATCCTGTCGTGTCAATTAAAATATTTCAATTTTGTACCGCGCTCCCTGTTAACACTATGAAATGAGCAAACCCCACGGGATTTTCTAGTCTTTACGTTATGTACCTAATACAGAAATAGGTGTCGACCAACGACCAACATTGGGACGAATGTTTGATCCAACACATGAACATGCCAACATTAATAATAAGTTATTGCGATTTAATAAGTGCTAAAACAAGTAGCCTACATCGAGTACGTCTGCTTCCAACGCGACAGTCGTATGAACTGCAGAGGTAACCAACGATTTTTAATCATATTAAAAGTTACAAAAAATAGACAACTATTATTATATTAGGCGGTATTACAAGCTGCCTGCTAGAGAAGTGACGAAATGATCAGATTATTTACGGTGAACAGCCAAAGTTACGGAATATTGTGTCGTTAATAGTTAAGAATATGTAAACTAACTTTTTTGCTGACTCTACTTCGTTGGATAAATTTTGTATTAGCATTACTTACTATTCATCAATACAATTAAATTTGTATGAGTAATTTTATATTACACGTATATGTTACAAACAGAACAGTACCCGTAGAGTTTTACTATTTTTAGTTTCGACGAAATTACACTAGAAATCAAGGGTATCAACAAAATTCCAAGATCATTATTGCTATCCCTTTTCTACACGTACAATATTTCTCTTTCGAAAAGAGTATAGCTATAAATTTCACATTTATTAACAGTGTTAAATCTGTGCGAAACATTCGAAACAACTCTGCGGGTAAGTTGTAATAATCACGTGTGATACATAATCAACTGTACGTTTTATGGTCGAATTGGTGTGAAGTTTGTGACGCGATGCGCGCGCGTGTGTGTGGCTGCGTGTAAGTGTGTGTGAGTGTGTGTGTGTGTGTACATCACTCGTCGTCCGTGTCCGGGTCGCTGGAGAACTCGGCCGCGGCCGGCTGCTCCAGTCGCGGAGGGAACGGCCCTCTCACTTGTTGCCTGCAAGACCGACATTGGAAAAGGTCAGTATAGCATCGTCAAATGATTAAACATCTTTGATACCTACATTACGAGTTTATAACGTCATATATATAGACTTTATAATTCCGTCTGCTGTGTCTCAACAGTAACGTATTGTCGGTTAAGTCATTTCGTTAGAAAATAGCATCTACACATCTATATTTTATTTGATTGTATTCGCCTCACTTCATAGTATGGAACAAGTAATCCGGAGTTGTAAAGTCTATGATATTATCTTTCCTATTCCTATAATGTACTATGAATAATATTTGTATATTCGTAATTGCGTTCTCGAAGATAGCTGTAACGGTTTCGATGTACAATGTAGGTGTGTGTATGCGTCGGTATGTGTGTGTGTGTGTGCGTGCGTGTGTGTACGTGTGTGCACGAGTGTGTGTACGTGTGTGCACGAGTGTGCGTGCGCGTGTCCCACTCACGCCAGCCGGCGGTAGTGGTTGAGCCACTCCTCGGTCATCTGCGCCACGAGCAGCGGGCGCGCACGCAGCGGCTGGCGCGCGGCCAGCACGCCCCCGCGGGTGACGTGTGTGTGTGTGTGCGTGCGTGTGTGTACGTGTGTGCACGAGTGTGCGTGCGCGTGTCCCACTCACGCCAGCCGGCGGTAGTGGTTGAGCCACTCCTCGGTCATCTGCGCCACGAGCAGCGGGCGCGCACGCAGCGGCTGGCGCGCGGCCAGCACGCCCCCGCGGGTGACGTGTGTGTGTGTGTGCGTGCGTGTGTGTACGTGTGTGCACGAGTGTGCGTGCGCGTGTCCCACTCACGCCAGCCGGCGGTAGTGGTTGAGCCACTCCTCGGTCATCTGCGCCACGAGCAGCGGGCGCGCACGCAGCGGCTGGCGCGCGGCCAGCACGCCCCCGCGGGTGACGTGTGTGTGTGTGTGCGTGCGTGTGTGTACGTGTGTGCACGAGTGTGCGTGCGCGTGTCCCACTCACGCCAGCCGGCGGTAGTGGTTGAGCCACTCCTCGGTCATCTGCGCCACGAGCAGCGGGCGCGCACGCAGCGGCTGGCGCGCGGCCAGCACGCCCCCGCGGGTGACGCCGGCCGACACCCAGCGGCGCACCACACCCGCCTCGTCCGACATCTGCGTAACCATCGCATCATCGCACCGACACACGACTCGGTATTTAGGAGAACTCGTTACATATAACGCTATCTGTTGTAAGTAACCCCTCCCAAGCCCTTGGAGCCCTTGAGGCTTAGGAGCGGTCACGGGATGCTATTGGCGTGTTTTGTGATCTTTCCAAAGCTTTTGATTGTGTTTATCACAAAACTTTAATTTATAAACTGAAATATTATAGAATACATGATAAAGCTCTCGATTTCGTGATTTCATATCTGGCTGACCGAGAACAAAAAGTGAGTGTTTACATATGTACGTTCTAAATTAAAAATAGGCGTTCCCCAAGGACCAATCTCAGGACTTTTCCTATTTTTGGTATATATTAATGATCTCCCATTTATGCTTAAAGACGTATGTGATGTAATAATATTTGATGATGACACATAACTATTCTTTAAAGGAAATAGTAAAGACAGGTATTAGCGGACCTAATAGGACCCAGGCGGACATCTCGAGATGGTTCGCTACTAATAATTTACTACTGAATGCACGAAAAACCAATTGTGTAAGTTTTCCCTAGCCACTGTACCCAGAATCCATTATAGACAAGAACTGGGTGGAAAACAAATAGATTTACCGAAATCAACTATTTTTCTACTAGCCAATAGAAATGTCAAAAGCACTCGCATACCTAAGCGAAAATGGGTGAGGAGATTGATGAGATTTAAGGAAGCTAAAGAAGTATATAAAGACCACGACGCTTGGCGCTCAGTCCTCTCTAACTACCCCGTTGAGGATACAGAGTGAACATATGTATACATGTATGTAACTACTTTTCTTGGTTTAAAGTAGATAATAAGTTACAGTGGACGAACCATATCGCAACTTTGACTAATAAGCTCAATTCGGCAATATATGCTATTAGACGCATTAGACAGTTGACAGATGTGGCTACGGCTAGACTGGTGTACTTCGCATAGTTCTATAGCCTTATGTTTTATGGCCTACTACTGTGGGGATCAGCGGCGAATATGAGTTCTATCTTTACTTTACAAAAGAGGGCAATACGTATCATCTACAGAATGAATACACGAGTCGCTGAGAAATCTTTTTTAAGACATTTATGCACTCACCTTACCCTCGTTATACATCTTAGACAATAAGTCCAAAGCTACATGAAATATAATAAAGTGATAAAAAATTAAATTTTCCTACAGAGTATGTGAGACATATAAATACTAACGGAACATATATTACCGATACAGCACCAATAGTGGAAGCTTTTAATGATTACTTTGTGGACAAAGTACATCCATCAACTAGTAATAATAAAAATCCTAAGTCCAAATATTATACTGTTTCTAACTCTCCTAATTCTTTTTTCATAAAGCCAACTGACCCAGATGGAATACGTACAATTACAAAAATTTTAAAAATACAAAGAGTACCGGTTTTGATGATAAATCAACAAAAGTAGTAAAATACACCAGTAGCATAATATATCCAGTACTATGTCATATTTTTAATTTGTGAAATTAAAAACGGTTGTCGTTAAACCGCTACAAAGTTAGTAACGAAAATATTAAAACTATAGACCTGTAGCCTTAACTCTTAATTTTTCTAATATGTTTGAGAACATTAATATAATATAATCTGTATACATAGTTATTTAGAATCTAATAGCAAGTTAGCACCTGAACAAAAGGGATTTCGCAAGGGAATATCTATCGATATAGCAGTATACGACTTTTTAGATAAAGTTTATGCTAGGATGGATCAAAGAAAACCAGTTTATGCATTGTTTATGGATATGACGAAGGTATTTGATTATGCCGATCATAGTAAACTTATAGAGAAATTAGAAACATTTTTGGAATAAGAAGATATACACTGAACTCACTACAATCGTATTCGAGCAATAGAAAGCAAATAACCAAGATAAATAAAATATGTCCCATTTCAAAAATTGTTAAAAATTATACATCTACTGAAAATTTGATTACAAAAGGTGTACCCCAAGGTAGTGTTTTAGGACTGTTGCTTTTTATTATCTACATAAATAATTTACCTTACTGTACTAATAACCACATGATTTTATTCGCTAATTACTGTACCGTAATTTACAACAACGAAAATGAGATTATTTCAAGTGTTAGGGAAATAACAGAATGGCTAGAAAGTAATCACTTACTTATAAATCTGGACAAGACTAAAGTTATGAATTTTAGACAAGGGAATAACCGGCAACTTAATACTAATTAATATACGGTGCTAAGACATATACGAAACTAAAATAATGTCTAGTATTATTCATTGATAGTAATATGAAACGGCAGGCACACAGTGTAACAAAATGTCGCAATTCTCATAAGCATTACGGAGACAAAGTCAAATAGTAAATAGTACAGCCTTATTAGATGCAAATCACGGTTTTGTTGCTTCGAGGCTGAGGTACGGGATCATTTTCTGGGGAAACGCTGTTAACGTCGTTAAAGTCTTCAGAGCACAAAAGAAATGTATACGAGCTATGTGTAATCTCAAGGTCATATTGATAGTTATAAACAATATTTTAATCAACTAAAATTACTCACAATGGCGTCATTATATTATATACCGGTAATTGTGATGTTCGTCAGGCGTAATCCTAATTTATTTCCGATGGTTTGTGGAGGCAGAGGCCTAGGTAAAATTCTTACTATACAGAGCAAGAAAAACAGAATTAAACCTTAAAAGTGTGTTTGCTATGGCAAATAAAATTTATAATAAACTGCCCCCGACGATAATACAACACTATGACATATCAATCCAAATCCTTCGCTGCCGCAAGCAGAACAACTCACCAAAGTTTCATCACTATCACATGTACAGTTTAAGAACGAATGGAAGACAAACATACATACAAACAAACACTTATTTTTAAAATGAACATCACTTTAACATTTAAGACTCATTTATAAGCATCGATCAGACACATTTTCACAATGGTAATTAATTAATTAATATTATAACCGTTTCCAGTTAAAGCGAGTCACACAATTATGTGCCAGATGGAAATGATAAAAAAATAATAAGTGGAACACTTAAGGGCGCGTTTATTCAACACGAATTTCATCGCGCCGAAACAATACGGTCGGAACGCAGTCGCTAAGCGGTCGCCGCAAAATAGAGCAAAATAGACTACACAGTATTTTTTTTTAACTGGGACAGTATGGAGAAATCCGCATCTATAAGAGATACAGGGGAACTATCTTAGGAACCATTTGGTCTTTAATAGTATTTAACAATTTCGGAATTTTAAATTTTTTGGTCAAATGTGAGATTTAAATAAAAATTAGTAAAATTGGCAAAAAAATTTTTTAACGCGGATCGACTCAGTTTTATGTAAGCATCATTTCATTCTATCGGAGGAAAAAAATCTGGAATTGGTCAAATTCAATAAAAAAAAATTTCTTACAATACAATATGGGGAAATCCGAATCCATAAAAGATACAAAGAAACCATCTCAGGGACCATTCGGTCCCTTTGGTGAAAACAATTTCGGCATTACAAATGTTTCGCTCAAGCGTGAGTAGTCCATAAAAATTAATAAAATTGACTATTTCTTTTTCTTAATGCAGATTGATTCAGTTTCGCATAAGCGTCAATTCATTGTAACGGACGAAAAACATCTGGACAGCAGAAGTTAGTCATTTAACAAAATATTTGTTCATGTCATATAGTGTGGGGAAATCCGAATCCATAGGTGATACAAAGGAACCGTCTTAGAGACCATTCGGTACCTTTTGTGAAAACAATTTTGGCGTTAATAATTTTTTCGTCAAGCCTGAGTTGTCCATAAAAATTTGTAAAATTGTGTGAATTCAATGTACTAAATTAGTCAATTTCTTCGATAAAATATTGTCCATTTACTCGGAAACAATTCATTTCAAGCAAGAAAATTTTCGCGTCGTCTGTCTGCGCTACACATTCAATATGTTTGTAGTACATAATATCAAAATGAGTATATTAAGAACTTAATTACTAATATGAATCAATCAACTACTTTTTATCGAATTCAAGTGAAAGAAATGTCATTCACTCTCTAACTCCTCCGAAAAAATATTTCCACTTATGCCTTAAAATCTACCTCGTCTACTCTATTAGTTATGCGAGTGAGTGAATGAGATAAATGAGCGAGTGAGTGAGACAGATGCAGTGATTCAGTTTGATGAGCGAGTAAGTGATTCGAATCACTTACTCACTCACCAAACTCACTGAACACACAGGAATTTGTGTGTTCAGTGAGTTTGGTGAGCGAGTTAACCCATAAGTTGAGTAAAGAAAATGGATGAGCAAGTAAACGAGTTCGTATGCATATATGTGTAGGTATACTGACCTCCTCTGCAGTGAGGAAGTGCACGGGCAAAAGCTTGCCGGCCGCGTCCGTTAACGGCAGGAAGGCAGCGCCCTCGCTTGTCTCTTCGGACTCCCTGTGTGCACATCATTAGTCAGGACGATATACATGACTGATAGTATAATATGTGTTATGTATTTCTGTTGTTTTAGATCACTAACCGAATCAATAATCAGTACCTAATCGAAGTCTTTTACTCTTCAATTAAACTTTATTTATGTAGAAACACACAATTGGCCGCTTATTGAAAAATAATTTAAAGTATGACAATCACAGATATATAAAAATATTATAGATTCGGTTTATAAATAAATAGTAAACAATACATGTCACGACCGATGAGACTTGAGATACTACTTAATTTAACTTGAGCTATAGATGATATATAGCAACACTTACTAATTGCTATTGTACAATAATTACGAACCAACCAAATAAATCATTTAAGTGGCAAACAAACACATTCCGCGGGTTATTACCTAAAAATTTGTAGACAGCGACAGTCACGCGATTACTGCGCGACTGGTGATTAATTGTACTAAAAAATTTATATCAAGTATGACGATTGCATGGAAATTATTCTATGACTGTAAAATGTACTTTTCGCGGTAGATTTAGCGTCACTACACTAATTACATTACACAAAGTGTCGTTTTGACAGCAAATATCGCGCGATATTGGCTGTCGCATTCTGACTGCAAGTTACGTAATAAGCGTGCCGGTTAGTGGTAAGCAGTTTCTGCAGCCTCCACAACAGGGATATTGTCAACACTGTAAAATCTTTTCACGAGTTTTATGTGAAACCCCATGTTGTATTTAACTTCTAGGGAAGCACACGACAAGCACATTCCACAATCTGAATAATCAAGGGAGGACGTTCCTTCGAAACTGTACTGTGTACAAATGAAACTGACTTTTCAAAAGTGTATAAAATGAACTCCGCGTTGATGGCGAGCAACACAATGGTGGAAGGTCCACCGAATTCCTTTCCTATTGTCTGGCAAATAAACATCATGTACTTTGTCTACAACATAGGTGAGTTTGATAACTCTGTATTTAATTTATCTATGACAACAATTTGTACGTGGTTCAACTCTGCTAGATAAACACATTATTAATGTTTTTTACAATGTTTTCAAGATCAATAAAAAACTTAGTTTGTATGTGTAGAGACACGTTGACACGTATGATGTGCGCGGACACTGATGCACTCACCGGCATATGTAGGGGTGCCGCTGGTGTTGGTTGTGCACGTTGTGTTGGTTGTGTTGGTTGTGCGGGGCGCGCGCGGGCGAGTGGTCGAAGGGCACGAGCGCGCTGAAGTGGCCGCGCGTGTAGCCCAGCGCCAGCGGCGCCTTGCTGCAGGACGACGCCTCCCACAGGAGCGGCAGGTACACGCCTGCGCATGACGCATGCACCCATGTACACACACACATACACACACACACGGCGGGACAGACCGGCTTTTGGCGTGGCAACGTGACAGCGCGTCGCCACACGCTTGTACTGTGCTCGTTTACCTACAGCGCATGCAGTTTTATTATTCACTTCGTAAAATGTTGCCTGTGTTCTTTAAGAAAAATCTGAACATTTTATTGATTCTGCCATAATGAATTCCTTTAATAAACCATCCTTTCATGTAAATTCTCTAAACATAATAGTTTCAATGTTTTACAACTGCACAAAAAAAAAAACAGTATTTTTTTAACTAGGACAGTACGGGGAAATCCGAATCTATAAGAGAAACAGAGGAACTGTCTAAGGAACCATTTGGTCTTTAATCTTATTTAACAATTTCGGCATTTTGAATTTTATGGTTGTGTAATTTCTTTAAAAATTAGTAAAATTATCAAAAAAAATTTTTAACGCGGATCGACTCAGTTTTATGTAAGCATCATTTCATTGTATCGAAGAATAAATCTGAACAGCAGAAGTTTGCCAAAAATAAAATATTTTTTCATACAATACTGTATGGGGAAATCCGAATCCATAGGAAATATAAAGGAATGAATGAATGAATGAATGATTTATTGAATAACTAACAGTTTGTTAACAACAAATAATAGGTATATGCATTATAAGATTGTACATAAAACAAAATTAAAATAAGACCCTGACCCCCAAACTAGGCTTATGTAACACCTGTGACTTGGGGGTCAGTGTTCTACTGTAGGAAGGAACAAATTTAATTACAATCTTTGAGACCAGTGAAAGGAAATATTATAGAACAAAATGTGTGTGTGTGTGTGTGTCTGTGTGAGTGTGTGTCTGTGTGAGTGTGTGTGTGTGTCTGTGTGTGTGTGTGTGTGTGTGTCTGTGTGAGTGTGTGTGTCTGTGTGAGTGTGTGTCTGTGTGAGTGTGTGTGTGTGTGTCTGTGTGTGTGTGTCTGTGTGAGTGTGTGTGTGTGTGAGTAAGTGTGTGTATGAGTGAAAGTGAGTGTGTGGTGTGGGCGTACGTAAGTTAAGTGCGTGAGTAAAGCGTAAGTCGTAGGTCGTACGTGAGAGTGAGATATTGCTAATTTGCTATCATTTGCTTAGGAGGATTTCTGTTTCGTCATAGTTTAGTTCTAGAAGCCAATTTTGTAATTTATTTTTTACCTCGTGTTTGTTATTTTCTTTTATATTTAGTACTTTGTTGATTTTATTATAAAGATATGAACTCAGAACGTAATTGTGTTGGTATGCGAATTTAGTTCTATGTTTTACAGTGCGGCAGATTGGTCTATTTTGTCTCACGTTCGGATCGAGGTGTGACAGAACATCTGGGTGTTTACGCAGAATGGAACGCAGCACAAAAAGTTGTCGCACAGTTAGAACCTTAGCCGAATTATATAGTTGAATAGTCGGAAATCTATAAGGCTTAGATAACATGACCCCCAGCACGGGCCTTTCGAGCCCTTTCGAGTTTTATAAAAGATGTTTTGTCTGCACCTCCCCATACAGGGATGCAATACATAAGAAGAGACTGACAAAGAGCAGTGTAAACGGTCACTAAAGTATCCAAACCAGAGCAGTCTCTTAGGATTTTAAATATATAAATAATTCTTCTAACTCTTGATGTCAGACTTTCCAAGTGATTGTGCCAATTTAGTTGCGCATCAACAATGACACCTAAATACTTAATAGAGGAAGCACGAGTGTACGGGAACTTAGACCCAGTCAGGTATAATATTATTAAATTTGATAATTTAATTTAAACTTCAATGTAGTTCACACGTAGACAAGCCGTTTATTTCTCAATACAAATATATAATAAAAAAAAAAAACTAAACTTATTATTTACCCACAATGACAACCATATACAATACGAACCAGAACGCCTGTGGAAACACAACAGCAATAATGACACAAACAAAACGCACACTGTAAATATTGTAAGGCACATAAAACTAAAATGTCTGTACATGACGTAAATCTCCAACATACCCCCGGCCGTTGAAAGCTTGCCTTTCAACAGGAATCGTCATCATTCAGTAGCGGACATATTTTTGTGAAAGGACGCCGAATGACACCAACTGCGGTTTTGATGTCAGCAACCCTACTGATGCCGTCATGTCCTGGATGCAATGCGATGATCCGTCCCAATCTCCACTTTAACGGGGGACAGCCGTCCTCCTTAATGACAACTAGACTATTCAGGCGCAGCGAGTCCGTGTTAGTCTTCCACTTCACGCGCTGTTGGAGTTCAGAAACGTACTCCTTGCTCCATCTTGCCCAAAAGTGCTGACGGACTTGCTCGATCCTTTGGTGTCGTGTCAAGTTGCTCAAAGAGTAGTCACGAAGATCCTTTACGGGTAATGACGAAATAGGTCTTCCGATCAAAAAATGACCAGGAGTGAGCGGCGTGAGGTCTTCAGGATTTGATGACAATGGTGTAAGTGGACGAGAGTTCAATATGCCTTCTATCTGTATCAATGCAGTGTTAAGCTCTTCATACGTAAAATTACAATGTCCCAACACTCTAACTAAATGGTATTTGGTTGATTTTACACCTGCCTCCCAAAGACCACCGAAATGCGGAGCGTAAGCAGGTATGAAATGGAAAGTTACACCATCGTTAGCCACAGTCTCAGAAATGGAATCACAATTACTCTTTAAAAATTTCGATAATTCATTGTAGGCTCCCACAAATGACGTCCCGTTGTCAGAGTAAATGTTATGGGGTTTTCCCCTACGAGATATAAACCTACGTAATGCATGTAAATAGTTACTACTGGTCAAATCACCCACCAATTCCAAATGTATTGCTTTGGTGGTGAAGCAGACGAAGATGACAACATAAACTTTAACTACTCTAGATCCACGACCCTGACGGGAAATGGAAGACAAGGGGCCAGCATAATCCACGCCTACATTTTGAAAAGGAAATGCTGCAGACGAAAGGCGATCCCTAGGGAGATTTCCCATCTGTGGAGAAATTGTGTTCCCTTTGATACGCTTACATAGGACACACTGCCTGTAACATGTCTTGGCCAAATTGCGACCACCAATTGGCCAGTAGGTCTCTCGTATGGACGAGAGCAACAGCTGTGGTCCAGCGTGTATCAACCTTTTGTGTTCGTGTCTAAATAACAGTTTAGTAAAATAGTGAGTGGACTGTATAATGATTGGATGCTTTTTATCAAAGGAATAAAATGTATTCACTAAACGGCCACCGACACGCATTATCTTATTATCGTCTAAAAATACATTAAATTTTAAAAGAGGACTTTTACAGGGTAATGGTTTGTTATTAACGAGCAAATTGTACTCGGGAAAGGATTCCTTTTGAGACTGAATAATAATAAAGTTAAGAGACGCTTGTAATTCTTCATTAGTTAAATAAGCAACACTGTTGTGGTGCTTCTTAATAGAATTAATAAAACGTAACATGTAGGCTACAGCTCGCTGAAGGCGCATAAGATTTGAAAATCTACCAAAATCGATTACCTTTTCATTTACAACAGTAAGACAGGAATGAAGTGATACTTCAGTTTTTAATTCAGGCAGGTTTTGTGCAGCACCTGGAGTGGAAGGCCAATATGCTGTATCTTGTTGTAAAAAGGCTGGGCCATACCACCACAAGTTCAAAGAGGGCATGGAGCGACAGTCAACACCACGTGATATTAAGTCGGCAGGATTATCGGCTGTTGGAATATGTCTCCATTCACACTCATTAGTGTCTTCTAAGATGTTCGAGACACGATTGCGTACGAAAGTAGTTAATTTATTTGGTTGCATTTTCAACCAACCAAGCACAATCGTTGAGTCAGTCCAAAAGATAACACTATCAATCCGAAAACGAACTGATGAACTGACCCTTTTATATAAGCGAGCTGCTGTTAGAGCAGCGCACAGCTCAAGCCTCGGTATAGTTATGGTCTTTAAGGGCGCAACTCGACCTTTAGCTATCAACAAATGTACTGAAACATTTCTACATTGATCTACAGTACGAGCATATACGCAAGCTCCGTAAGCTTTCTCAGAAGCGTCAGAAAATATATGTAGTTGTAGTGACATGCATGAATTACAAACAACACGGCGAGGGATTTGCAAATCGTTCAAACTTGGAAGTTTTTTAATTATATTTAATCAAGCATTGCCCACATCATTGGGCAGTTGTTCGTCCCATGTTAGCTTTAGGAGCCACAGCCGTTGTAACATTATTTTTACCAAAATAACACAAGGCGCTAATAACCCTAGAGGGTCAAATATGCGGGATATGACCGCAAGCATATCACGCTTTGTGTTACCGATCCTTGATGGAATGGTAATGTGAAAGCAAAGAATATCGGATTGTGTGTTCCAATTGACCCCAAGGGTCTTATTTGTTTCGGTCGTGCCGATATCCAAATCGATAGTCGCTTCAGACAGATTTTCTGCAACTAAGGTGGTTTCGTTAGACCTCCATTTTCTCAACGGCATGCAAGCTGAAGCTAGAGCTTTGGTAACTTCCTCGCGTAACAAACAGGCGTCCGAGTACTCGCTAACGCCGGTCAAAAGATCGTCAACATAAAAGTCGTGTAAAATAACATCGGCGACTAACGGATTTCTATGGTCAAGCCCTATTTGTTTTAAACAACGAGTGGCGAGGAACGGCGCACTAGCTGTTCCATACGTGACGGTGTTTAATTGATATGTCTTGATATCATTAAACGCATCAGCACGCCAAAGAATCTTCTGCAAATGTCTGTCCGCTTGATGTACTGACACCTGCCTATACATTTTCTCCACATTTGCAGAGAGAATGTACCTGTGGAACCTAAACCTAATAAGAATGGACAATAAATCATCCTGAACAGTAGGTCCCACCATCTGTATATTATTTAAAGACACACCAGAGGTGGTCGGAGCGCTTGCATTAAAAACAACGCGCAGCTTAGTAGTTAAACTACTTTCGCGTAAAATACCGTGATGCGGTATAAAATAGCCCTTATCAACGTCGCTAACGCTAACATCACACTCAGACATGTGACCCAATTCGACATAATTAGACATGAAGTCCTTATACATATTATTAAATGAGGGCTGATTCTTATTGCGGCGCTCAAGTGCAAAAAGACAGCGTTTAGCGCGCTGTAAAGAATCACCCAGCACTTCAGGAGATTCCTTCAGTGGTATTCGTACACTGAAACGTCCATTGGGTAGTCGAATTGTGTTTTCAACAAAATGAATTTCACACAATTTCTCTTCTTCTGAATAAGTGGATGACTGATGACTAATTTCTTCTAATTGCCAAAAACGCGCAAGTTGGTTTTGTATATCATCGCAATTGGTGCATAGCACAGATTGCTGAAAATCGAATTTGGTGAAATTACATTTAACCGGAATCGACGGGTTCGATACAAATCCGCGTACAATTGGGCCACAAACCAACCAACCAAGTCTAGTCGAACATAGTGTTGGTTTACCGTCCCCTAATATTATTTTCTCTGGTTCCAACAGACTCCAGAATAAATCAGCTCCAATGATCATATCTATCTCGGCGGGCATATAGAAATTAGGATCAGCGAGTGATATGTCTGTGGGAATATTTAAGTTGCATAACTCGATCTGCCTGGCGGGAACATTATCTGTTATAACAGGTAAAACGAAACATTGCACGTTATTTGTGTAGCTATTATTTAACGACTTAATACGAATATAGCACATTTTATTAATTGTAGACATAGAATGATTTATGCCTTGTAAAGTTTTATTTATATTTGTACTAGGTAAATTAAGCCTTTTAAACAAACTTTCCGTCATTAAACTTGATGAACTCCCAGAATCTAGCAGTGCGCGAATTACATGTTCATTATTATATGCATCGGAGACTTTTATCAAAGCAGTCGACAGCAGGACGTCACTCGAATTGCACGTATGCGCGCGCGCAATGACATTTGCTGATAACACTACGTCGTCATTTCTAATAGGAGACTCGACTTTGACCGTGGTGTTAGCTGTGCGCTCGGTTGACTTACTTTCAACATGTTTTATGCTCGAGCTATGAATGAGTGTATGGTGTTTTCGCTTGCAGATTTTGCAGCCTGTTTTCTTACAATGATTAGAATAATGCCCATTACGAAAACAATTATAACAAACTTTAAAACTGGGAAGTAACAATAACCGTTCATCGACACTTAGTGCCAAAAAATGTGGACAAGTGTTTAGATAATGTTCACCGTTACACTTAGGGCAAGAAATAGTGGAATTATTTTTCTGCACAGTGACCATAGCCTTAACTTTAGTGTTATTTTTAAAGTTCGGGTGATTTGAATGACTACTACGTTTGTTGTTATTACGTGATAATTCTAATGTTTCTAATAAGTCAGCTCGATTTCGTAAAAATTCGATAAATTGATGAAAGGAAATTGACTTAGACTTATCGAAACTACCTTTTCGCTCTTCCCACTCTCTATACGTTGTGGTATCTAATTTTTGGGCAATAATGTAAACAAGCAGCGTGTCCCACGAAGTGACGGGCTCGCCTAACGAACTTAATGCTCGGAGATTTTTATTGACCTCGTCGATCATGCGCTTCACGGAAATGGAAGTCTCCTTTGTGACAGGTTCAAGGTTAAAAAGAGAAGAAACGTGGTTCTGTATTAATAGTCGTTTATTATCGAACCTTTCACACAGAAGCTGCCACGCTAAGCTGTAATTTAGAGCAGAAAATTCAAAAGACTGGATCACTATTGCAGCAGACCCTTCCAACGACGAGCGTAAATAATGAAATTTATTTATTTCGTCAATTTCATCGTTGTCGTGAATAAGACTGGAAAAGGTGTCATGAAACTCTAACCACTTGTCGTAAGAGCCATTAAATGTAGGTAACTGAATAGTGGGCAACTTGACCAGCTGACGGCGAGAACCAGTGCGGCTGGACTTGCATTCACCGTCATCATCTGAATGTGATAACAGTTGCCGAGCTTCCGTAACTAAAGTGTAGTATTTCGATTCTACCATTTCTCTTTCATTCATTTCCGACTGATCATCCTCTGTAGTACATTCTATATCTAATTGAACTAAGTCGAACTCTTTAAGAACAGATTCTACTTTATTTATACGTAATTGCAATTCCATTGACTGACGTGTACTTAACTTTGTATCCTTTAAGGTGAGAACGTAATTTTCAAATAATGTTAGTTGACCTTTGTAACTGCTTCGTTTCTTTTTTAACCTTCTTAACTGTTCGCTTTCCATTTTAGGAGGCAAGTGCAAGTCACCTGAAGTTATATAATTTTACAACGTTTAGTACTGTTCACAATAACAATTAATCAATTACCTACAAATGAACCTGCTTATTAAACAAATAAATCAATTATTTAACAATTATAACGGCTATCGACAATATTTCTTTATTAGAGTTATGATTATAAAATGATGATGTGTACCAGAATTATTGTTATTAAGATTACAATATGCAAAACAACTTTGAATTCTTAAATACAAATCAAATAGGTAGGCCAATACAAAAAATGTAGTTTGGCGCGTTCGGTGGTATTTTAATTACCCTTACTTGTGTAATATTAAATTAATTGATGTAACAACGTTACTGTACTGCATTTAAGTACGAATCAATTTAAAACACAATATATTCTATGAACAATTAATTAAATAGGCAAATGTGATACTATGACCAATAATATTACATGTGTAATATACAATAATTAATGCAACAAATAAAGTTGCTGTACTGTTATTAAGTACTAATTGATTTAAGACACAATGTAAATGAATATTTTACCTATAAAATCATATAATATCTAAAACTATACAGCTATACATACAGTTTATGGGTAGGTACCAACCTTGATTCGTTGTCTATTGACCACAATTATTATACCTGATATAGAGCGATGGGTGAACTTATTTAATATGTTTGATGCTTAACACTGTACGTTAATGATGAATTATATGAACTCTGCCATAAATAGTGTTTCCTTGGTCCAACGTAGCACTTAGTAGTCGTAAAACTCCAAACCTAGGATGCTTCGTTTTAAATAGACGATAGTTGTTCTAAGTGGTTTCTCAAGGGCACTGCACCAACCAAGAGCCTTATCACCGCAATCACTCCGTATTTCTAGTTAATTATTATATTTCTTCAAATCCGGTTCGATGAAGACCATGTACGGGAACTTAGACCCAGTCAGGTATAATATTATTAAATTTGATAATTTAATTTAAACTTCAATGTAGTTCACACGTAGACAAGCCGTTTATTTCTCAATACAAATATATAATAAAAAAAAAAACTAAACTTATTATTTACCCACAATGACAACCATATACAATACGAACCAGAACGCCTGTGGAAACACAACAGCAATAATGACACAAACAAAACGCACACTGTAAATATTGTAAGGCACATAAAACTAAAATGTCTGTACATGACGTAAATCTCCAACAACGAGTCAATACCAAACAGGAACAGATTGGGGACGACATGCAGGAATGGGCTTTGATCAAAAAATTGGGCGGAGGTTGGGTGTTTGAACGCATATTGAACGGAATGTACTTAGTTTTCTCAATATTGAGAGTGAGTAAATTAGCTGATAGCCAACTCATAACTATATTAATAGCGTTTTCAGCGGCGATTTTCACCTCATGCCAGCTAGGACCATGGATGAGGAGCGCTGTATCGTCAGCTTATGTAAATATTTGACAAGCTGGTAAAGTTAGGCGACACAGTTCATCAATATAAATTTGAAATAAGGTGGGACCCAAAATGGAGCCCTGAGGAACGCCATAGGAAATGGATATTTCCTCACTAACGAAATTTCGAATTTTTACACTCTATCGCCTGTCAGATAGGTAGTCCTTAAAAATGTCAAAGGCCAAACCCCTAACGCCATAACTTTGAAGCTTAGACAGAAAGGTAGGGACGTGAACAGTATCGAACGCCTTGGATAGATCCAAAAAAACAGCCATACATTTCAGTTTACTGTCTAGTTTCCTAACAGCTGATTCCACCAAGCAAGCAACCGCATCTTCTGTAGGAATACCAGATCTAAACCCGTACTGGTTACTTGAAATTAAGTGGTTGTGGCTAAGAAACCTGACAAGACTATCATTCAGAATCCTTTCCAGAATTTTAGACAGGGCTGGCAAGACAGAAATAGGCCTGTAGTTATTTATACTGTTCACGTCCCCTCCCTTATGAACTGGATGGACAATGGCCTTTTTGAATGCTTTAGGGAAAATACCAGACATAATAGAGATGTTGCACAGGTGAGCAATACAAGGTACCAGTACATTACGACAAGATTTTAGTATTTTATTGGAAATATCATCACAGCCAACAGCACAGTCGGAGCGCATATTTATAATGATGTGTTCAATTTCACGATAGTCTACAGGTAAAAGAGCCAGAGAATCTTTAGGAGGCTGGAATTTCACGAAAAGTTCAAAAGAACGCTGATGATTCGCAGCGATGTTCGACGCCAAATTTTTGCCTAGGTCAGCAAAGTATTTGTTTAAATTATTGAGGTCACTATACTGATTCCCAGACTTTAATAAGATTGTCAGGAGTAATCTTTTCTTATCATAGTTAGTTATATTTTTAATTAGATCCCAAGTGGCTTTAGGGTTGTTTTCAGCTTTAGAAAATTCATTTTTATAGTAATCTCTTTTCAGTTTACGAAGTAAACGGTTAAAGAAATTTCGATATCGAGTGTATGTTAGTGCTAAAACAGTATTATCAGGATTCTTCTTAGCTTTCTTATGAAGCTTATCTCTATTGCGAATACATCTAAGAAGGCCCGAAGAGATTCACGGTTTTATATTTCTCTTTCTTTTTGGAATTCTGACAACTTCAGAATGTTTATTTATTAAAGATTGCAGTGTCGAAACAAACAAGTTGGCTGCTATATTAGTTGTAAAAAAGTTTGAAAAATCGAAGACTTTAATATCATCATACAGAGAGGAGAAATTGATACGAGACTTTGTGTGGCTACGTTTAATAAGAGAGTTTTTTAGATCTATTGGAAATAAAACGGGGAGATGATCAGTAATATAGGATAGTAGAACACAAGTGGTGACTCGAAGTTGAGACTTTATGAAAACGTGGTCGTAGCACTTATCTCCTCTTGTTAGATAAAGATGAGCAGGCAAAAGGCTATTAGAAGCATTTAAAATCAGATAATCGTTAGACCATGCATCATCGCTGAGATCTTTGATACCAATGTTTAAGTCACCAACAAGTGCAATATTTTTAAATCCAACTAGTGATTTATAAACTGTTTCAAGGTTATTTAGAAAAGATATGCAATGCTCTTTACTGTTGTACGAAGGAGAACGATATATTGAAACTAGAGCTAAAGTATTCCCTATTTTGCATATAAGGCAGTCAGCATTACTAATATAGGCTTCGGACACTGAACAACCCAGATCTGATTTTATATAGATGACAATGCCTGCGTTTTGGTTGCGGTTATTAGCGGTACTAAAGACATTATAGTTATCCATGGAAGGAATACAGGGACACTTAATTAGCCATGCTTCTGTTAGCACAATAATATCACACGGCAATACTATTTGTGATAGAAGAGCACAGAGATTATCGAAATTTTTGTTAATACTTCTTATATTAATATGAAAGATTTTCAATGATTTATTACTAACACACAAATGGGACTTACAGCATTCAGGAGCACATAGGTGGGTAGTAGCCACATTTAAATTATCAATTTCGAGGTTAATTGTATTTATAGACGCCATTTATGTAGCAAAAAATCATACATAATTTGTACGCAAAAAGCAGTTGGAAAATGGTTATAAGATAAGAAAAGCAAAGTTAGGGTATAGTATGGACGAAGACATATCTGTGAAAATAGAGTGTGTATGTATATGGTGATTTGAATATGTGTTTGTAAAAAACTAAAGATAAAACTAGTATATGACAAAAAAGTAGGTGGTAAAACGTTGCAATTAACAAATAAATTAATAAAGAACAGCATAACTGACAAAAAAATTATAGAAAATAGTCATTTTTGTTTTTGAAGATCAAGTAGTACTTTTTCTGATTTAATTAGGATTTGTTTGGCTCCTTCTTCCTTACGTAAGAATATATTACTATTTGACACCCAACAGAACTTGAAGTTGTAAAGTTTAGCAAAGTCACGAGCTAGGTAGAAGAGCTTTCTTGAGCTACCAGGTAAATGTTCGGCAATATAAATAGGGCGTTGATCACCAGGAAGGCCTATTATCTGTGTTGAGTCTCCCTTCTTTTGGATTCTGTTTATTAAGCGTTCTCACCGATGAAACCAGGCTGTTCTTTTTGTACACAGTTGAGAGTTCAGCTACAACCGAGCGATTACTATTTAATTTTCCTGGAAGACGATAGATGTCGCGGATTTCACTTTCAGATATATTAACCTTCAGGACAGATGAGACTTTCTTGACGATGTTCATTAAGTCGGAAGCGGTTTCGTTATTGCATACAGGGACATTACGAATTTCTATGCTAGATATACGAGAGCTTTGTTGCAAATCTTCAATTCTACTTTCTAGATGACTTAATCTTACTTTATACTCATCTCGCTCCTTGTGTAAATTAAGATTTTGCTGCTTCATGTCTTCATATTGTTCACCAACAAATGTTATTGATTTTAGCATTTCTGAGTTAGATTTTTGAATATTTATATTTTGAATCTTGAGCTCGGTTAATTCAGCGAACAACTTCGACGTGGCAGCGTTCTGTTCAGCAGCAATTTTTTCTAAGTATGAGGTTTGATCAGTCTTTATAGAGACCAGCATTTGCCTGATTTCCTCCTTAAACTCATTAAAATCCGATATTGGAGGTGAATCGGTACGCTGACGCTTATACCGGGCAGTGGTGTTTATATTTTCATTGTTCTTCATAAGAGAGATGTCTGGTTCTGACTGAGTCGAGTTTAAATTACTTGGTGGTGTTCGCTGTAATGACATTATGAGGTCGAACAGATAAAATATGTAAACTCTGTACACCTATTTAGGCACAAATTGCAATGAAGCGGAGAGCGTAGCCGGGTAGCAAAGCAGATGTAGCAAACTCGTAGCGATTACGTAGCAATTGAGGTGACGTCTCACCACGCGTAGCACCGATGACGCTCGTTACCTACTCAGATCATGCGGTGGGGTACTACTCGTTGTTTCGACGTGCCGCCAAACTGAGCGGTGGACTAGTGGCACGCCGGCAGAATTATACGGAGGCGGCGCAAGATCGAATCTCGGCGCGGGAACAAAAATTTTTTCGATAGTTAAATTGAAAAGCTATAACTATCCCACTCACGGACCACCCAGTGGGTGGACAAAATGCACTTGTTTAGTTAAAGAGTAAAAGAGAATTGGAATATACACTGTTCAACCAATCACAAAAATTAATCTACAAAAATTTACGAAAGCGAGCAGCAGGCACCCGCTCTTAACGACGTCTCACAGTAGAAAGGAACTTTGTTAGGGACCATTCGGTCGCTATTGTGAAAACAATTTTGGCATTATAAATTTTTTGATCAAGCATGAGTACCCTATAAAAAAATTATTTCATTGTATCGGACGAAAAAAAACTGGACAGCAGAAACTGGCCAAATTTAATGAAAAATTTTGCAATATGAAATTGAAAGGCAATAGATGAATTCAATGTACTAAATTATTGTCCATTTACTCGGAAACAATGCTTTCAAAGTGACAAAAACTTTTGTGCGCTAAAAAGGGTTCCATATTTAAATTGCGTGTAAGACGTATCGACACGAAATTCGGTTATGGAACACTTTTAATGAATTGTTCCCGAGTAAGTCGACTATAATTTAGTATATTGGATTCTTCCGTTGCATGAAAAAATTTTTCATTACATTTGACCAACTTATCCTGTCCAGATGTTTTTCGTCCGTTATAATGAAACGACGTTTATGTGCTTTCGTCCGATACAATGAAATGATGCTTACGTGAAACTGCATTAAAAAAAAATAGTCAATTTTACAAATTTTTATGGACAACTCAGGCTTGACGAAAAAATTATTAACGCCAAAATTGTTTTCACAAAGGTACCGAATGGTCTCTAAGACGGTTCCTTTGTATCACCTATGGATTCGGATTTCCCCACACTATATGACATGAACAAATATTTTGTTAAATGACTAACTTCTGCTGTCCAGATTTTTTTCGCTCCGATACAATGAAATGATGCTTCCATGAAACGGAGTCGATACGCATTAAAAAAAATTTGCCAATTTTACTAATTTTTACATAAAAACAACGAATTCGGAAATACTATGGAAGTGTAAATTTGGGGTTCTACCATGAGTTAACAGCGTCGATACTCGCTATCGAAAGCGAAAAAAAATATATGAAAAATAGAGCAGCGCCCCTAGCGGTAACTACAATGTACTAAGAATTGTCATACAAAACTTTGACGCGTTCGCTATCGAGTAACGACGTCGTAAACTCATGGTAGGAGTACAGAACAATTACGGCCGAAAAACACAGCACACCACGCGTCTGATTCAAATACTCCAAAACACAAAAGGTCGCAAACTAAAAAGTCGACTTTTAAAATGAACTCTTTATTCAACTGTAGTCTGGCGTTTAAAACGTTTCATATTACATTCCAAAGTCAACGGCGACAGGATGCCCGGCACACGTGATCACGTGATCGCACGGGAAAGTTATAGCAAGCGAGAATATTTTTATGCATTGCTACGCATCGTAACGTAACTTATTGGTAATATTTATTTACCTTATTTACGTGAAGTTAAATAGTTTTTATTTTAATTCTCTCTTATGAGCAATATTTAAAATTATTTTAAAAGGTAAAAAAAATCATATTTACATTTTATTTACAAGATTTTGATGTGTTATGTTACCTTAGAGTGTAATTAATTTATTTAGTCTGTGTCTTGTAGAATTTAATAAAAAATCTTTTTTTTTATCAAACCGTACAGAGGAGATCGTAATTTTATTAAAATAAATACTTTTTATTAAAATAGTGTCGCGATCTGGTTTTCCTGCTTGTTTATTTTTAATAACTGTAATTATGTCTATTCATTCTACAGCTTTTGAAAAATATCAATTTAAAATCACTGCAAGATTTCAGTCTTCAATTAGATTACATGCCTCTACAGCAGGGTCAGATTTCTTAATTTCTAAAATGTATAGAGCACACCCTATTGGCATTATTTGGTAACCAGTTATCTTTTCTTTCTAAGCGAACTGCTTTAATCCACCGTAATCACCAAAGCTCGTTTTTGGTAAAATTTAAGGAATAAATTTATAAGATTCAATTCAATAAAGAGAATTCTCATACTTACCATAAAAATACAATAAAAATAACTTACGTACTAAAAACTAGCTAGCTACTAGTTGCATAAAACAGATGACAATATATTTATTTCATATCTTATAAACGTAAAATTTTATATAGGTACATGTGATAAGTTATCATATCATGACTTTTTTCTGTATTCTTTCTACACCGCTTAACTACACAGGAGGTCATTTTTAATTTACATTTCGCCAGTTTTCACGTCAACAAACCAACTTTATTTGCGACAGCTGACTATCACTGAGCGCACGGTAGACTAAGTACCGCGTAAATTGTGGTTTTTTAGCCCCGCCCACTTAATCGGGGTTTGCATTGTGTCATATTTCTAAATGAATGCGAGTTCCATAGTATTTCCGAATTCCTTGAGTAAAAATTAGTAAAATCAACAGTTTACGCTTGACCAAAAATTATTTTGTTAATGCCAAAATTATTGTCATAAAAACACCCCACTATTCACAAGACAGTTCTACTGTATCTCTTATGGATTAAGATTTCTCCATACTATCCCAGTTAAAAAAACACTCCGTATATCCGTATACATACATAAAAAAACTATAAAAATAGTAGTGGCACACGCGACTTCGTCCGCGTGGATTTATCTCTAGCTTTCCCGGGTTACAGGTAGTTTTCTGGATAAAAAAATAGTCTGCACCTGTCTCCAGGCGCATACTATCTTATCATCACCGAACGAAATCGTAATCGGATCAGCGATTTAGCATTTCCCAATCAAACCCATAGTGGTAGATTTTTGATAAAAAAGTAGCCTTTACGATAAAAAATAACCTTATTTTCTGCACCAAATTTTAACATAGTAGCATAGTAGCTAGTAACTAATAAATCTGTGATAATAGGATCAGCGATTTAGCATTTCAAATACGAAGTTTCATCTCCTTTTTTACCCCTTAGTGATATATTTTTGATAAAAATGTACCATATGTCCGTTCTCTGATGACAAACTATCTCCGTGCCAAAATCGATCTGGCGATTTAGCCGTGACAATATAACAGATAGACTTTCGAATTTATATTAATATATTAGCATATTAGTATGGATAACTATGTTATAATAATATATCACGTAACAAGAAAAATGTTTTCATTAGTCTCGGATAAAAATATAAGTATTGTTAAAGAGAGATATTGACAATCTTAATAGTGCAGTGGTTTAAGTTTGGTAAGCAAATAAAGTTCTGGGTTCGATTCAATTTAGGAATTAATGTCGGTTTAGGAAACTAACTCTTCCAGATTGTCTCAGATCTGGGTGTACTAGGAGAGGGCTCTAGTAGTTATCGCCTGGTTCTCATAGCACAGCACTAGATGACGGTATGCACTATCTTGTACAATTATTATTTATTATTGTTATCAATTTGTAGAGCTTTATTTGTATTGTCTGTCGCTAGCATTGTGCGTCTGTAAAGTTTGAACCAATTTGCACAACGTTTTTGTATTTGAAAGCTGCAATATCGTTAATGGTATTAGAATGGAATTCGTCAGATGTTAAAACAATAATAGTGTAACAGCAGATATACTTTAATGCAGCTATCACACTTAAATAAAATATCACACCTAGCTAGGTGCGATATTTTTTGTTGCATTTTTGTTTTTTAGTTACTGATATAAATTTACATCATTTGCTGATATAAGCTGATAAAATAATACAATAATAATATAATATTCTAAAAAATTACACAAATTGTGTGATTTCAAACTACGCAATAGGCTTATATCGGTACTACACAACGAACTGTGGGAACTTCCACTTACATCTAGACACCAAGACTATTGAGAAAAGCTCGTTTATTAAATTGACCTGGACTGAGCTTGGAAGGCAGATACTCTAGCGTAAACAGGCCACTGATATCTTGTATATTATGTGGTTACTCATAAGAATAGTCACAATATGACTTTAGTCTTAAGCGTTGCTCTCCGGTAATAATTCAATATTTTGAGTGATGTAATTGTTATGTTGTGTTGTGGTGTTGTGTCATGTGTACGTACCCTGGAACCGCGCGAAGCCGAGCGCCTCCCCGCGGAAGGAGTTGACGACGTTGACGCCGTACACGATGATGGGCCGCCGCATCACGTGCGCCAGCGCGAACACGTGCACCTGCGCGCACGGCTCTCGTCACGGTCACGTACAGACACACACACACACACACACGCGCACACACGCACACACGTGCACGGACACACGCGCGCGCGCGCGCTACTCCGTCGACGAACGAGTTCCCTCGCTTCGACTTAATCTAGCTTATTCAGCGTACATGTACAAAAAAAACACATGGAAGTACTTGTCAAAAACCAATTTTACCCTAATACTCTCGATACTGCTATTTATGCAGGTAACAATTCTAACCTGTTTATAACAGTCGACAGCGAATCAGCAAGCAAATCAATAGATTCGTTGTATCGATTCGTTTTGTGTGTGTGTGTGAGTGTGTGTGTGTGTGTGTGTGTGTGTGTGTGTGTGTGTGTGTGTGTACGTGTGTGTGTCCGACCTGGTGCAGCGGCGTGCCGGGGCGCGCGGCGGCGGCCAGCAGGCGCGCCCACTCGGCGCGTGTACGTGTGTGTGTGTGTGTGTGTGTGTGTGTACGTGTGTGTGTCCGACCTGGTGCAGCGGCGTGCCGGGGCGCGCGGCGGCGGCCAGCAGGCGCGCCCACTCGGCGCGTGTACGTGTGTGTGTGTGTGTGTGTGTGTGTGTGTGTGTGTGTGTGTGTACGTGTGTGTGTCCGACCTGGTGCAGCGGCGTGCCGGGGCGCGCGGCGGCGGCCAGCAGGCGCGCCCACTCGGCGCGTGTACGTGTGTGTGTGTGTGTGTGTGTGTGTGTGTACGTGTGTGTGTCCGACCTGGTGCAGCGGCGTGCCGGGGCGCGCGGCGGCGGCCAGCAGGCGCGCCCACTCGGCGCGTGTACGTGTGTGTGTGTGTGTGTGTGTGTGTGTACGTGTGTGTGTCCGACCTGGTGCAGCGGCGTGCCGGGGCGCGCGGCGGCGGCCAGCAGGCGCGCCCACTCGGCGCGTGTACGTGTGTGTGTGTGTGTGTGTGTGTGTGTGTGTGTACGTGTGTGTGTCCGACCTGGTGCAGCGGCGTGCCGGGGCGCGCGGCGGCGGCCAGCAGGCGCGCCCACTCGGCGCGTGTACGTGTGTGTGTGTGTGTGTGTGTGTGTGTACGTGTGTGTGTCCGACCTGGTGCAGCGGCGTGCCGGGGCGCGCGGCGGCGGCCAGCAGGCGCGCCCACTCGGCGCGTGTACGTGTGTGTGTGTGTGTGTGTGTGTGTGTGTACGTGTGTGTGTCCGACCTGGTGCAGCGGCGTGCCGGGGCGCGCGGCGGCGGCCAGCAGGCGCGCCCACTCGGCGCGTGTACGTGTGTGTGTGTGTGTGTGTGTGTGTGTGTGTGTACGTGTGTGTGTCCGACCTGGTGCAGCGGCGTGCCGGGGCGCGCGGCGGCGGCCAGCAGGCGCGCCCACTCGGCGCGTGTACGTGTGTGTGTGTGTGTGTGTGTGTGTGTGTGTGTACGTGTGTGTGTCCGACCTGGTGCAGCGGCGTGCCGGGGCGCGCGGCGGCGGCCAGCAGGCGCGCCCACTCGGCGCGTGTACGTGTGTGTGTGTGTGTGTGTGTGTGTGTGTACGTGTGTGTGTCCGACCTGGTGCAGCGGCGTGCCGGGGCGCGCGGCGGCGGCCAGCAGGCGCGCCCACTCGGCGCGTAACTGCGTCTCCTCGGGCATGTACTGCAACTGCGACGCCTGCATGCGCTCCCACGACTGCCACCGCTCGTAGAAACTGATATGCACAATGAATTGTGTGATTAATACTTAATGCGATTTAAATAGAATACAGTTATTTAAATCGCCTTGAGTGCACGACCTACATGTACTTTTTATTCCAAATTGTTCTTGTGACAAAGCAGTAAGAAACTTGATATATATAATACACAATAAATTTAAATTAATAAATCTTTATAAAAAAAGTATGATTCTATTATATGGATAGATAAATATATAGATCAGATATAGGTTATATTTCAGAAGGACTTTTTGGCGAGAACGGGAGAAGAGAAGTTCGCATTTTATTAACATTTTCTATTTTACGTTTTTGGGAGTTTTAAGGTACAATAGTGATAGTATATTCTGCTATGAATTTCTGTCAATAGCTGAGAATTTCGCGTTATTTCAAAGAAGTTCTCTTTCAAAGCCTCTTTCAAACGCCCCGTGCCGGTCGAACGCGCCGTGCCCGTGCCCGTGTGTGTGTGTGTGTGTGTGTGTACGTGTGTGTGTGTGTGTGTGTGTACGCGTGTGTGTGTGTGTGTGTGTGTACGTGTGTGTGTGTGTGTGTGTACGTGTGTTTGTGTGTGTGTGTACGTGTGTGTGTACCTCCTGTGCGCGTGGTGCAGCGAGTCCGCGAGCGCGGCCCGCAGCGCCCCGTGCCGGTCGAACACGCCGTAGGCCGCCTGGCAAACGGCGTCCAGCAGGCAGTCGCCCGCCGACCGGTTCCATAGAGCATACAGCCGCGAGCCTGTGCCATGGGAACTCACGCATTATTACTGCATAATACTTTTACTTTGATCTTTGTTATCAAAAGAAACTGTTATGATGACCAGCATGAAATAGTAAATTAAAATTTAAAAAATCTGATTTAAAAATCTCATCAATCTGCCCGTGACCACGATTGGTGCAACCCAATCGAAACGTTGGAATAAAAAAAGTAATTAGTAGTTTTACATTACATACAAACTTAAATCAAAAATATTTGTTACGAGGTATACAAATCACAGATGTATATAATATCCATACGATATGTGCAAAATTCGAAGTGTATATAGTATGTAACAAATATGCAGTATGTAATCTACGATGTGCAGTGGAGCTATGCGAAGTATGTAGTGTGCAGTGTGCTGTGTGCAGTGTGAGGTGTGCAGTGTGCGGTGTGCAGTGTGTGGTGTGCTGTATGCAGTGTGCGGCATGTATTGTGTTGTGTACTTTGTGCAGTGTGCAGTGCGCGGTGTGCAGCGTGCGACGTGCAGTGCAACGTGTGCAGCGTGCCGCGTGTTGTGTGTGGTGCGCAGTGTGCCAGTGCACGGTGTGCAGTGTGCTGCATGTAGTGTGTGGTGCACAGTGTGCAGTGTGCGGTGTGCAGCGGTGTGCAGCGGTGTGTAGCGGTGTGTGAGCGAGCGCGGCCCCACCGAGGCGCGCGCACAGCTCCAGGCTCCAGTTGATGAGCGGCGGCTCGGCCTCCAGCGTCTGCTGCGCGTCGCGGTCCAGCAGCTCCGCGAACAGCTGCTCCTGGATCGCGGCCGGCAGCTCCTCGATCTCTGCACACACACACACGGACACATGCTCCGTTACACCATATTGCAACTTCTATGCTGTAATTGGCACAAAGTCTACAATATTTAGTGATCGTATTAATTTTATGTAAATAAGAAAGAAGTATATAAGGACAACAATGCTGAGCGCTCTATCCTGTCTACCCAGGTAGAAATATAGCGTAAAATTACGTATGCGTGTATATCAATTTTAACCCCAAACCAAACATTAGGCTTAGTACTATGAATGTTAAATAATAAAGTGGCCGACGCACGAATGTATTACATATAGTAAAATTCAATTTATAAAGCAGTTTATTTCATTTCCTAATTTAACCTGGACGGGCATTAAACCCCGGATTTACGCCAGCAATTATTAACCTCTACCCGGGACCTGTGACTCAGGAGATAGATACATTCAACACCGGGCTAATGGACTAATCTTATTGTTTTCAAATTAGTAGAATTAATGAAATGGATAGAGACATTTCTGGGAATAATTCCCATAAAATTGAAAAATTAACAAATGCCATAAAATATGCATAAACATCGTAAATTTTTTTCCAAATTCCCACTTTTGCTTTAATCCCATTGGGAATTTTCCCAAAGGAATAGATAATGAATAGTGAATGATGGAACCTGCAGGTAGCGAGAATGTGCATATCTCGTTGATGTATCTGCAAGGGAAGTTGCCCTTCTTGTGGCGGATGCAGCTGGCCATGTGGCGGCGGATCGCAGACGCCAGGTCGGGGGCTGCCGACACACATCATACACATGTTTATACTTATTGTGACATGCACGGTGATGGAAAATTCATACTTTACAATATTGTAATATTGTAAATTTTACAATATTGTAATATTATAAATAACTTTTATTGATGTGAAACATTTTATGCGACGGGGCAGACCGGCTGTTAGCGTGGCGACGCGTCGCCACGAGCTTGTACTGAGCTCGTATACCTATTATAGTGGATGCAGTATTGTTATTCACTTCAGAACACTTTACCTGTGTTTTTTTAAACAGACAGATAATTTTTTCTTTAAAAAAAATCTGATAATTTTCATTTTGATTATGCCATATTTATTTCCATTAATAAACTGTCCTTTCATGCATATTTTCTATATAAAGTAGTTCCAATGTTTCACATCTGCCAGGTGTCCTGCGATGGCAAATTTTTTAAATTTAGTTTAATTAATAATTATTTACTAAAACTATTATACTAAATGTACGAACAACTCTGTCACGCATAGTAACGAGTATTTTCACCTTATTAAATTGAATTCTAAATAAAATAAATATTATGTACTATGTTACCTATGTAGGAAGGTGACCTCTTTAGTCCGGGACCGCCGCCGGATATCCGAGATAGCAATGTAGCCAGAATATCTTCTCTTTGAAATCTGTACACAATACAATTCAATATAATTATGAAACATTATAACATTTGAGGAGGGGAAAGAATATGTAAGGACTGTTAGGCATACAGAGTGAGGCTATGTATGTGTGCCAGATATTACTCTGACACTGCAAATCGTAACCTTGTACGCGATCTACAAATTAAATGTTCGCATCACTGCAAGGGAACTTGTCACGTACATCTCCAATATATGGGTCCCCGGCCTGCGCCAGTCAGGTACGTGTGTCGTGCACGGTGTCGCGTGTGTCGTGCACGGTGTCGTGTGTGTCGTGCACGGTGACGTAGGTGGGTACCTGATGGCCAGGTGCACGAGCGTGTGGCCCACGTCGAAGGCGGAGGCGCGGTCCAGCAGCTACACCTCCCGCGCCGTGAGCGCGCGCGCCGGGTCCCCGCCCTGCGCTAGTCAGGTACGTGTGTCGTGCGTGTCGCGTGTGTCGTGCACGGTGTCGTGTGTGTCGTGCACGGTGACGTAGGTGGGTACCTGATGGCCAGGTGCACGAGCGTGTGGCCCACGTCGAAGGCGGAGGCGCGGTCCAGCAGCTGCACCTCCCGCGCCGTGAGCGCGCGCGCCGGGTCCCCGCCCTGCGCCAGGTACGTGTCCACGCACACCGGGTCGCCCTCCACCACGCCTGCACACCACACAACACACAACACACACCACATTGTCTCCGTTAGTTATCAAACCAGTAATTGATGGAACATCATGATACACAGTCTGGCCATAAATACTGTTACAAAAATATCAATAATATTACATTTGAATTTGGAACCTGTCATTCATACGAATATTCAGTGTTTTCTCATTTTGGCGCCAATCTTTGTTAAATATTTTTGTGATATTAAAATGTAGTGGAATGATAAAAAAACCGAATTCCTGTCATAACATTACACAAAGTGGGTATGAAGCCAAATGCTATTTTTGAAACTCTCCATCCGCTTGGTATAAATCAAAATTTTGTGTACCTCCTACAATGATAGGTACAATGAAACGTTCTCTGTTTGTGATAGAAAAAGATCTAGCCAACCGTGTAGGTTTAGCACTAAAATGGCGCTCAAAGCTGTGAATTAAATAATCCGAAGAAGTCCTGTCCAAAAGCAAAAGATTTGATCCAGACAAATGAATATTGCACTCCGAACCATGTCGCGTATTTTAAAAGATAACTTAAGACTTCCGACTTATAACTATAAGAGACGCACTGATCATTACTAAACCAATAATTTAGAAATGAATAGGGTGGTAAAATCAAAACAACTTCTTAGGCGGTAGGTAAAGGGAGATCACAGAAAAATTTTATTTACTGATGAGAAAATTTTTACTATCGAGCAACATTTTGATAAGTAAAATAATAATAATAATAATATTCCAGACAATTAAACAAATTGTGTGACCCCAAACTAAGCAGTAAACTTGTACTGTGGGTACCACACAACAAATTCTGGGGGAACTCCCAGTATTACCCAGACTCCAAGCCAATCTAGAAAAGTTCGTTTCATAAATTGACCTGACCGGGGATCGAATCCGGGACCCCGGCGTGGAAAGCAGATTGCTCTGCTATCGAGCCAAATGGTCAGTCAAATGACTGAGAATGATCGAGTTTAAGCTCAAAGCTCTAGAGAAGCTTCTCAATTAGTCAGTACGGTACAACGTCGGCATTATCCGGCCTCAGTGATGGTTGATGGGAAGTTATCTTGAGAAGGTAGTTAAGTATCTTATCAACACCATATTCCATAACCAAGAATGGTCCTTTCAGCAAGACAGCACCAGGTCTAGAAGCTCGATCCACACAAGCGTGGCTGGAAAGGAACTTTTCTGGCTTCATCAGAGCTGAAAACTGGCCTTCAGCTAGTCCCGATCTTAATCCACTTGATTATGATTTATGATCTCTTTTAAACAGTACGGGTATTCTCTAAACGTCATGATAATTTGGAGTCCCTAAAACATTCCATAAGATTGGCAGTGGCGAATGTTCCCGTGGAGAAAGTGCGTGTTTCAGTCGATAACTGGTCACAACGTTTAAAGGATTGTATTACGGCCAATGGAGACAGGCCACTTAGGCCAGTCTTTTGAATGAAGTTCATATTTTTAAAGTGCTATTATATTAATGTATAAACTAACGCACACTGCAGTAATAAAGATTATGTGTAACAGAAAAAAAACGATGTTTTCCTTGTAACAATATTTATGGCAAGACTAGGTAACAGAGGATGAAGTCGGCATAACATTGTTACCAAACGCAGAAAAAGCATGCCGAAATTTGCCGTTTTTTATGAGATATTTATCTGTTATGTTCAAAAAATTACCCTTGAATTATTCAAATACTACATTTAACGAAGACACGGACCTGCTAAGTGCTCTAAAATTTGCCGTTTCTTACTGTAATGTATACTGTTACCTATGTGAATAAAGTATAAGCTTACTGACGGGGTAAGTGGAGGTGGGGGAGAGTGCGCACTCTTAACTCGACCGCCGAGGTTAGCAAGCGTTACGATAAACTCACGTGTGTTATTAAGACCTGTACAAGTGGCGACCGTGCCAGGATTAAAATAGAAAACGTAAGTACCCGAATAAAATATTTCGTAACGCAAAATGAAAATCACTGTAATAACTAGTAATTCAGTTAACATCATAAGAAAAGAAAAGTGATACCTAAAATTGGATGACGTGTAAACGTTAAGTTTATGCATCACTGGTACCTCATATCGTTGTCAGGAGCAACGCCTGCCAGTGCAGTTCTTCTAAAAAGAAGCTCATTTTAAATAAATGAGCGAGAGAATTGGACTTAGAATTTAGATAACTGTAAATAAATTATTTGTTTTAAACTTGTTCGACAACAAATGAGGTAACAGATGTCAGAGGTAGTTTGTATAAGCAAACGGTACCTAAATGATCTTTTTGTATTAAAGTAACTGAAATAATGGATTGATGATTGTCAAGGATAGAAAACAATAAAGATCAAGAGGTAGTTCGATGAAAATCGGAACGGTACCTAAACGAAAAAAATATATATATAAGAGGTAGTTCGGTGAAAACCAGAACGGTACCTAAAACTAAGATACGCTTGTGTATTGTCAATGATGGAAAATATTAAAGATCAAGAGGTAGTTCGATGAAAATCGGAACGGTACCTACACGAAAAATAAATATATATAGAAGGTAGTTCGGTAAAAACCGGAACGGTATCTAAAAATAAAAAAAATCTTGTGATGTAAATTCGAAGTCGAATTTGAATTGGATGTAAATTATATATGTAGTTCGATGTAAATTCGAACAGACCTACATTGATAATGATATAACTGTTTGTGACTATTTGTGACTATTTATAATCTCAACTTCTTGGGAGTTTACAATAAATGAAAACGCAAACTAAATTCAGTTTGGTTTATTATATGCGTGTGGTTCCTAAAAAAATATATTTTGAAGTGTCTAAGAAAACTATATTAATTCGCTGGTCGCGCTGCTCGCGCGATCTTCATTGCGTTGACGTTACATACATTCTGTTATATGTACATATGTGTATATTATGTTGCGGCATGTTGCAACAATAACATTTGGATATTTTGATTACGATGGTAATCAAAACAAAGGCTTACTATGACAGTTTTACTTAGTCGTGGTGAAAGAACCAACTTCATTAATCAAAATTTTATGTCACTGTATGTCAGAAAATTGTAGTGGGACAAATAAATAATTTCATCGGATAAATATAAATAAATATGTTCATAATATAACATATTACGAAGTACATACTTTATGCTAATTTTATATTTCTTTTCGTTGATAAATTTTTGTCAGTATGATAATTTCATGAATCTTCAAATCGGTCAATCCGAAAATCAGTATAATTTGTAAAATGACATCATAGTAACACTAGATAGAGTACGACTTGTGTTGTCAAAAAGGATGACGTCATGTTACTATGAAATCGTGGCTTGTCGCCGATTTGGTGAAAAATGTATTTTAGGGTATTCTGTGTAAAAAAAAGAGAAAAATCATCTTAAGGAGATTTTAACATTTAAAACACTTGATATCTGGTCGAGTACTCAAATATTTCTTCTCAGATAGTCCCTAAAAATGACGCAAATACCACCAGCGTGAATTCTTAGACCGTGAGGGTGAACCACCATCGGTTGGTTTACGCTGGGAAAAGTCGAAGCGAGCACTCTAATCTGACGGCAACAAATGTTACTGCGGCAGAGGCAAAAAGAGCAATGCTGTCAGCAAGAAATTTATTATAATATCCCAGGTGCACATACACTACGTACAGTCTTAATAAATTAGACAAATATTTCTGCCCAAAACAAGGTTGTATCTACGAACGTCTATTGTTTTGGCTCATCAAGTAAGAAGTCTAAGAAAAATTCGAAAAAAAAAAACAGAAAAATAAACGAAAATTTGTCAATACAAATGGATAATCAAATTGTTACAAATAAAATTGACGTTGCTAGTTAAGGTTGCTTTTGAAAATTATTTTTTAATTAGACCCCTAGAAATTACTAACGGTTTAGGATCGTCTTCACATACAACAGAGACGATTTTGAGCAAAAATATCGTAAAATGGTTCCCTAATTTTCAATTTAGGTATACATCTTCACTAGAGAGAGAAAAACTTTCTCTTTAAATAAAGAAAAGTGAGGATTTATGGGGACTATCAGTTCATGTAATAGTAATGTAATACCTATATTATCACCAATTTCGACAGATATTTAATAAATGTGTTAATCAAGGGGTATTTTCAATTTAATGAAAGACGGTAAAATTATTCAATTGTTTAAAACAGAATGTATGTTAAACCTAAAATATTGTCACCCGGTGTCAATATTGCTAGCGTTGAGTAAAATATTCAAAAAACAATACTCAACCAAATATTGGCACATTTTAACATTCACGGGATATTTCACAATCAACAGTATGGGTTCACGAGAAAGCAGTCAACAGCTCACGCGGGAGTAAGCTTGATCAAGATTGTATTTCAGGCTTGGGAGTGATCCCAGGACGCCATTTGTGTTTTTGTGATCTCTCCAAGGCTTTTGATTGTGTTAGTCACGAAACTTTAATTTGCAAGCTTAAATACTATGAAATATGTGGTAACGCTTTCGATCTCATGGTCATGGTTAGTTCTCTGACCGGGAACAAAAAGTGAGTGTAAATGCAGTTTTGTCTGTTGATGCAAAATTAAAAATGGACGTTCCCGAAGAATCAGTTTTGGGGCTTTAGCCGTTCTTGATTTACATAAATGATCTTCCATTTATGTTCGGGAACTTATGCGAAACAATATTATTCGCTGATGACAATTCATTGTTATTTTAACTAGATAGAAAACACCTAGATATTAGCTGGGTGAATAAGATTCTAAGAGACATCTTGAGAAAGTTCACTGTTAATAATTTACAACTGAATGCAAAAAAAAAAAAAAAGAAACAAATGTGTTAAATTTTCTGTTTCTAATCTACCTAGAATCCATTATAAAATGGAACTAACTGGATGGGAAACAATTGGAATTAACTAAGTCGACCAGTTTTCTTGGTTTAACAGTAGATAATGAGTTACGGTGGATAGACCATATCGGGGCTTTGGTTAGTAAGCTCGGCTCTGCGATATATACCATTAGACGTATTGGGCAAGCGACTGGTGTGAGTTCGGCTAGGCTGGTGTACTTCCTATATTTCCATAGACTAATGTCTTATGGCCTTCTGCTGTGGGGATTACCGCGCATATAAACTCTCGTTTTTATTTTACAAAAAAGATCAATACCTATGTGCCATCAACAGTATGAATGCACGAGAATCTCTAAGAAATCATTTTAAAGACATTGGTGTAATCGCCTTGCCATCTTTATACTTGTATAGTAATTAATTAATCAGTGCTTGTATTAAATAGGAGGAAAAATATAGATCTGTGTAAAAAGAAAAACATGTCAATGGTATGGAAACCTGAGATCATAATAAATTGGTTATTTGAAAATTTGAATCACATAAGTCAAATGTTTAATTTTCGGGTAACTGCATTCGTTTTCATAATAAAGTTTCTCAGGAAGTTGCTCAATGAAAGGAAAATAGATTTAGATTTGTTATAAAACGCACACTAGTAAGACAATCATACTGTAAAATAATAAATTATTTCGTTGAAGACAAAACAATAATTTAGAAATAACCTTCTCTGTATGCGCATGTACTGGCTTTCTGAACATTGTATTTTATAAGCCTGTTGTGAAATGATGTTGAAAAAACAATATTTTGAGTTTGTTTTCGGTTCTTCGCGGTGTTCAGATTTGCCTTTTCGGAGTGGAACTACAGGTTTCACGTCCGGGAATGCATTGCGACTGGGCTTGCTCGAGTGGATTGGTTTGACTTTGACTAGTTTCTTGTTAGACTTAGATATCAGAGCTCTAAATGCAAATTCACTGCTTCCGAGGAGTATTTGATTGATCAAATCACTGAAAAGTGTAAGTCAGTCGTTGCGAAAGAAATACTAAAGACTCTTGTGGATGACGTCACACTTTATAACATTATTTTGAAAATAATGCCTTAAGACTGTCCACCGACATCTTAATAATTTTGATTAATTTTGATATGTTTTATAAGCAACAAATCTTGAACTTTAACTCATCAAGTTAACTCGTGTAAAATAACTACCGCGCCGCTAGCACCGACAGCACGTGCTTGCTGACTCTTATTTGTGTAAACTGTTTGTTTTAATCGCAAGTGACTACGTTGTGTGTTGTTTTTGTTTTTGCAAGCAAATTATATATTATATAGAACTGCAGGCAATTGAGCCTGACCGGGGACTGGATCACAAAGGCTGCAAGCACCGGATTACGAATAGGTAAGTGTGCATTACTTCCATCCTTACAGAACTGTTTTCCCTTTCTAAATATTAGCCCTTTGCAGTTCTGTTTCCATGCCTGTGCAGCTGTACGTGATTTACAAGTGCTCGGAAACAGATTTTATATATCTATTATAAGCAGCTATGGTTTTATAAGTTCACCGCAAAAATACAGTCCACTTATTATCTCGAGATATCGAAGCATTTATTAAAGAACCAGCATTGCATAATCGCACCCCTCCAAAAGCAAACCCCTCCAAAACCACTTTTGGAGGGGTGCGATTATGCAATGCTGGTTCTTTAATAAATGCTTCGATATCTCGAGATAATAAGTGGACTGTATTTTTGCGGTGAACTTATACTTAACGGTGAGCAAGCGTTACGATAAACTCACGTGGGTTATTAAGACCTGTACACTTACCATTGTAAGATTTTGTTGTAAAAGTTACAGAAGATTAATATTGACGGGCGAAAATTGTTTAAGCAGCAAATGAAATGGTTTATTTTTGATACACAGGTTAGCGTACTCATAATATAGATGTTGAACAAAAAATTACCCATTTGGACATGATACGATCAGCCGTTTTGGCATACAAACAATACTCGCAATCAAATGCCTGTACATATCAATTATATTTATAATTGTACCGTAATTTGAAAGAGCATTTTTAATAATTTATTTAGCCATTACATTAAAAAAGTCAGATTAATCTGCTGAACGCCTAAAAATAATTTTACAATAAGTGGTTACAATTAAAATTTTACAATAAGTTCTGAGGTGCTTAACAGGTCTAGGTTGCATACGGCATTTTGCGTGGGTGGTCTGTGCTAACTACTTTCTGCAGCTGAAATTAGCAGTGTATGCGATTCTTTTTACAATAGTTCAACAGCAATTTTTTTTATTAAATGAAATAAATTGTACAAAAAACAGATATCGGATAAAAATGGCAAATGGCATACTTTACTTTGCACTTCGTCAACTACGAAACACAAAATGAACAGAGTAAGGAAAACCCAGTAACACTCAAACTCTAACACAATTTAGAAAATTTCGTTTATTGAAGTAAGAAGACCGAGAATCAAACTTGGAACCCTCGACTTGTAAGAAGAGTAGGACTGGTGCATGGTCATCCACCTATCTCATTTCCTATATTTCAATAAGATATTTTATATATAAATGATAATAGACTAATTAATCTGTGATAATAGTAACAAAAAATCATATTAAAACTTTTCATACATTCCCACCAATTCTTCTAATTTGTTTCGTCTGATTTCAGCATCATGCAGATGCAGGTGATATATGACAATGCACTTCAAACACCAGAATATTCGATATAATAATCCGAAATGACAGAGACTCACCAAGACAGGCTTGCAGCCACACCCAGTCGATGTTGTTTCTCCGCTTGACGCGGCGCCCGTTGGCGTCCATTTCATGTATGGACGCGTTTTGACTGTTGCACACATCATTTATACCTATAACAGTGAGGATACATTTACCTACATCACAGACATGAATAACACTGTGAATGGTTTACTCATCGAAACAGAATTCTTTTCAGTTTAGTTACGTTCTATGTGTAATGATTTAGGTTAAGTTTAGGGTTGTAGCCCATATTTTATATTTAAGTATTGTACGCTATTTCAGGTAAACGTACTTTATACTTTACAAGCCTTTGCCTGCGACTTCATCTGCACGGTGGCGAATTACAACAACGGGAATAGCATAAAAACTACATATATGTGCCAATCTTCATGGTGATCGCTCAAACAGTCTTGGAGTTCAGTGATTACGTATATACAAACATACACTTTTATATGTACAGATGATGAGAGCAATAAAATACATGAAAATGCTATTATATATTTTACTTATTTTGATTTTAATAGGTTTTTCTGTTGTTTACTAAAAGAAGAAGCAATATTTTGTGTGTCATGGTAGGACAGACCGTAACGGAAAATGATGAGTATTTATTTCGTTTTTGAAACTATAAAGGCGATGTTAATATTACCAATAACGAGTATTTGTTAGATCAATGTTTTAATTGATTTAAGCAACATCTAACAAATATGACATATATAATATACAGTGTATATGAAAATGGGATAGTTACTTTAATGGATGAAAAGGCAAAATTTTAATATGTAGTTACAAAAAGAATTATCGAAAAAAATGTATCTATCCGTTTAAGAGTTATGACCATTTAAATTTTCAGGTTTTATCACCATCATTTCTCGTAAAAGCGGCTCGAAAGTATAAAGTTGCAGATTTTAAATCAAACGTATTTTTTTATTATGTAATAATTTCATCAACTACTTATCGTGTTAAGGGGAAGCACAACTGAAGTAAATTGTGTTTTGCTCTGTATCTTTGTTATTATTGCATAATAATCCTTTATTGAAGCGTAATCAAGATGAGTTCTAGGATAGCATGTTTAAGAAGGTGTCCCGTTTTCATATAAACCCTGTATATACCTGTGGAAAAAATGTACACACCACATACTTTTTTTTATCTGAGAAAAGTAAATGTACTCTATTTGCTCGAAAACGAAAACACGGCAAGTGTAGTGGGCAGTCTCTCACCTATGCTGAGCCTGCTGGCCCTGTCGGCGGGGGGCGCGGCGGGCGCGGCGGGCGCGGGGGGCGCGAGGGGCGCGGTGTGTGTCGGGGGCGCGGGGTGTGTCGGGGGCGCGAGGTGCGCGGGGGCGGAGGGCGCGGGGTTGCCGCCGCCGCACATGGCGCACTTCAGGGCCTTCGGCCAGTTCTCGTACGTACACGTCTGGGCACAGAATATTGACACATAGTACAACCGACCGATGTCTATTGGAGGGTTAGTGGTTAGTACATTTGGCATTCAAACCAAATCATATTCTACACTCTCAGTTGTTTAAATAATTGTAGAAAAATCAGCCAATAGCGAGGCGTACTCGTGCAACGACGGTTCCGTACTTGCATTGTATATTTACCGATAAAATATAAATTGAATTCAAACAAAAACAAACTTTACAGTTAAAAGACACGTTCTCCCATACTCACCAACTGCAAATATAAGTTTGTAATGGCAAATAACTACAAATTTACGGTTTTCGGATTTTTCCCATTACTTGTACTGTAAGACATTGATTCTAGGTCAACGGGAGGTACCCTATAGGTTTTGATTCACTTACGAGTGTCAAAATATATGGCATAAACGGCCATATCTTATGATTGCGTTGGCTTAGAAGTTTGACTTTTTCACAGCTCCAAGGGATTGCAAACCTGAGTATTTCATATTAATTTAGACTTGATAACTCCACGCGTTCTTAAGAAAAAGGTTCTAGACAAATAGACAGTCAGACATACAGACAGACAAATAGACAGACAGACAGACAAATGGACAACGAAGTGATCCTCTAAGGCAGGGGTTCCCAAACTTATTTTGTCTACTGCCCACTTTGAGAATAAATTATTTTTTAGCGCCCCCATTTTTTCACCTACTGAAAAACCACTATAACTTCAAATTAAATTAATTAATTATTGTGAGCTATATTAGCGGAGATTAAACATTAATTCCAAACGAGATTTTTACTATAACCCGCAAGAGTTAAATTGAAACCTGAGCGCAGTAGGTAATACAAAACGGCGCCCAGGTCTCAAGTTAACTCTTACGGGCTACACCTGCCAATGAGAATGATTATTGAAACGCAACTTTATAGTATTCAAACAGAGTATCTTTTATTCAAAATAAAACAAATATAATCGATCCTTATATAAAAACTAATGTGAAGGATGAATCTGATGCTGTTTAATAAGTTTGTTGATATCAGGTTCCAATTTACTCAAGAACAGTTGCAAGTCGCCACGTTAGGTAACATGCAAACGATTTCTCTTTTTAGTAAGCAGTGTTGCCACAGCACTAAATCCACGTTCACACAAATATGACGATGGGAATGCTATCAAGAATCGCTGAACGATTGACCACAATCCAGGGTACAATTGCGGGATCAGTTTTTGTAGCCAAAATTCTTGGTAACCATTTTTGAACTTGATTTTTATTTCCTCGTTTGTTGTCAATTCTATAAGTTCTTCTTCCAGCTGAGGTGACATTGCTGTATTGAGATTTGAAAACGGATCCAACACCCAGTCTGGTATTTCCAAGTTCAAAATGTCCTGGTATCGTTCGGTGAAGTCAATGTGGAGGTTGTCCAAATGTTGGCAGTAGGAAAACAATTCGTCGTTACTGCATGATACTGATAAATTCGGAAAATTGTGAAACTCACGTCTGCCCATATTCTTTTTATGTAGAAGCAGTTTGGCTGCGAAAGCAGCAACGACGTTTTTTGTTTTAATTAAATTTAGTTCATCGCCTTGCAATTGGAGATTCATGTCGTTGAACAATTTATACAGGTCTGTCATGTAAGCTATATCATTCTTTGATGTAATGAGCTTGTTGTGCAATTCTGTATCTTTAGTTTCCAAGCACTCTAAACAGAGTCAAACAGGTTGTAAAATCGAGTGAGACAATTGCCTCTTGATAGCCAACGAACTTCAGTATGAAACAACAAACGGTTGAAATCCTCGTCATTAGTAACACAAAGCTGATGAAATAATCTATCATTCAAAGAGCTGTTGCGGATTTTATTGATTGCTTTGATGACATATTGAAGTGATTGAAATAGTCGTTCACTTAAGTTTCTAGCAACCAAATGTTGTCTATGAATAACGCAATGTACAGCAAGGACATCTGGAATTTTATTTTTTACGCTATGAAGCCTTTATGGCACGCTGTCATAGCCAGAGCGCCATCCGTAGCAACTGATTTAATATTTTTCAAGGGAATCTCTTTCTCATCACAAAACTTTTCCAATGTATTGAATATGGTTTCGCCTTTTGTATCGGTCTCTAAATTTCTAGCAAAGAATAGTTCTTCACATATTGTCTCATCTTTAATAAACCTAACGTAAGACAGCAACAATGCTTCATTAGTTGGTAAAGTGGACTCATCGAACTGAATTGAGAAGTGTCTTGTCCTCAGGTGATCACACAATGATCCTTCAATATTTTCAGCCATTTCATCAATTCGTCTTTGCACAGAATTATTACTCAAAAGAATTTTTCGGATAATATTTGCGGCTGGTTTATGAAGCACAGTAGTTATTACTTCCTTTATTGCTGGCAAAATTAACTCTTCTCCGATGTTATGTGGTTTGCCTTTTTGAGCAATTAACAAAGAGATTTTGTACGAAGCTCGAAGTCCGTCGTCATCTTGCTTAGCAGCCGCCGAAAATAGTTTTGCTACACTTGGCTGAGTATTATGTTTCTTCTCTAGGTCTTGAAAATATGCTACATTCTTGTCTTTCTTATCTGGATGCATTTTATTCAAATGATCTTGCAGTCTTGAAGGCTTCATTGCTTCATTCGAAAATGTTTTTAGACATAGAAGACACAAAGGCGACGATGGCTTTGTCGGATTTTCAATGAATCCGAATTTAATATATTCCGCACAGTATTGCCGTCTCTTCTTTTTTACTTCCGACATTGTTTTGTTTTGAGAAATACGTAAGTAAGTGTTGAACTTAAGTACTGCTCATCTATTGCGCGCGAAACCGCAAATGAAAATAAAATAAATATTACGTTGTTTATATAGGATTGCATAAGCAGCACGCACCGACAGGAATAAAACGAACATGCATAAACTCGTTTATCTCATTCGACGATCAATCGTACTCAACAAGTCAGAACAAGTATTCTATGAACCAGCCGATTGATACAGAAATGCACAATTCGGGTTATTTAACAAAAACTTGTTAAAACATGATTGCCCGCGGTCTATTATCTACGAAAATTATCTATCTGGGAGTACTAATAACTATTAAAATGCGAAAGTGTGTCTGTTGCCTTTTAATTTGTTTGTTTATGTCTACTTTCATTTCGAAACGGAACGACCGATTGACATGATTTTTATTTTGTATATTCAATAAAACAGGACAGATATATGAACTACGCGGAGATAAATATCGAACCGAGTTTGAGCAATCTTTTAATTAATATTAGTTGATGTTCACAAGTTGTAGTTGAGAGTCGAGAGCTCATGCAGTCGTTGTCCACCCCCCAGGCCTCTACACAACGCCCCCATTTTTTTTCTGAGTCTCTTACCGCCCCCCTTTAGGCCTGCAGCGCCCACAAGGTTATCGCCCACTTTGGGAAAGGCTGCTCTAAGGGTTCCTTTTTTCCTTTGAGATACGGGACCCTAAAAAATAGGTCAGTCTTTTTTGTGATTGTTAGGAGATAATTATATTACTACAAATTATAACACACATTAAAACAACCTCTGCCTACACCCTATTCTTTATACCAAGTATTCCCAAGTAACGAAAATGTTAAGAGGGTAACGCAGAGGTAAAGAAATAAGGTTGAGATTAAGGCAAAATGTGAGCCTTTAACATTTGGACAATGAATAGTGTGTTTTTAAAATGTTTTAGTGACAGAAATAATTTAAAAAAATGTAAAAATGCGGTTTCGCTCAAAAACAAGATCTTTTCAACGATACTTTTTTTTTCGGCTTTTAAATTGTGCATGTTTTTTTTTTCGAGTTTATAACAATAGTACAAGTGTTGACTCCTTATCATCAAAATGATAACTCACAATACGGTATTTCGGATAACTCATTTTAAGTTATAGATGCTCCTTCATAAAAAGATAATTTCACTCATGTATATATAATGCATGACAAGGAATGTGTATTTATTTGATACGACGAATTTTTAAGACCATTGAATGTAATTTTCATATTAGATGTGCATTTTACACATTACTGGCTTGAATGCTTTCTCTTCATTTTTTTCATGAGGAACATTATTAGATTACTTTAAAAAAGAAAACAGTTACTCACAAATAACCCGCTTGACTTTTGTTTTAATCTGTCAAGAGACCTAATTAAAGTATATAAAATCTGTGACTCACAGGACAGGCCCACTTATTGATAGAGGAGGCACTGGCTTGACCCTGCGGTGAAGATATCCTGAGGGGTTTGAGTCTTTCAGCTACTTCCTCGGCTCCTGCAATACAGTTGACAAACACAAGATGATTTTAAATAAAGGAAAAAATTTTTAAAAACTTGGAAATAAAACAACTGTAATCGGTAATTCCTTGCTTTCATTGCTGCAGTTGGAAACCTGTTATTCTTATTTAGCTCTTGCTTTGAGCCATGAGTAATGATGGATCATTGAAATTTTTCAAGAAAAATTCCTGAAATTTTTTAAAAATGTTTTCATATTTTGCTATTATTGCCGATATTTTTCCACGTTTGAAATTTTTCCCAAATTTTTCTTGAAATTTTTCCATGTTTTGAAAAGTTTACGAAAATTATCCATCATTAGCCATGAACAAAAGGAATGAATGAGGCCAGGAGTCACGCCCACTGACTCTGGCAATGAAATCAATAAATCACTTCTATCAGCAAGTTTTTATTAATCCATAATTAGGTTTTAGTTTTTTTCTTTTATTTTCATCTATTTTTCATTTATTTCATTTATTTATTAACTGGGAATGCCTCGCGGTTTTGCTCACATTAAATTTGGTACTTTTCTGGTGTAATAAGTATCCTAGATAACTTTCTGAATAGTCCTCTACCTGCCAATGAAAGTTTCGTGAAAATCGTTTAAGCCTTTTCGGAGATTAGCCCGGATAAACGAACAAACAAAAAGACAAAAATTCATACTACTGTATATCATGATGGATTCCAAAGATTTTTCTACATTTTTCTTCAATGTCTATGGCACCAACATAAAATCAGCTTTATGACGTACCATAGATGCTGTATTCATTTTTTTTAATATCATACCTATCCGTTTCACTAAATGTGAGTGGAATGCCATAGCAAGTCTGATATAATAAGTCTTTGAATGGTTCAAGTTTAAAATATGTACCTTCTTTTCTCTCTTGAATTAGAATTTCGACTATACAAGGTTATTTTGAAAGGATGGGTTAATATGGAAGAGCATAAAAGAACCCATGACAACAGAAAACTTGCATTCTACAACTTCGCCCAAAGTCAATATACCCTAGCACTTTCTACCCTAAAGTTTACACAAAAATAAAGGTGAGGCAACCCTAATATCAACGTGTTCCAGTCGCTAGCAAACATTTCGAATATAGGGCATAATGATAGGGTTGTACATTTTTTTTCCATTAAATGAATGGTTTTTTTTTTTGTGTGGAAAACAAAATAAACATATCCCGTAATTATTACACCTGTAATATAACAGTGAACAGTGACAGCTTGGGATCCCGGCGGATTTATACCCCCTTTCACAACAACCTTGTATAGACAATAAAAAAAACTCGAAGTCGCATAATTCTAAAATGAAACAACAAAAATAAGATAAGCCATCTTTAAAGACATACACTTACAAAATTGTGCAACGAATACTACGGACATTATAGACACGTTGACAAAAATGACTTAAATTTCATACCACAATCGTCTTCAGTGGGTAAAGCACTGGCGCCATCTTGAAGTTTAAATATGTCTTCACCAAGAAGTGGTTTTGGGTTACGGCACATCGTGCACTGCAAAGAATACTGACATTAACACAATAAAATAATGGTAACACATTATATAGAAGTACATCTTTATACAATATTTTGTTTTATTATTTACAGTGTGCGAACAAAACCACTTTTTACAATGGTTTCTGAGGCAGAACCTAAAACTTTCTTTTAAGATATTTCTTGTGTACAGTTTATAAATTTTTGTTAACATTATGCAAGATATTTACACCAATAGAAGCAGTTATTACAAAAATTGTAAAAGAAATCTGCTGAAAATGTAGCTTTGGTAGGAACACTAAATAAAATGATAATCGAAATACATAAATCTCTGAAAAGTTATTTTATATAGTCAAAGTCAAAGCCAAAGTCAAATCAATTTATTCAAGTAAACCCTATTACAAGGTATTTTTGAATGTCAAATCTATTTTAGTTTGTATTATTTAATTTAAGCAGTACTCTCACATCAGATCTGATCAAAATGTCTATAGGACCACCCTAGACATTTATCCTTTCAAATAATAAAAGAATCCATCAAAATTGGTGCACAAAGTAAACACACAACAAAAATTCCAATGAGTTGTGAACCTCTTCCTATTTTGAAATTACTTAAAAATTCAATTAACCGTAAAATATTCTTCCAAAATATTTTAGTCAGATTCAAATAAATACAGTAGTTGGGAAGATTAGGCCAGACAACTATTTGTAAGAACTTTGTTTGAATTTTGGTATCATTATGAGCTCAGAAAATGCTCTTATTACAAAATTATAGATAGACCTGGTTCAGTTAATATTTAACTGTTTTAACTAATATTTAATATGTAATATGAGAATCACGAGTCAAGTGTTAGTAATTCTTAACTTTGTTTTTTTAATAATTATGATTTTGCCAATATTAGATTTAAATAAAACAACATTATAAAAGAAATAGGTGGCCTATGTCAACCAAGGAACAACCTGACCTAGTCGTAAGATTTAACAGTGAATAAATAAATAGCCTTCAAAAAAAACACTGAAAAGTATAAAATAACTATCCTTTACTAATCAAAACTCAAGTACAATTAAAATAACTTTATAAATACGATACACATACCTATATAATTAAATTTGACAGTTACTGAAGTCGGTGCCAAGCACACCAAACTAATAGACTTTATGTTGTAGCACATTGATTTGGCACCGACTTCAATAACCGTCAAATTTAATTATATAGGTATGTGTATCGTATTTATAAAGTTATTTTAATTGTACTTGAGTTTTGATTAGTAAAGGATAGTTATTTTATACTTTTCAGTGTTTTTTTTGAAGGCGGTTTAATTTTTTTTTATAAAAATATTTTATTTCTCCCTTTTGAGTGGTCTTGACCTAAATAAATATCTAGGGCAGGTCTGCAATTAACTTCATTCTAATTCCGGAGCGCAACGATATACAAGAGAATCGTCAATATAAATAAAGGTTATAACCAGGTCGTGTTATCTAGTGTATCTTCGAAGTTCAAGCTCCAATATCGGTGAAATTTAAATGGGACCACCTCTGAAGTATTACCTACCAAACGAGAAAAGAATTTTCGAAATCGGTTCATAAATGACGGAGTTATGAGGTAACAAACATACAAAAAAAAAACAACATACAGATAAATTGAGAACCTGTTAATAAAGGCTGTTTACATTTATTACATTTATTACATTTATTGTAAGAGAACTATGAGCAATAAATAAAAGTACAATGATTAAAAAACCTGAGGAAATAAATGGTGAGAAAATAAGGATTTAATGATGACTGAATGCAATATGTAAATTTTGAACATAACATTATAGGACATACATGAGTAATAACAAAAAAATGGTTAAACAACCTGAACAGGAAATAAAAACCAAAAAAACATACAACCGAATTGAGAACCTCCTCCTTTTTTTGAAGTCATTTAAAAACAAGTATAAACTTATTATAGGTAATTGAATACCTTTCGTGACATTGGGAAGTTTTCATATGTACACATTTCACATATCCACTTGGCATTCTCTGCAGGTGGCTCTGAGCTTGCTGTCATCTGTGGCAGATGGTGACTTACATTAGTCTCAATACAGTTCTTATAATACAGCACAGTGTCTACTTTTTACTATCAAACAGCTAAGTGCTAGGAGAATCTCATGCCTCATACTTTTGATATCCCTTTCGTTTGCAGTAAGGGATTTCCTATTTTTTTACATACAGCTAAGGTTTCAAATACACTACCGGCATCAGTGTTTCCCCATACTTATAACAGGAACATTTAAAAGGTAAGAATGAATAGGGCCCTTCTGGGCAAAAATGATTGACTTTCAGTCTCATCCATTGCTTTGCATCGGGCAAGACCAAACATAAGGCATTTAACAAAAAAAAATTAGACATTGGTGTTACAAATAACTAAAGATTATTACAAGAAATGACCTTAAAACACAATTTTATAATTTTTTGGTACTGAGGACTGACCATTTTCATTACATATTTCTACTTTAATGGAAATGTTAAAAAAAAGATATTCTACAGACATCTCTACTGATATTATAAAAACAGAACATTGTTTTTCTTTGATATGAAAACTACTAAATCGATCAACCAGAAATCCATACTTACATTTCTGGTTGAATCATATACTACCTTAGCAAAGCATAGCAAATCATACAATTATCATACTACAACATACATCAAAAATCATACGAATTTTTTGACCAAAAGCTAAAAATGTACCTACATAAATGCCACAAAATGAACTGGGAGAACACCCAGTAACATTACACATCAAGTTAATTTAGATAAGTTTATCTCTAAAATTGTTCAGGCTGCGAGTCAACCTGGAAACCTCAACTTAGAAGCCATATTTTACAATAACCACTGCACAAATGAGCCATTTTGTCATTGTAAACATATCCCGAGTGGCATCAATAAATAATAATAAATAAAAATATCATTTAAAGAAAAAACAAAATTATTTGATTGTGCTACTGGTTATTTAATCTTTTTCTTCTTATCACACTTCTATTTGCCTCAAAAGAAAAAAAAATTGTTTTTAAACTTAAAATTCAACTATTGCTCTGTTTAACACCTCATGTGGGGTATTTATAACCACCACAAATATAAATAAACTATTTTTCAACTCAATTTTCGTTGAGATTGCTAGCACTACATTGAAATATTTTGTTCATTGTTGTATTATTTAATCTATAGTATAAATGCAATAGATATGGTTGATTGGAGAAGCGCACCTGGTTAACATTTGTCTGTGAGATATTGGTGGAGGCGTCAGCACGCGTGGCCTCCGCGGGCGGCCGGGACTCGGCAGCAGGCGGCGGCTCGGCCTCCAGCGACGCGGTCTTCTTGCTCGCGTCATTCTGCACCTCCTCACTCATTGTACCATCAATAAAACATAGAGACACTATCTCACTCGTAACCGCACTGTTCACTAACTATGAGGTTCTCATGGTACATACGAGATTCATTTAATTTTACCGTGCTTTGTTTGCACAAGTGCGGCGTGCGGCCGTTCGTCAGTCAATTGTATGCGCTTTTGGGATGGTACGCGTTAATGCCTAGAACAAAATATACATCAAAATGGTCTTCTTTGTGCACCTATGTGAAATCTACGCGAGTATAGTGCATTGAATGATTCTCTCAGTAATAATTTCTTTGACAATTGTGACAGGTCGCAAAAATGCAGCGGTTCTCAAGTAAAGCTCTAATATTTATAGAAACACAGGAAGGTTGTCGATACAAAAATTTGGCATCGTTCATCTTGAAGTTATTGGCATTGGCGTCGTTACACAACGTTAAAATGCATTGAAACCAAAGCACGGACGACAGTAGTTTCGTCAATGACATTCAGGTGAATTATATCTTGTAGCATTTTACTTCACTAATGTTAAATATTTAGGTGTAAACGAATGAGACGAACCTGGAGAGACGGGAGAAAACATAAAAGAAACAATGGAGATAAGGGGAGTATGTTTATACGGTATTTTGACAAATAAATTTGTGTCAATCGTAGAAAAGAGATGGCTCGTTTTTTTGAAATGTCACTTTCTTGAATGTACGTGTTCAATATTATTGGCTATCACGCAGCAGTGAACATAAATTCAGCCAATAATAAAGCGGTTTCTGACGTACTCGTAAAATTATCCAATAAAAATGTACATAGTAAACTTGATTCTGAAAATGACGTTGTTTGTTGTTTGTAGTAGATCTGTGGTAGAGACATTGTTGTTGTTCAAAAGATTCTCCCTTATGAGGAAAGATAAAGAGTCTACGCTCATACAGTCCATGTCTTCAATAATGAAATGATAAATATTTTTCATATTATTTCACGCAGACATCTAAAAGTAACTCTAAACTTACTCTTAGTTTAGATGTCTTTGTTATTTCATTAAAATGTCGATATAATACATTTTAATGTTTCTTGTAGTTTCTGACGACAAATATGTTGATACAGTCTTTTAAATAATATCTGCTGAGGCAGACTAATCCACTAAAAAAATTCAACATCGCGCTACTAAGTAAGCACATATTTTAACAATTATACATATTGCACGACAGCGTATATACTTGGAATGCAAACTACACCAATTTTACATCAGAATATATACACTAAAAACAATTTGAAAAGAATTAAAATAAACGTGCAACTGCTCTCTTAAAAATAATTGAAACAAACACCCAACAGTTCTCCACAAAATCCCGCCAGAAATTCAATATAGTGAAGTGAAACATTGAAAACTTGTAGAAAACAATATGAAATGGTGAAAATAAAAACCTATCCAGTTATGCAATACGTGCCGTCTATGCCAGAATAGTAATAGTACGTCTACCCGGTTCACGAGACGGTTCTCGAAATCGAAATTGTGGATGGGACGCTTAGTACATGGTGGCCGCGCGTGCTCGGCAAGTGCATTCGGCCAACGTGTACCGGGCTTTTCTATTTGTTTTTTGCTACCATCGCCTGTTTACGACTACCCGACTAGTGTCAGTTTCCATGTACAAATCAAGAATTGAGCGAAAGCCAGAAACGGCTGGAGTTCACACGTTAGCCGACCCGAGTGTTGGCGCCAAGGAGATTACGTAACCTCCTTGGTTGACGCCAAGAGGCAAGCCCAAGAGCAAGCCAGATACAGTGTTCACACGTTAGCGGGTACCTAGCCCAGTACACATAGTGTTCAGTTCATATTGACACGTTCGCAGTTGTTTACGATTTTGTTTCAAACAATCATCACCATCTTTTTGTATTATCTTTTTAATGGCTCTTCTCTGGTACATCGGAAAAAACCGTAAGCGCTGTACAAGTGTACGTAATATTTTTTATGCGTTTTGTAAAATATATTTTGTTTTTGTATTTTAACAATTTAAAAAATTAAAAGAAAAGTAAATTGGAGCAGCCGCGATTGCCTCAACGTCTATCCTCAGCTGACGGCCAGGGCCAAATAAAACAATCCAACATGTGAACGATGTCATTAAAACTTGGTGTCATGCGCTCGCCGAACACGCATGACCAACTTGTACCAGAGCCTTTACACTTGGAAACGGTGCAATCGGACCTGTGTTGATTTTTCCTTACAAGTCAAAGGTAGTTTGTGACAAGCGCTAGCGAAGATTGCAACCTGTTTAGTTAAATACGAATGTGGTACCTAAATAATATGTATAATGTAACTGTTGTGTATGCATTAATGTCTACCTACCTTCTTACTTAATATGTACTCCTAGATAGCTATGTACGCGTATCTGTGACTACGCCGTGTACGCCGTGTGTACCGTGTACGTTAATAAACCAGTGTGCTTGATGTGCAGTGTGCTGTTCATGACAGTTTGCTTAGATATAACTTTGCCTACGATTACCCACAAAAGAAAAAGTTTTATATGTATTTAAATAACAATGTCACAATTTGGTATTTTAACAACTTTTAACCATAATTCCAACACTTGGAATTCGCACAAAAGTCGACTTGGGCAGTGGTTCATAGCAAACGACATCAACGAGGCGAGTGATGCTACGGTAATAAAAAACGTCATCTGCAGAAAATGTGTAAGAGTGTAAACTACCTACAAACGGATAATGTGGATCACGATGGCGATAAGGTGTTTAGTATTCGATCGGACGGAGGGAAGCCTATGACAGAGATGATTACCATCCATAATATAAAATTAAAGTTCGAAATCGACAGCGGATCGGCTGTTACGGTGATTTCTGATGATACTTATAAAAAGTATTTTAGTGCGGCGTCATTGTCGTCAACAAAAAAACAGTTGTTGTCATATACTGGTAATAAAATAAAATGTGTCGGAGTAGCACGTTTACAAGTGATGTACATGGGGCGTACACACACGCTCGATGTACAGATAGCACGTAACGGCACAACGGCGGCCCGCCGCTTCTAGGCCGAGATTTTTTGTCACTGTTCCGATTAGAATTATTACCTTGCAATTATTTAAATGAAAATGTAGTTAATGAAATTTATACGCGTTACAACGAAGTATTTTCGAAGTAAGTTCAATAAATACAAAATTAAATTACGGTTAAAAGAAAATTCAAAACCAAGATTTTGTTAAGCTCGACCCATTTTTTTTTTTTAATTTATTTAATCTCGTTCCCCTAACTCAAGTCAAGGCCAGTACTACCACTTCCTTATTTATCTTGTTCTTACTATCCACAACTTTGTTATTTATTATTATACTAGGTACATTACATCTTATAAACTTTTAAACTTTCGCGCTGCATTATAAAATATCTAAAAACACGGGAAATTAACGCGATTACCTTTTATTTTCTCTTGACGTTTCGGCCGAGTTTCATCGGCCGTGGTCTCAAGTAAACTGTCGCAGCAAGCTTCACTCCGTGTCAGAGGCAGATTTTATTTCATCTACCCCCGATATTTGTAAATAATTATTAGGGTTCCTACACACAACATTCACGGTGTCCACACACTGAACCGGATGTGAAAAACGAGGTTTTGTCATTTGAATCACAGGATTCCACGCTGTTGATAAATTGTATCCGCTTTCCCGATTGAAATTTTTGTGTCTCTTGATTTCAATTGCTTCACGCACGACTCTTGGATAAAAGTGGCGATCAGTGGAAAGGACTTGTGGGCGATAAAATTCTATCCAATGATTCGTATCCGATTGGAGATGTTCCGCTATCGCTGATTTGGTAGTTTGCTGGTTTTTTACAGCTGCAATGTGTTCCTTAATCCTTTCAGCAATAGTCCGCTTCGTTTGGCCAATGTATGAGCTACCGCAACTGCAATCTATTTTGTAAACCCCTGGTGTCTGCAACGGTAAGACATCCTTCGGTGTGCCCACTATTTTGTTTACCTTAGTTCCCGGTGTGTACACGGTATGGATGGAATACTTTTTTAAAATAGATCCTATTTTGTCCGTCACTCCTTTCACATAAGACATATAGGCGGGTTGTCTGCTCACGTCCGGATGTCTGTCCTTCTTTTTGGACCGCCTCATTCGTCGGTTAATCTGATATCCATATCTGATATCCGAGGCGGTGAGTGTTGTGTGTAGGAACCCTAATAATTATTTACAAATATCAGGGGTAGATGAAATAAAATCTGCCTCTGACACGGAGTGAAGCTTGCTGCGACAGTTTACTTGAGACCACGGCCGATGAAACTCGGCCGAAACGTCAAGAGAAAATAAAAGGTAATCGCGTTAATTTCCCGTGTTTTTAGATACATTACATCTTTCTTATCTATCTTCTTATATCTATCCGATACATTACTCACTTATACAACATCTATCCTAAATTAATATTCTATCTTACTTTGCAATTTCCTCTCTATTCGTACGCTAACGATACATCTCTACTTCTTTATATCTATTACTAACGGGTCTATCCCACTTCAACTCACTTTCATCTCTAGACCTTTATTTTTAATTCTACTTATTTCTAACGACTTACAGTATCTACAGGTATGGTCATTATGCACCATCTCGACTATATTAATAAGTACTTAATATAATGAAAAAAAAAAACGGAGGTCTAGGGCTACGGAGGAAGCCAGTTTCTCAAGCTGGCCTATCCAATTTGACTGTCCATCAGCTTTATGCCTAGGCTGTGAACAGCACGCATAGTTCCTTGTAAACTTAGTAAACTTAGTAAAGTTAGTAACTTAGTGATAAAGTGCACGGTTGCTCAAAGCTCGACCGATTGCGTTTACACTGAAAGATAAAGTGGACAAAGAAATCGATCGATTAGTAGAGTTCGGAATCCTTGCTCCAGTGAATACGTCAAAGTACGCGTCGCCGGTAGTCCCTGTGTTGAAGCGCGATAGTTCGGTTAGACTGTGCGCGGACTATTCTATAAATAGACAATTAATTGTCAACCAGTACGAGTATCCGTTACCGACAATTAATGAATTGTTTTCGAAGTTACACGTTGGACAAAAATTTTCTAAGCTGGAGCTCTCCATGACCTTCAATCAATTTTTGCTTGACGAAGAATCACAAAAGATTACCTGTATTAAGACGCATAAGGGCTTGTTTAATTATACGCGAATGGTTTTCGGTCTTACAAGTGCACCGTCAATTTTTCAGGGCGCCATGGAAAATTTATTATCTGGCATGGATGGTATTTTATGTCTTTTAGATGACATGTATTACAGGAAATAATCCAAATCAACACTTAGATCGCTTGAACGCTGTTCTACAAAAATTACAGGACGCCGGTTTAAAACTACAAAAAAATAAATGTGAATTTTTTAAGAATGAAATTAATTATTTGGGATATGTTATAGACAAAAATGGCCTAAGAAAGTCTTCGCTCAAAACAAACGCTATTTCAAATGATTCCGTTCATACTAACGTAAATCAATTACAATCTTTTCTCTCATTAATTATTATGTGTGCTACTCGTACCACCCGGCGTTCGTTTCACTTGTCTGTCTCGTTTGCTTTAAAGGGGCCATTCACGTTACAACGGTCGCAAGGACTGTCAATTGAACCGTTGCAATGCCAGTTCTATTACCATACATACGTTGCGACTTTGTCGTACAGATTGTCCTGCAGAAATGTATCACAGTTGTCAGATGCTTTTAGTGTGAAGTGGGCTGCTCTTGCTTAGATATATCAATATGAATATTATAAGTAAAAAGACAAAAGCTGCACTTACTGTAGCATTATTAGAGTGCATGAATGAAAGAAAAAAGAAATGTAAGTGGTCAAAAAAATGGTTGCTCAGAAGAAATATGTATACCTACCTACATGAGCTTGCTTGATGAATTAGTGACAAGAAAGAAGAAGAAAAAAGAATTAGCTTGGTCGCACGGGCCGTCTCAAACATCAACACTCACGTTACGACCGGTGTGATCGTGTCGCAAGGTTTGATGACTATTTCAACGGACTTGCGACATGACCTTGGTCGTACTGTCCGCTTTACGACCGATACATTCACGATCGAACTTGTCGCTTACGACAAAAGTCCGTGAGACGGTCCGTACAACCGTTGCAATGTGAATGACCCCTTTTAGATATAACAGTAACCTATAACACCTGTAATAATCGGATCACGCATAGTCATAGTGTTGCAATGTTCCTACACGCTCAGTAGTAATTTCACCGTGTGCGCGACGAATTCGAACCCTTCCGTGGTCCCAAATAATTGTGATATGTTGTGTCGTATATAGCTACTACGTGTGTTGTTTTTTGTCCTTCAGTAAAGACGATAGAATTTACTGGAGTTCTTACTATCGAGACCTCGATCAATAATTATATAATTATTAAGTAATAACAATTAAATAATAAATGCAGACAGACAAGTATCGTTATTTTACTGTATTTCGAAGCTCCGTTCTCTCTGACTACCCCATTAGGGTCTAGACTAGAGATACAGCGCGAAATATTTAAGTTATTATGTAGTCAATGATAAATAAGAATAAGAATAAACATTGTCTATTAATTAACTGATAACTGACAAGGATGCTGTCATGTCAATTAATTCAGTTTCCCTTTTAAAGAAATAAGGTTCACACGGAAGTTTCCCTTTGATATTATTTATTTATGTATTATGTTCATTGGTGCCTATAAATATTGCGAGCTAGTTGGGTGTTCCTTTTATCAGTAAAGTAAATTAATACATGAATTGTAATATTTGCAGTTAAATATTTGGGAGATCTAAATGAATTTTAAGAAAATTTTGGGTAAAAGTAATTCGGGATCATCATCAAGCTCTAGGAAAAGTTTAATTCAATCAGAAACACAAATAGCCAAACTACAAAATGAAGTAGAATCGCTAAAACGTTATATAGAGTCTTTAAAGATATCTGTAGAAAACAGAGATGCCGCCATAGGAACCCTTGCGAGAGACAAGGAGGAATTGTATTCTCAGTATAAAAGTGCTCAAAGAACGAATCGAAATCTTCGACAACAATTAATCGACGAAAGGTAAATTAATATAACATTCTGAATAATACAAAAAGCAAAAAGAAAGTTATTAAATAGATAAGATAGATAACAAAAATAGATGTAAAGGATTGTAAATAGAAAAATAAAGCCGTCCGAGACCACGCACAGTGAAGTGTTTAATATTTAAGGATGGTTTGCACCAACTACTTAAGTCGACTCGATTACACTCGATTCGACTTGAGACAACTCGATTTAAGGAAATGACCACCAACCAAATTTGCACCAACGATTATTGAATCGTTGATGCAAGCGAGATGTAAAATCTTTAAATCCAGATTAAATAGTTGGTGCAAGCCGCTAGAGTTAAAGATACACAACATTCATTTATTTGACAGCAAAAATAGGTTTGTATTTTATAGTATTTATCAAATACACTGTGAAAAACAATGTTATTTCCGCAGTCCCTCAATACGTAACTAAGAATATTCCATATCTCAAACACTACACAATAGCAATATCTTATTTTAACCAATTTTTGTTAATAGTGTTATTTAAGTTCTGCTTATCGACTTTTTCAGAATTTTCGACCTCGTATTTGAAAAGTTGGAGTTTAAAAGCACATATCACACCAACTTAGTATTGACTTAAATAAAAAAGTTATTTCGAAATCTGTGTATCATTTTCGAAGATCTATTTATAAATACCGGCCTCCCACGCTCCCACACGAGAAGTCTGTGTGCACTGATTTTTTTTTTATCGTTCGGTTACTTATGCGGAGACTTAGTAGAGTGCCCTTCCTAATTTTATTTTTTTTCATATTAAGTACTTACATTATCGTACCTATATCAGCTCATAAAATATGCTTACCCTCCTTTCCTTTACATAACGCCAACAGCCTCCGAGTAAAATGTTTGTGACATACAGACAGACAGATAGACGAAATTATGGGTTTCATTTTTCGCCATTTCACTGTGGAACCTCAAAACGAATGTATCTAATGAAGTACACCAAAGACCTTCTGATCAGGCATTTCCTTAGGAAAGGTACCTATGTAAACATACGTAAAATTGGGATAAAATAAAAAATCGACCAAGTGTGAGTTGAACTCGCACGTCTCGGGTTTCTTTTTTCTGTTTCCGAGAAGGAAAAAAGTCGTCACAGATATTCAGCCGAACTCTATACCGACTGAGTAGTGTCGGTCTCCGACGACTGACGTAGCAGATGTATCTGCAACGGATCGGTCTAGAAAAGACGGCCAAGTGCCACCATTGTGACGGGGACTAGGACAGCGCCCAGCACGCGCTGGAGTAGTGCCGGTCCACCTGATCGGGCAAAACCTTTCCAGTGCGTTCTGTAAGTGATCCGGGAGCCTCTCGACAACGCGTCAAAGACGATCACCAGTTTTGGTATGTGAAAGCTTGACATAGCCCAATCTCTCCGCCAGGGGGCTAGGTATGTTTTGCGCAGGTTTCTCTTTCGTAATCAAAAAGAAAAGGACTGACTCCAGTCGACCTAACCCTACTTTCAAATGTTTACCTCCCTTCTTTCGGCCCCTTTTGTAATAACAATACATACATGCATAATTTCACGCTACATCCCTAACGGGGTAATCAGAGGGGACGCGCCAAGCTTCACGTTCCATACGTAGTTCTTTCGCCTCACGCGTTTTTGCCTAGGTACGAGTGCTTTCTAGTAATAACACAAATATTAATATTTTATTAAATATTTCTTAATAATAATACAAACATTTTTTCTATTTTTTTATTTTTTATATTTAATACCAAGAAACTTAGAGTTTTAAAACTATTCTAAACTTCAAGACGATGACATTAAATTGTTGAAATACAGACAGACAGACGGATGAAGTGCTACAGTACCCTAAAAACGTACCTATTCAAATTACAATTAAGCTTCTCTAAGTTCATTTTTGATATTTTAGGGAAATACATACGAAAGAAAAGGAATATTTAATGGGAGAAATACAAAGACTGTTGAAGACCGATGAGAGTTACAATAACGTCGATCGAAATATAATTGTAAATAATTCATAACATTCATTCAGATGTATAAAGGCAACTGATAACGTTTACATCTTTTGTGTTTTGAAGACAAATACAGGACCCGTTGAAGTCTTACTATACCTACCTACACTTTTAAATGCTTTAAATGCCTCGGACTTTGCCTTTGCATTAATTTCATTTATGATTTTGAAATTTATGTCTTAGATTTTTAATTAAATTAATATTCATTTCAGTTAGATAAAAGTAGATCTATCTGCATGACATACAATGAGTTGAAAGAAAAAGATGAAGTAATTTGCAATATCTGTGAAAAGTATTTAAAAATAAAATCTACTAAGATGTTAATAGTGAAGAAACTAAAAAGTATGCAGTTGCAATATCAAAAGGTTACAATTGCATTTATCTGTATTTCTATTTTTTTTATTATTCACATGCTTTGATTTTCAATATTTGATATTTTTTTAAATTTAGAACTAAGATGTAAAATAGACCTTTTCTTTTTTTCTTTCTTTATGGCATGGCGCACAGATTAACGCATTTGCCAATGTCACGTATTGTATTACTAGTAGAACCGTGAGGACTTTTTGGCGGGAACGGGAGAAGTGAGGTTGTCATTTTATTTAGATTTTCTATTTTTTACATTTTTGGGAGTTTTGAAGTACAAAAGTGATAGCATATTGTGTTTTAAAGTTCCGTGTAAGTGAAAAGATTGGAGTAGGTTTAAATAAACATGTGTAGCTGAAGTTCTTGCGCTCTTCTAAGAAGTCCTATAAAACTTTAGTAAAGTCTACTATCACTTTATTGGAGAAGTTTTACGATAAATATTCTACATAATAATACAATACGTGACATTGGCAAAAGCGCTAATCTATGTGCTATGGCATTAAGCAAGGAAAAAAAGTAGAATCGTTATCGTAAAACTCCTCCAGTACAGTTATAGTAGACTTTACTGAAGTTTTATAGGACTTGTTAGAGGAGCGCAAGAGCTTCTGCCACACATGTTTATTTAGAACTTACTAATTTGTGTAGGTAATGGAATGTTTGCTTGACCTAGCTGGGTACGGCAAGTACTGCGCATATGAGAAAGGTGAAAAAGAATATGTGCCAAAAAAGTATTTGATTCATAAGCCAACAAGTACTTTTTGGTGGTTAAGTTAGTTTAGAATAAAATAATAAATAAGGCGGACATTTATAGAGGGGTTAATATTGAACCAAAATATCCTTAAGTTGTTTAAGAAAAAAAGAAGGGTTTGATTCAAGCTGAAAGATGACACAGGTGATTGCAAAATGTAATAAATCGTCTTTTATTTAAGCCACCAGTTACAGAAATATTTCACCAAAGTGTACTATTGCTAATAGAATTATGTTAAAAACTTTAAAAATCGTAATTTTAAGTACCATACACTTATTTTTGACATAATTATAACATAAGACAGTAGAATTAATCTTCATCAATACTCATAATAGTCATGATTATAGTGTTAGCTATTGTCAATATTTGCGATTAATTCTTATAATCATAATCGTTAAAAATGGCAACACTGTTATTTGAGGGTGATGCTACTTTAATAATAAATACGCGAGCTAGCGCAAGAACGTCTTTTAATTATATGTCGATATCCTACTTTTCCATCCATGTCGACATACTAGAAGAACGAATAACTTTCAGCTCCGAAGCCGGATACCGTAAAAGCCACTGCCCATTTTAAGAAGCTCAAAGGTGGCCTAGCCCTAAGTTTACGTATAAGAGTGTTACCATGTATGAAGTGCTTCGACTGCAGCACCGTAGACGACCGAGAGACGTTTTAACGGACCCGGACGATCTCATAACAGCGGCGAACGACGCCCTGTTAAATACCACAACCAACGCTGCGACATTACACCGCTCCCTTCGGAGGGGGCGTCGACGTCTTGCGCGTTAACACTAAGGCCTCTGTAGATTCTCTCCGACGATCACATCACACATACTCAGATAGGACCTCACTCGAGCACGGGCCTTCCGCCCGCGCCGAGTCACACGATAGGCACTCACCATTTCGGGCCTTCAGCCGATTGTACGCTGGCCGGTTATAAGCCTCGTGCCCCCACCCGTGTAGGTTTCTCGACGGCACGCAGGTGCATATTTCCCGGGCGACAACCTGAGCCGAGGTTCCATCATCCGTCCCGGGTACTCTCCGGACGGAGGGGCCCTCAGGGCTTTGTCGATCTCTCTGGGGGGAGCGCCTTCCGCGCTTCCCTGCTACGCGTTCGGCTCGCTACGACGGTCTGTAGGGTCAAGTGGCGGTGGAGGGTAGTTTTAGCCGGTTTGAGCCCGGCACTAGCCGGTTGCGCCCGACGTTCTCTCGTGAGGCGTCGGAGGCGGCTGGGTGCGGAGTTTCTTCCCTTCCAATAAACAAAAAAAAAAGTGCTGCAGTCTCATTACGGCTGGATTTTTTTAAAGCAATTTGTTGATTTTTCAAAACAAGTAATTTACGCTCCAAGAATTGTAACGGTTTGCTTTGTAAAGACGGATGTCTTGTTTCCAGATGCCAGTGTAATTTTGAAGGCGTCATGTTTTCCGCGGATAGGACTTGAAAACAAACAACACATTGTGGCTAATCCAACGCAATAAATAAAGCTTAAATATGTGTCATTGTATAACCTGGTCTTTTTCTTCACCGTTTCACCAGACGTAGAAGGCACATTTCGTTTTTTCACAAATTTGTCCATTTTAATTTAACTTTTTTAATGTTATTTATAAAAATTAAACACTGGATGAGTGAGATAAGATCGTTGTTGTATGTACTTGCTTCCCTTGTGCTACTTCCCTAAAAACGTTAAGACAATGAAAGTCTGCCTTGCGTCCTTTTATTTTCATAAGTAATGGATTTAACGTGTTCGAAGGTGTCTAGTGCACGTGTCACGGAATGCGTGAGTGGATTATTTGACAAGGTCGTGTATGTACAACGCAGGTTAAAACCTTACCTAGACAGTAACTTTAGACCCCCAGACAGGTGGGCGCGATTTACGCGGTTTTGCGTCTTTATCGCCAGAGGGAGCCTTGTAAATTTAAATTAAAACGTATAAATAAAGTATTAATTAAAATATTGTTATAATTATAATTTTATAGCGAAGGGGTCGTAACTTTTATACTTAATTTTTTGGCTTTTTCGTAGGTCGCGACATAAAAATGGTTGAGAAACAATGGAAACATTATTTTATTGATATCACTAAGTAAAATTTCTACTTGAATCAAACACTTCATGAAATATGCTTTACGGGCTTTCCTGTTTTTATAACACTTATTTTCGTTTATATTAAAAATTATAATTCATTTTTAAAAATCCAACTGGCATTTCGAAGAGTGTGTTTACCGTTTAGATTAATCTAGAAGCATAAATTGTTTCCAATAGTCCGTAAATTGTAAAGATCTGTTTTAAAAGAGGTTTGTTTAATTTTTTTTCTCTTACGAAAGTTAACCAATCGTGTAGGTATCGCAACTTGTAAAATTAACCAATGAAATTAAGAATCAGGTTACCAAAATAATATCACTTTCATACGTTTTGTAATTACCAAGTATACGCGTGTATATATTTGTATACCTACATGCATATTCGTCTAATATCTAGGTTCCCAAACTTATTTTGTCTACTGAGTCGAGAGCTCATGCAGTCGTTGTCTAAGATGCCTCCTAGCTAAATGAAGTTACAAATCACCCCCCAGGCCTCTACACAACGCCCCCATTTTTTTTCTGGGTCTCTTACCGCCTCCCTTTAGGCCTGCAGCGCCCACAGGGGGGCGTTATCGCCCACTTTGGGAATGGGTGGTCTAATATATTAACTTATAAATTATAATAGACGAGTTATATTAAATAATGTTATATTATGCATGTTCTTTTTATAAATCTTGTCCTAGAAACTGTTTAAGATTAAATAAAATTATTATTATTATTATAATCTTGTGCTTGCCTTCTATAAAATAATATTTAACACATATTTGATACGATTTTAAAATGCATACAAATATGATGCAAAAAAAATAATTAAAAAAGCACGTTTTTGAAATCCTACACCACACACACGTACACATAATACCACCTATACCTCGGACTAAGAATTAAAATAGACGAAGCATTCTCTCTAAGAGCAAGTCCTTATGATGTCCTCTTTTTCTTGACCTAGTTTCTAGACTTACTAATGTGAGTGACTAAGGAAGGATCACAGTGCAACGATAGACATATTTTTATTTTTGTGAATACTAGTAGCCAAAACACTTATGATTTACTAGTATTATGTAATTAACTAATTCGCAACCGACTCATCAGTTGACATGAATTACACTGATACACTGACAGTACGAGGTTCCCATACTTGTTATAGGTAACTGAGATAGAAAGAGACACACAAATTCGTTTGACACACGGTGTTAAGAGCGTCAACTTATTATGGCTCCGTCCATGTGTCTCAATCCGAGACATAAACATTGACTACATTTTAAAAAATAGGTAACATAAATGATTAAATTTGTCTCTGAGTTCTAATAAATTTCAAATTTTGATATGTATAATTATAGTTATATGAAATCTATAAAATTGTTATTCTTATTACAGGCTTGTGAAACTGTAATTTTACTACTACAAAAAAATAAGAGCTCTCTAGATAGCCTACTAAAGAAGCTTTTAGGATCTTCACATATATCATTAAACAGTAAAAAACATTTAAAACTATTAAGAATTAATGCAGATCTTTATTATGAAAACACGCAGCTTAAGATTTTGCTTTCTTCCAATTGTGATTTAAATGATAAGAGTACGAAATGGTTTTATGAAAACCAAATTAATGAAGAGGACAAACCTTTTCCATATAACTTTCGAAATAATAAGATTCGATTACATACATCTTATATTTATAACAATTTGAGAAAAATGCAAGACAGAGAACATACTTCTCTAAACACAATTGTAAAGTCGCTTCAACGATGTAGTTCTGATTCGTGTTTAATCATTTTGTAACTGTTTTAATAGTTAACTTTATAATAAATTATTTACATGATTGAATATACGCTTTTATTCTAATATGTTATTTTCATGTAAACTGCAAAATGTTGTAAATGATATTTATATCATTTTTCTTTTCAATTGGCAACTTCGGCTTGGTCGGTCCGTCAATTGGCAACATTGTTCAATTGGCAATTGGTGCTTGGCAACACCAGTTTTCAGATTTGTGTGCGCCGGCATCGCACGTGAACGTGTTTCAGAAATCTCAATAAATTAGTGAAATCACCATGTCCGACGAATATTTTTATGGTAAGTATAAATGTTTTATGTATTTAGCTTTTATATTTAGTGTTATTTTTCAAAAACAACTACTATTTGCTGTCGAAAGTTTCAACATAGTTTTGGCGTCTGTCTTGACACCCGGCTATCTCGCCATTTTATATCACAACATTGTTTTCCTGATTGTTATATCTTACTTTATTACTTTATATTTTCTCTTTATACTCTTAATTTAATCTCCTACTTAAAACAATGATTTTGCAAAATGATGTTCTTTATACAGTTGCCGCCATTTTTGATAAAGCAACGTAAATGAAATGGCTAATTTATCCTTATATTTTGTAATGGCGATATTGTATCATCATAAACGTGGGTGTTCATTCTGCCAATACTAGGTATTGTTATTGATTTTTGAGATAGCTAGTTTCTGGAATGTGCATAGTCAAAGCATGTCTGTTGGGCGCGTAATTTGAAAGTGTGGCGTCGAGGCGTCTATGTACCGGGCTTAGTATGACCATCGTTCGCGGAACTTCCTTTCACTGTTTATCAAAATGTACTGTCGTCGTTGATATGCCTGTTTGTTTACGCGAGTGCCGCTACTCCTGATCGTTTGAGGTTATGATTGACAACTTGTGTATTACGCAGATGCACCTAATGCGATATTTTAAGCGTTACATATATGTATTTCTGTTTACTAAATCTGCGCATGGTACTTTCAGGTGTAACACTATCGGCGTCACATCAGTCCGAGACGTGGGACCCGGAGGCGAAGGCGGAGTACCCACGCAGTAACAAGCTTCTGATCCGTCAGGCTTTGTTAGGACCAGATGCAAAACCCGACGAACTCAATGTTGTGCAGGTAACATGTTATGTTTACATTGTGTGTTTATCTAATCTTTGTACTTTTTCTGACAAATTATTTTCAATCTTTAAACAGTTTGCCATGTGTTTGATGCCTTATGTCTTTCTAAGTCTCCAATGTGTGTTTAACAGGTGGAGACAATGTCACTGCAGGACTCCATTAAGATCCCAGTGGCTATCCTGAAAGTAGGAGAGACAAGGCATGCACGTCTAGACATTGAGTTCCCAGATGCTCCTGTTACTTTCACACTAGTACAGGTAATTATTTTTACTCATTAAAAAACCTTCAATACTCACTTAACTTGTCAATTTGTTAATTATAGCTTAAGATAAACAACATGGAAATATATTTGTTTGATATTAAGCTGTAAGTATAACTTAAATGAATGAACTTTTTAATTTGGGAATGATGATAAGATTATTACCATGTATAATTTGATGGGTATATAATGTCGTTTTGGCGTTATTACCTGCTTATGATTGCTCGAGGCATTTGTCTGACTATTATATTAGCAATTTTTAATTTTATTATTATTTCACTAGTATTCTAAAATGTGATTCGTGTTTTAACTCAGGGCTCAGGGCCAGTGCACTTGATTGGCCATCATTTGCTCGGTGCTCTTGTTGAAGAGTTCGAGGATATGGAAGAAATGGAGGAGGAGATGCTAGATGAAGAAGAGGGTGATGACTCTCAGTTTAAGGTGAGTTCACAGATACTATGCAGTATTTAGATCTGCCAGAACTATATAAAATGATAACTATAGAAATCTACTAATATATTTTTTTATTGTATTCAATCTGCAATTAAATATAATTAGATAATTGTTTATAATCTGTGCTGCTGTTTTCTCATCATTTGTATTGTATTCAGCCTCATCATTTGTATTGTATTATTTATATAAATTGTTATTGGTTTTTGATAATGTCAGTGATACAGTAGTTTGCTACATTTACAGGAAGATGAGAATAAAAGGAAAGCAGCAGGCAAGCGCAAGACGAATGAGGTACTGAAAACCTTCAACTAATATTGAGTTCTTGAAGTAAATGCTATAGAGTTCCTCAGTGGAGATGCTCAACAGAGGGAAAAGGACTTTGAGCCCACTATTGCTAAATTGACATTGATACATGGAACTCAGGCTTTTGGTGGTGGTGGCCATCATTCATCTTTTATTGTTCAATACAATGTCTCAAATTTATTGTCATTTTTAGTGAAATTGGGCTCTGACAGAAAAACTAAGCATGACTATATGCTGTCAAAATTTTTATTGTAATATTCCAATTCATATATTGTTTAACAAAATTGGCTGTTGGTTTTCTGTACTCATTCCAAGTTCCCTTTACCTTCTGATAGCTAATTAGTGAATATATGTTTGTGAACATCATTGTAGAGTAAAGTTCTGAATTGAGTTATTGTTTTACTATTTGTTCAGGATGAGGATGATGAGGAGGGCGAACCCAAGGGCAAGAAGTCGAAAATGTCAAACAACGCCAAAGGCAAGGCCCCGTCGCCCAAGAAGAACGCCAAGAAGTAAAGAGGCGGCGGCTGCGGGCGGCCGGCGCGCGCGCCGCCGCGCCGCGAGTCTCGAGCCGCGGGCCGCGGGCCGCGGGCCTCGGCCTCAGGCCTCTCAGCCCTCTCAGCCCTCGGGCGGCGCGGCGGCGCAGCGTATCTTAGTTGTAACTACATAGTGTGGTAAAGTCTAGGTTAGTGTTGTATCGACTCGAGTGCGTGCGAGAGTGGTCGTGTGAGAAAGTTGTCGTGCTAGTTACTTACCGGTCTGGCTGAAAGTCTCTTCGATCCTTGACAGTAGCCAGCGACTGGGTGTGATTCTTCTCCGATTTATTTTATTTTTCTCTAAACTAAATTTTTCCATTCCTTATTTGTGTTATAGCGTTATAAATGTCAAATGTATTTAAGTCATAAATTCACACTGATGTATTTTTAAGTTAAGACATAAGCATAATCAGTGTATTTTCACTATGAATAAGAATATTTTTGTCGGTGGACATGATTGAATTTGCTAACGATTTCTCATTTCAGAATGAAAAACTGATAATCTATTATAGTTTGTACATATAAAAGCATAAGAACGGTAACAATAAACCATTTTTAAACATTATCTATGAATTTTATTTTCTCCTGTAAAAAAATTATTACTAATTGATCCAATAATATTACGATTGCAGCACTATTTTAACTAAAATCATTAAAACTACTAAGCTTACTGCTTTATTTTGTACTCATTTAGTTGGAAGTAGTCCCTGTTTTGTATGCATTATGAAAACCGGTCTGAGTGAGAATTGCAACTGACCACCGTACCTATCTAACACTGCCCTTTGTGTTGCCATTTTGCACCTTACTCTTGATATGGTATGATTTCATAGAAGTAAAAATTAACATGTTATGAAATATACATTTTATCTTATTTGTTGCATCTTTGTACATCGTATGCATATCAATGCATATGAAAATGTAACCATGGTAGTAATAAAAAACATTTTAAGAAACGTCTAAACATAAGTTTTTTTTTTTGTAATGTAATTTAAGTTTCATAACCCTTGTTCATTACATTAATGAATTCTTACAATATATGGCCGCTTTTATAATTTTCCTTTGAACGTTTTTAACATCCACCGTACAATGGGGAAGCAAAATTAGTCCAGTAGAATTAGCTCAAAATAAGGCATGATTTTGCATTAATTGTGGTACTAATGATTTTTGGCATATCGATAGAGTTATCGTCTGTGTATGATTACCTTAAATTCGCAACTGATTTGGAAGTGCGGAAAATGGTCAAAATTGAGAAAATTTTGGATTTTTGAATAATTCCAAAACAAAAATTGTGGTACTAGTTGCGAGAATACCACGTGTTTGGAGTACGAATACCTACCTACTCAAGCAATTTGGACCTATACCTAAATTTAAAAAAAGTGATTTTTCGTCTTTATATCCTAGGCAAAATTTGTGGTACTAATTGCGAACTCATCGGACACTTGTTTTAGCTTAATATACTTAGTTTTAAATTTGCAACCGGTTGCGACCTACGGAACCCTAAAAAAATACTTTTTTCAAAATTCTACTTCCAGCAAAATTAGTGTAGTCAATATTATTGCTTATATCACATTTATAGGTCGTATTCCAACTGCTTTGTGATTGCAACCTCTGAAAACACCACGGAACCTAGTCTATTTTGTAAATAAAAAGTACGTATAATTACGAGTCTTACGAGGGGAATGCGGGCGGCGCGCGGCGGGCGGTACAGGTACGGGACTAGCGTTGAAATTAGCGTTGCGTATCTGTTTTTAATATTTGAAATCCCGTCTTAACTAAATTTTTATTGGAAATATATTCCAATAAAAATTTTGTTACTGCTTAAACAAAAGACTTTTTATGTCTTCTTTTTTTTTTTCGAAAAATAATTTAAATTTTTTTTGTTTTAACAAAAATTCAGCATATCTGTATTTTACTGACTATACAGGACAGTGATTTAAAAAATAGCGATTTATTGTCCTAACTATAGTCTAACGTTTTTACAGAGCTTAAAGAAGCATCATTTAAAATAACAATTAACTCTTTTTATACGCGTATTTGAGGAAGCTAAAGAAGTATGTATCGATCGCGAAGCGTGGCGCTCCGTCCGCTCTGACTACCCCGTTAGGGATACAGCGTGAAGATATGTGTGTATGTATGTATACGTGTATATTCATTTTAGTTTACGTTTATTTTTATTATCTTTTCATACATATTTCAATATGCAAAACTTAGTAATAATTAATTTACGTCCAACAAGTCAGCTTGAAATAAAATTAATTGAAACAGATTCCACTTGCATCAAATTTTTTTGAATAATCTATACACGTAATAAAATCGTAGACTGTCTTCATTTGTAATCACATCACGCATATACCGCTTATTGAATTAAAAATCTAATTTCTGAACAAATGAACCTTCTATCTGATCTATTTTATCGAAATTGAGCCACTCAATCAAAAGATTAAAAGAAATCAAAACCTCACAGACCACCGTGCAACACGTCACCGGGAGGAAGTGCTTTTTCGTATATGTATGTACAATGAAAATGTAGTACGTACAATGAAAATATATTTGGAAATAAAACTGAGACAGCGTTATGTTTTGTCTGAATCGAAATAAATAAAAAATTATCTACATCCATACTAATATTATAAATACGAAAGTCTGCGTTTTCACTGTTAAACCACCGAACCGATAGATAGTTTGACATCAGAGGACGGACATAGGCTATTTTTTTTTAAATCTATCCCTAAGGAGGATGAAACTTTGTATGGGAAATGCGAAACCGCTGAACCGATTATGATGATATTTGGTACAGAGATAGTAATTGCCCGAAAGCAAATGTAGGCTATTTTTCAAAAAATTTTGTATTTGAAAAAATGATATGGTTCTTGTATATGTGACGTCATCATATACAATATGATATGCCAATATGGCGGATGATCCACAATAGGAAATAACTTTTTTCAAGACCTCCATCAATATGGGTATTAAATGATAAGAAATACACAGAAGAAGGTTTTTGTATATGTGACGTCATCATAAATCCAATATGACTAACTTTTTTGTTCAACACCAACAATATAGGTATCAAATGAAATGGAAGACGCAAAGGAAGGTTACTGAATATGTGACGTCATCATAAATTCAATATAGCGGATGCTACGCGAAAGGAAGTGACTTTTTGTTTAAGATCTTCTATAGTATCGGTATCTAATGTAATGGACAACACAGGAGAAGGTTTCTGTATATTATGTGATCTGCGCACGTGCGGCATTGCAACACATGCTGGGTACTCGGCCGAAATTAATTTTTTGTATAAAGTGATAATGGGTGAAATTTCTAGGTTCTTCGGAGAACTTATTATGACAAAGACGTCTATTTTCAGATCGACGTCTTTGTCATAATCAAAAAAAATTAATAATGCATGTTAATTTTTTTAAATGATATGACATGAGTATCATTTTCGAGGTTTCTCGGAATACTGCTTACAAAAGTCTATTTTCAAATCTGAAATGGCAGACATTACTATATTCAATAAATTGATATAGGCGTCATTTTTAAGGTTTTTCGGGGTGTAGATTACGAAAATGACGTTGATCTTAAAATCCAAGATGGAGGACATTATTCTTTTATTAAAATGACATGGGTGTCATTTTTGAAGTTGCTCCCGGTGCAGATTACGAAAATAATATTTTTTCTTAAACATAAAATGTACATAGTATGCTATACGATCCATACTATCTCATAATAATAAGTATTATTCTTGCAAAAGTATGTCTGTCTGTCTGTTACGTTTTCACGGCTAAACCGCCAGTTCGATTTTGATGGCATGGATCTCCGTGCCATCAAAATCGAACTGGAAATCGAAATCGAATCGAACTTCAAACTATCTAGTTTGAAACCGGGAGTCGAACATAGGCTGCTTCGTTTATCAAAAATCTTTTCATAACGGGATGGAAACGGCGATAAAACTTTGTGTGGGAAATGCTAAACCGGTGAATCGATTACGATATTTAAGACAGATAGACTTTTTTAAAGGAAAACACAAGGGCTACTTTTTATGAAAAATCTACCCATAAAGGGGTGAAAAAGAAACACTAACTCGGTAAAGTCACGGAAAATTTTTCCACGCGGAAGAAGTCGCGGGTACAGCTAGAACATCAATAATACAAAAACAAAAAAGACGTGGAACCCAAAGCCATTAACCTTAATCGATTTTTTTATTAGATCTTTACTTATAAAATCAATTTTTAATACCTATGATTTCAGTGTGAATATCGATGTCTTTCATTGAACTTAGAATTCCAAATTTAAATTAAATTTTGAATGAGTAAAATTTTATGAGTTCGCGTCACGACATGATATTTATTCTTTCTTTTTATATTTGACCTCTGCTATACATAATGCAATGAGATCGATAATATTTTCCTCGTGGATATCAAAATTAAAAAATCTATTAAATTTTATAACAATTTTAAATTTATATATTAAATTTTCAGAAATATGGTTACTAATGCAAAGTTATTGTTTATTACCTTATATTATACAAATTTTAGACTGAAAAATTTGCAAAAAAGCCTTAGATGTTCAATTCAAACCTAGTTATGCAAACTAACTTTCATTTCAAATTTAGGGTTTATTAGCAAATACTTACTAACGAAATTTCAGGTAGAAAAATATACGTAGAAATATTTGAAAATAAATGTAATTTGAATTGAAAATGTATAATAGTCTGACTGGACATAATTTTTTACATTATTTCATAATTTTAGGTTTTCACTTCTGTCGGCAGTCCTTAATGACTCCTTATTTTTTTTAACGAAAACTAATCGGTGTAATTTTTTTTCTACTGTCAAAAGTTGTTAAGATAAAATTATTACCTATTTCTCATAATTATAAAAAGAAAACACTCCACCATTCCGACTTTTGGGTCTACGTCCATCTATTTTCAATTTGGAATAATAGCTTGCTAATGCGTTAATATTTAACAATGTATGAATGAAACGCAAGGCGAGTGTAGTCGCTCGAGCTGTACCCTGTCTCCCGCGCCGCTCGCATTCCCCTCGAAATATGCGTAATAAGCGTATATTTAATTTACAAAATAGACTATGTTCCGTAGTGGTTTCAGAGGTTGCGATCACAATGCAGTTGGAATACGACCTATAAATGTGATATAAGCAATAATATTAACTACACTAATTTTGCTGGAAGTAGAATTTTGAAAAAATTATTTTCTTAGGGTTCCGTAGGTCGCAACCGGTTGCAAACTTAAAACTAAGTATATTAAGCTAAAACAAGTGTCCGATGAGTTCGCAACTAGTACCACAAATTTTGCCTAGGAGATAAAGACGAAAAATCACTTTTTTTAAATTTAGGTATGTTCCGTATGTCGCAACCGGTCTAAATTGCTTGAGTAGGTAGGTATTCGTACTCCAAACACGTGGTATTCTCGCAACTAGTACCACAATTTTTGTTTTGGAATTATTCAAAAATCCAAAATTTTCTCAATTTTCACCATTTTCCGCACTTCCAAATCGGTTGCGAATTTAAGGTAATCATACACAGACATAACTCTATCGATGTGCCAAAAATCATTAGTACCACAATTAATGTAAATTGATAATCTAATTCTACTGCACTAAATGTATGTATCGAGACGCTTTTATATTTCCATACACGATAACGTCATTCCGTGGACGTTGAAAAAACGTCTGTGTCGCTTACATAATAGCGAAGCATTTTGCTTACCTGTAAAAACGTGGCGATAAAAACGTCCAACGGAGAATTATAAAAGCGGCCTATATTTAGTTTTCGCCCAAAATTCCAAAATTAATCGACACGTGTTTCGCCTCTCGGATTCGGTGCTAGTTAGCAATATCTTGAGAATGCTTTGTTGAGACGCGAAATGTGTAGATTAGTTTTGGAATTTTGAGCAGAAGATATCTAAATATTACAAGAATTTATCACATAAAATGGATTTCCGTAAATTCGCACACGAGTCCCTATATTCATATACATTTCATAACATTATGTCACCCTTGCAAGAAAGACAAAGTCTGTTGCCTCTACACATTTTCAGATATGAGCTCATTCCAGTCATAAGTACATATTTCTATCATTTGCAGATATGAATGTAAATTAATGTAGAAAAAAAAGATTTCTGATAAAATAATAAAATGTGATATTCAAAAAAAAAAATAATAAGATTTATGACATATTAATACCACAGATTAATTAGTTACTACTTTAAACAACATTGGATGATGTTAAACTTAACATTTTCTATTCAGTAGTGCTTGAAGTATTTTATTTCGTTCCCTTTGAATATCATTAGACTCTTGGATAACTTGGATGAGTTTCTCAAATTTCCTGTCATTATCCTTCCTTTCATTCACATCCTGCACCACTCTCCTTATTTGTGACATTGTAACACAGTCCATGCCACTGCTGTGATTACATTCCCTATGTATGTCTTGTTGCTCATCATAAATTTTCTCGAAATAAGAATAGTATGGCCATTTGTTGCATTTACCAGTTTCTCTCTTTTTTTCCGATAGTCTTATATATGTTTGTTTTAGATTCCGGAACTTTCTGTCGCATTCTTCTGAAGTTAAACCAAGTTTTGGTCCTACCATTTTCCACAATTTCCTCTTCTTCGTTAAAGGATCTTTAAATTTTTCCTTATTCTCTATATAAAATGATAGCAAGTGTTTTATGTAGTCTTCTTCTTGACACTTGTATGACAATTTCGGTGTCCCATCATTAGTGTATGTCACAGAGTTATTGTATATTACTTCAAAATCTTTGTAATATCGCCATTTTGTTATAGGCCTACCTGAATCTGCTCTCATTTTCAGTTTTATGTAAGTTTGCTTTAAATTCCGAAATTTCTTGTCACAGTTGTTAGGGCTCTCTCCAACTACTGATGATATTTCTTTCCACAATTCTTTTTTCTGAAACCTAGGATTTCTAAATTTTTCAGCTATTCGAATATAAGCATCCAATAGTTGCTTAGTTTTATTCCTGTCCCAGGGTCCTACAGTTGGATCATAATTGTAAAAAATCCTTTCAAAATAATGATGATAAGGCCATTTGATCAATTTGTTATTACAACTTCGTTCCAACCAATTGAAATAGGTTCTTTTTAAATTCTTGAACTTATGATAGCAGTTATATTCAGTTGTACCCAAAACAGTCGCTATTTCCTTCCAAATGTCCTTTTGCAAACAGTTTGAACTACGAAACCTATGCAGGTTTTCTATGTAAAGACTGAGTAAAGTTCTGACTTTGTTATCTTCCCACGGCTCCAATATAGATGGTGACAGCAATTTGCAGTCTTTGAACACCTCCTCGCACGTGTTATAATGTACCCATTTAACATCTTTTCCCAGTCTTTTTTTCTTGAACAGTCTTACATATGTTCTTCTGAGATTTTTGTATTTTTTGTTGCATTCTTCTGGTGCACTACCAACAAGAGCAGCTATTTCAGTCCATGAGTAGATCTCCTTATTTGCATTCTTGTACTTGTCCTCTAAACAGCATGTGAGAAGTAACTTTATTCTGTTTCTGTCCCAGAAGGGATCTTCATCCTTGGTCGGTTTCTGAACGTGTTTGTTTTCGGTTTCGAGCACGTTCTCATGCACGGAGACTGCTGCCGTATCATTTATTTGTACGTATTGTCTGCTGTCACATGAACCAGTATCAACAATAAATCTTGTCTCCTGCCCTGAAACTATAAAACCGAAATGAGTATATTGTATAATTTTATTACTAAATAATGGTACCCAACTGTTTTAATTATTTGGTAAACTATTTAATAATTTACTTTGTGGATTTTGTATTGTAAAGTTGTTGCTGCTGAGGAGGACGTTGCTTTGATCTTCGCGAAGAATGAACCAATGATAACTTTGATTATGTGGATTGTTTATATCCATTTTAGCGTGCGTACAAGAAAATTATAAAAATATCTTAATTTTTCGTATTTAATCTACTACCCTAAATCTTAATCATATTTTGAAAGTCACAGATTAATTAGTTTACTAGGGTAAACTGAAAGTAATAGTGTACATATTGTCATCTATATAAGCATGAGCTATGCTATACATAGGAAATGGTTAGGAAAATAAAGAAAATAAATATATTTAAATAGAGAAAGGGTTGCTATCATTGCTATTTGACATTTGACAGTGAAAAGAGTAGTATTTGGAATTTAAATAGGTAGTATTTCACGAAAATAGTAGTAAAGTTTGATTATTATTGAGTTTTTTGGCTATCTAAATGTCAAAAAATATTGAATTATAAACACAAAAATATTTTATTCAAAATGTGTAATCTTACTATATAGTCGAATCGGTGGAAATTCAAAATCCTCAACGGGATACATACTGTTTATTGCGACCATGTGTTCCTCTCTCGCTCCACATAAAGCAAACTGGGGAAATCCTTTACGTTGAGATTACGACATTGATCCTTCTCTCGTTCGCTCATACCTACTCTAAAATAGCAACTTTTATGTGTGTCGGTGGTGAAATTCATCCATTTTCAGGTTGAATAAAGTGCGCTACACACGTGCTGACATTATTGCTTTTAAATTGTGTCAGAAATTGCGGTGGTAGTAAATTAGTAAAATAGTAGTATTTTAGCGTACTATCCAGAGAACTGGGTAATAAGTAGTACGAAGGATGGAATCGTAGTTTAAATACAATTTTTTTTCTTTATGGCATGGCGCACAGATTAGCGCATTTGCCAATGTCATATTAATTAATAGAATCCCAAGTAAATTAGTTCTTTCTTATCGTAAAACTCCTCCAGTACTGATAGTAAGCTTTACTGAAGTTTTAAAGGACTTCAAAGTCAAATCAATTCTTTTCACTTATACAGAACTTTAAAACACCATATACTGTCTATCACAATATCACTTTATAACTCCCAAAAATGTAAAAAATAGAAATTCAAAGTAAAATGAGAACCTCATTTCTCCCGTTCCCGCCAAAAAGTCCATATAAATACTACTATAGTAGCACGAAATCCTACCCTGTACTACTTAGTACTTATGTAGTAGTACGATTCTCTCATATTGTAATGCAAAATTAGCGTACTTTTGTGTCTTAAGTATCTACGCTGTTGTGCTGTTATGTGAAGTTGTTGAAATATGTGTTTATTTAGTAAAGTGATGAGATTTTTTAGTGGCTTAGTCTTCCTCAGCGTATCCTATTAGAAATACTGCTTCAATATACTTGTCGCCAGAAATTCCAATGAACATCTAAAATGTATTACGTCTACATTTTTTAATGAAATAACATGAAGAATTTATCTATTTATTACTGAAGACTTGGTTGTAAGGGCTAAAATGCTTTTTATCTTCCCTTCTAAGGGAGAATCGTACTACTACAACAACAACAATCTCTTTGGTTCATCCATAGAGAATTTGGGTTCATCCGTAGAGTAACCTATAAATTTTATAAGTTTCATCAAGACTTTTTGGCGGGAACAGGAGAAGTGAGGTTGTCATTTTATTTAGATTTTCTAATTTTTACATTTTTAAGAGTTTTAAAGTACAACAGTGATAGTATATTGTGTTTTAAAGTTCTGTGTAAGTGACAAGAATGGAGGAGATCTAAATAAACATGTGTAGCTGAAGTTTTCGCGCTCTTCCAAGAAGTCCTTTATAACTTCAGTAAAGCCTACTATCACTTTGCTGGAGGAGTTTTACGATAAGAAAGAATTAATTTACTTGTGATTCTACATGGATTCTAGTTATTCTGTGTCTGTATACTAGTTTGTGTTAATGCGTGACATTGGCAAATGCGCTAATCATCTACTGAATTGTTTTCTCGCTTTACTTGACGTTGGCAATGTACTCACATACGGTGCCATTGAAAAAAAAAAGTTTCATCAAGTTACTCTATGGTTTCATCTTTTGACATGTTGCGACGCCATTTTTTCGTTTGTCTTTCCCTTTTTAATTGCGTTGTTTATAAGTTTTATTGTAATAATAATAAATAAATTTTGAACAATTTTATTTTAGTGAGTGATTTTTAGTGTAAACACTTTATTTAATTGGATTATGCTTCGGATGATATCTAATCTACGACAGGATCTGTGACATTGGTAAGTTCTGCATGATGTATTGCCGGTTTGCTTCAAATTTAGCCTTCAAAATACCTAATGTTTAGCATAAATTTTATTTTTTGTTTCTTAGATCACGGTGTTTGTTATTTTTATAAAATTCTTATTGTGAAATTTTAAAATTTGTGTTTACCTATTACATTTTTACTCTCTGTTTTCTGACCAACACAATAGTGGCGGGAAATCAATTGTCAAATCGTTAAATTGCAGCTGCATTTGTTGTTTTTAAGCTGCTATCACAGTTTTTGCTTAAAACACACGTGTCGGCGTTATTGTTGTTAATACAACTTATTAGTTACTTATTTTCTTTGGTTTATTTCCCAAACTGTTTTCTATATTATACTAATTTGTTTGTGATGTGGTTACCTTGGGTAAGTAATAGATTTATGGTAACTAATAACTGATAATTAACTTATAACTTTTTGAATATGTACCTACATTATATTACTATATTTAAATTATGATTTTTCGAGTGGCAGAAGGATTAACGAGCCTTCGGCTCCTGACCTCGATCCCCCTGACGGGAACTTCATGGATACTTCTCCATTATTCTTTCAATCTGGAACTAACAGAAAACGCATATTATCAACGATTAGCCTTGATGATTCATCAAAGAAAATCGTCACCAATTTGTCCCTTGCTTCTGCTTCTACACAGTCATTGTACACACATCCCAGCTTTTTACATGAAATAAACGCATATATTCTTTCTGGACTCTGGTCCATTAATAGTTCATGTCCGCCGGATTGAAGCCGATCCAGCAACGGGTCTGACAATTAGACCTAATAAATTTGGCCAATTTTTACTCAGAAATAACATTAAGAACATTGTCACTGATGGAATCAAGAGTGTAGGTAGCAACTGAATATCTGTTGAATTTAGTTGTTACGGATGCCAATAATTTCCTAACAAATGAGCTTTTAACATCTCACAAATAGAAAGCTTCTGTTCTTTCTTATGGAATTACACATATGAGATATGTCAGGGGCATACCAGTTGAGTAATTGATGGATGAATTACTTGACTCTATAATTCTCCCTAATGGATGCAGCATTGTTTTAAAACCTACTGATAGTAAGAATTGAGAGACCTCTTGGGTCCCTATACGAACTGTGGTGAAGTGACAGAATAGGGCCACTTGCTTTTATTGTTCTGGCAGACACTTTGCCTCTGATAAAGTGTCCGGAGCAGTCTAGGCAAAAATGAATAAAACTAGTGATGTCTCAAGAGAGTCTTATATGCCGAGGCTTCTACCAGATTTTCAAATGTGCATTGTTCTTATGCTGAAATTACTTATCTTCTTCCCTCTTCTCCCCCTCTACATAATTACGACATCCATCCATTATTTATATCACAAGGGTTATTTTACAGAAAAACTGTTCTCCTCAAGCACCGTGCAAGAGTTGCAAGGGTTCTCATTGACAAAGATTATGATAGACAATCCCATGAGGCTATTATCAGTAGTGAACCTTCATCCCTTCCAGATTAGACCTGTGTCATTCGTGATTGATTCAGTCATTTGATTGCAATTATTTTAAAGTATTGACACAAACACATTTGAACTTTTTGTTCAACACCAAACAATGTGGGTATCACATGAAATGCAATATGCAGGGAAAGGTTTCTGTATGTGTGACGCCATCATAAATCCAATATGGCGGACGCTCCACGATAGGAAGTAATTTTTTTCAAGACCTCCAACAACATGGGTATCAAATGAAATGGGATACACAGGAGGTTCTTTAGGAGAAGGAAGAACAAATAAAATTGTCTCTTTTCATATACTTAACAATTCAAATTAGTTTCATTGTCCGAAAAATTTAAAAAGGGTTGCTTATTAAGATATTGATCTATTTTATACAAAAAGTAATTTTATCCTTTTCAATTTTCAGTCGGATGACACTTCACTCATACTATTTTTTGAGTGATGCAGTGTTAGAATTTAAATTTGTAAAACATGTTATATGTGTATGTCACTGATCTTTTCAAATGACAATAATATTATTTATCTAACTTGTTTTTCTTGTAGAAATTTTATTTCAATCACTAATTCAAATAATTTATGTTGTAAAAAAAATGTTGCAATTAGCGTAAATAACAGTTTAAAATAAGTAGTAAACAGTAGTGAACATCCTACAAGTCCTTTGGTGGTACTTTGATGTTTCATGCAATTGATGAGGTAAGTAATATTGTGCATGGCTAACTAATAAATGGGTAACACAATAGCACCCTTATAGAGCATATCCATGGCTCAGAAGTCTTGTTAAGCCATTGATCACATCTATGGTATTACTGGCTTACAGGAGATTTTGAACTAGGGATGTTACAGAAGTGGTTTTATCGGAACCGAAGTCGGAATCGGAGTTTTTAATTTGATTTGTCGGAACCGGATTCGGAATCGGAGTCGGAAGTGTAAGCAGAAGAAAGATGTAGAGCAAGTCTAATAAAATAATACGAACGAACATTCAGCCTCTTAAATTTTAGTTCAATAAATAATACACCTGCTTAGACCTAGGCGTTGAAAGTAAAAAAATCAAATTTTCTTAAATCTTAAACAGTAAATCAAATTAAATGAAGTGACTCCAAAGAAACATATTGTATTTAATGAACAAAAGTTTCGCTTCGTACAAAGTTTACAGTTTTATGTATTTGCACAAACTTCATTGAAGCAGTTCCAAATAATACTTGTTTTTGGCTTCATTGTTTAATTCAAATAAATTTGTCACACATCAAATGAAACACACTAACACTTATCGAAAATTCGGATAAGTTTCATTAAAGCGCGAACAGAAAGCACATAAGGAGAAGGCTTCCCTTCACGAGAAGCATTCACTTGTTCATACGCGCTGGCCATGGCTGCCGCAGCCGCTGTGCTTCGACCTCCGATTATAACCTCCGATTTCAAATTGTCGCAGCCGAAGTCGAAATCGGAACTATAAAATCAATCGGAAGTTCCGACGTTTCGGAATCGGAGTCGAACCTCCGTAACATCCCTATTTTGAACTTTCAGACAGTAGGTTGGTGATTAATTCTTGAATATGCACTGGGCGTGCATAGGATAGAAGAGCCATCTTCATTTGTCAGCTTGTGCCCATCATCAGGATCTACATAAAAAGGCTGCTATGGGTACAAGCTGATTAATAATATGCCTGTCTTTTGTCATCAGTGATGTCGGGCGGTCGGTTAATAGTGATTGACCATGCAGGTCGGGATGGGAAACATTTTCCATTGCCGTCTGGGTTAGCGACAATTGGTCGGGACCCTTCATGCGATATACGTGTATTGGTGGCTACTGTCAGCCCACATCACGCTACTTTTATTGTACGTGCGAATCAGGTAATTAACATATCATTTACTAGCCTCTCTACTTGTGTTATACAGGGGATTCGGATTTGTCCAATTGACTTCAGTGTTTGGGATAGAATAACTTCATCTGTTTATGTTGGTATGTTAAGTATAAAATATGTTATTTGGGCAGATTACTAAAAAATCTAATATTTTGGCAAATTTGATTTATTATGGGAACTGGAGTCAATTGAAACGAAATTTTTACATTTCAAGTAATTACATTAGTGTAACATATTAAATTCACTGCTAAAGCTAATGCTACGGAATGCTATGTCATTAGGTCATTACACTGTATTTATAATTAATTTTTGCCTGATACCTAGTTAATTCAGGGCAGGAACTTTTATATACTGGCTTGTAGTCCGGGTGTTACTGAGAGCTTCCCCAGCTCATATATCCAAAGTTCAGGTCTAGTGCCAATTGGCCGGCACACATTGGCGTAATTGTCTCTAGTATTATTATTAACTAGTGATCCCTACCTTTCTAGACTTGAATTATTTTTTCAATATCTATAAAAATATAGCTCAAGTATGTGCATATATTACTCAGGGATAGCCTATTTGTCTAAGAATTTTTAGTATTTTGCACTATGTAATCTATATTATATCTGAAAACGAAAACACTTCGATGTGCGGATAATATTTGCATTCAAAAAATATAAATTATCGCAATGTATCCTTTTAACACCCACCTCTCCCTTGTAAGGTAAAGTAAATATAGCATTTACTGCCCCTTTTATGCTACGTAAGCATTGGTATAATTTTTACAAAATCTACTTAAGTTTCTTTATTGTTATTAATGAGCAAGTAGCTATCATAGTTAATAGAAAAGTAAATAAATAAATATTACTGATGTAATCGCCATTCGGACCACCCATTCTCCATATCATCAAAAATAAGAAAAGCAAAGACCCCACCACCCCTCTATAGTGCTTACCGCTTACGTGATATTGGCATCGCCCAAATATTTAATACTGGGAATGCTGTTACAGTGCAATTTGGTTGTCTTGATGCTCTGTCCATCCTGAATGGGAAACACAAAGATTTAGTATAATATATGATTAATTACTATAATTCATAATCTCAGACCAAGAATGAAGGAAAACAGACGGAACAATTGCTCTAAGAGAGTGTCCTTAAGCTGTCCTTTTTTTGTTGACTGAGTTTCTAGACTAATGTGTACAACTATACACAGCTGAAAATGTCATTTTTGTGAATTGTAGCTAAAACACTTAAGATTTAGAAGTATTTTGCAAATAATTATTTCAGTACTAAAATGTTTTGTATGTCAAGTTAAATGAGCTGACACTAATTACGTGTGTACGCACGTAAGTGCGTGGTTGCCATACTTACTATAGCTGACTGTTTTGGTGGTGGTTGTTGCACTCAGTGAATAGAATGAGACACGATAATTCGTTTGACACATGATGATAAGCGGGAACTTATTATGACTCTGTCCATTGTGTTTCGTGGTCCCAGCCCTTAACAGTAAACAGCATATCACAGAGCAAAATAAATTATAATAATTTTTTAACAGTATAGTTTTAAAAAGTATAGGGATGCCATAGTACATTTTTAAGGTATTTGCACTTATAATTATGATATATACCAGAGAATGGAAACACCCACTCGACTTTGAAACTATGTGTACAAACAGTATACCATTACGACAAGCCTGGACCAAGTAACATATTACATACCTTGGACCAAGTATCAATGGACGGAGCTTTTGCTCTAAAAGCGTGTCCTTAGTGTCCTTTTTTTGTTGATCGACTTTCTAAATGTTTACTAATGCGCGTGACGCGTAACATGACATATTTTTATTTTTGCGAATAATATGTGAGTAGCTGAAACACTTGAGATTTAAAGAGTATTTTGCAAATAATTATTTCTCGAAATATACTGACAGTGCGTAGTTGCGATACTTACTATAGCTGTTTTACTCGTGGTTGCGTTCAATGAGATAGAAAGAAATAGGAAAATTTGTTTGAGTCACGGTGGTGAGAGCGACAATTTATTATGGCTGCGTCGAATATGTTTTTTCGTTCAAGGGGATTTGTAATATTTCAATGACAAAATTGGGGGTAAAATAGATTGCCTACGTATTAATGAGTCTGTATTTGATAGTCTGACATTAGGACATTAGTCTTTGTGATGTAGTTGTCAAGTAGATACTAAGTCGCCGTGTACGGTGTATTGTTTAGACTCAGGTGTTAGGAATTCATCAAAGGTATGGATTTCCGCAAAAATCGGTATCTTGTGATGAATTCCTAAAATTTTTAGCTATTTTCCATTTACCACCAATCGACACGTGTTTCGATTCTCAACGAAGTATCCTCAGGATATTCCAGAGATCAGACTCGGTCAGCTAACCAGCAGATTCGGTGCCCGAGTCTGATCTCTGGAATATCCTGATGCTTTGTTGAGAAGCGAAACACGTGTCTATTGGTGGTTTTTGGAGTTTGAGTAGAAAATAGCTAAAGATTTTAGGAATTCACCAGGTGTACTGTGTAGTGGAACGGAGGTAGTAAGAGATAGTTTAATTCTAACCGCCGCCATATGTTGTCACACAGAAGTAGTTGAGTGCAATGGGAATCAGCGATATTAGGTTGTAATGTGTGGGTATGTGGGTGCAGTGCGTGGTGCGCAACGTGTCCAGCGGACAGACACTGGTGAACGGGCGCGCCGTGAGCGTGGCGGCGCTGCGCCACAGGGACGTGTTGGAGTTGGGCGGGCGGCGCCTGCGCTGGGAGTACGACCGCGCCTCTCTCGCCGGCCCCGGCTCCGGCCCCGGCTCCGCTGGCGACGCCTCGGACCTATCACGTTGGCTTGTCTTTATTTTATTGATGTGTAACATCTTTCCTCACGTTTTCCTCTAATTTGTGGGTGATTTCGCGAAATAGGACGGAAGTGTGTAACAGGAAGCCGGGGAAGCGCGCGCTACTTGAATTGACCAATAGGCGCGCGTAGTGGTAGTTGGCCGTCAGGTGGTAATCGTTTTTTTCAGTATATAATGTTAATGTTGCTTATTACCAAGGTGAGATGTCAGATGTTACACATCATTTGCTACTGTACTGTAAGACTTTTTTTTACTAGCGGCTTGTCCCGACTTTATCCGGGTTGAATAATATATAATGTAATATAGCTTGTGTCCATCTGGAATAGTGTACTTTTCATATGATGAAAGAATTTTTATGCAAAACATTTTATGCGGCGCGTTAGACCGGTTTTTGGTGTGGTAACGTGGCGACGCGTCGCCACGAGCTTGTACGGAGCTCGTATGCCTATAGCGTATGCAGTGTAAGATGCAGTGTTGTTATTTATTACGGAACACGTTGCATGTGTTTTTTAAATAAAGAATAATTTTTTTCTTTGAAAATAAATCTGAATATTTTGTTGATTATACCATTTTTTTTTCATGCATATTTTCTATACAAAATAGTTTTGATGTTTTACACCTGCCAGTCGTACTGCGACGGCTCTTTTTTTCCAAATAGGCGCAAGTGGCAGTTTTAAGATAGTTGAAATTGTTACAGTTTAGAATTCATTTATGGAACCAGCAGTTTTAGATTGCGGTTTTAAATGTTACTGGATATTTCTGGAGTAGTTCATGTGGTATTTACAGTGCAAGCTCAGCACTTGCTATCAGATTATACAGTATATTGTTTGGAGATGACTGCAATATTATTTAAAACATTTTTTATTAATATGTTTGCTATTGAAATAGTGTATATAGACTGCATAATAAAATCGTGTTGTCGCTTCACTAAATGACTGGTTAGGTTGATGCAGAGTTAAAAGAGTGTCTTTCTGTATTGATCTCGGTCCTTGATCTGCTTTTCAAGACGGGGTTATGATTTCCACGAAACAATTTTTTCTAAAACGAATAGTAATATAGTGTTGAAGCGTCGTAGTAATGTAGTGACGTGTGTGTATGTGTATGTTGTGTGTACGTGCAGTGGCGCACGTGGCGCGCGCGGGGCGCGGCGGCGGGCGCATGCGTCGGGCGGGCGCGGGCGCGGGAGCGGGAGCGGGCGCGGGCGCGGGCGCGGGCGGGGCGCGGCGCGCGAGCGCGGGCGCGGGCCGCGGGCCGCGGCGCTCGCCGCACGTGGCGTACGCGCTGGAGCTGGCCGCGCGCGCCTCCATGCCCCCCGCCGTCGGTGAGACACGCGCACGCGCACACACACACATACACGCACATATACGCACACAGTGCACACATTTTAACATAAATTAATTGATATGTAACACTCCTAACTTCTCTAGAATACAATTACAGTTCATTGTGCACCACATTCATTTGTGCCACTAATCAATTATTAAAATGAATACATAGACACTTAATACACACAGTGGACTATTGCACCATTGTTTGTGACTTACATTCTACAACTTTGCCAAAAGTCACTAGTTCTAGTGTAACATCTCAAAAAAAAAAGGCGAGTCAACCCTAATATTAGTGTTTTTACGTCGCTAACACAAACCTTTGGTATATAGAGCACAATGATAGTGTTGTACATTTTCTTTTCTATTAATTGAATGTTTTTTTTTTTGTAAGGAAAACAAAGTAAACTTATCCCGTAATTATTACACCTGTAATATAACAGTCCACAGCGACTCGTTGAAACCCCGGCGGATGTATAACCTATTTCACAATAACCTTGTATATGAACTCTTAGACAAAAGCAACATGCATACAATACATAAATAAGATTAAACGTACATAAACATATCAAAACTAATAGCAGTTTGAGATATTCTATAAATTTTCCATTTTGACATAATAATAATAATAATGTTTTATTTGCTAGGATATATTAATTCCATTGTTTTGTTATATCCCACAGGTGGCGAAAAGCAGATAGCTGTTGTGCAGCCACAGAGAAGAGATACCAGCGATCATAACAGTATGATACTTTTTTCTTCTTCTTTTCTTTTTCTTTTCTTTCTTTAAATCTACCAAAATCATTTTGGATTACTCTCTGCAAGTCTAATGTCCGATTTCATCAGCCCCCCTAATACTAGTGCAAAAAAAAGGATAGGGGACTGCTGACGCCTCATTTTGTGTTTCACGAAACCTTAGTAGGCCTTATGTAGTTAAAAGATCCCCTAAGTTTAGAAACTCGATTTTTGAACCCCTATAGTTAGGTGACAGTATTATTTGCTAGTTTTTGACAATATGGAGAGTAATTTATTAGATTTTGTAAAAATTACATTTACATAGACATTAAAAAAACAGCTAAGTAAAAACAAGAAACAATGAATATTTTGACATTTAAATACACACATACATATCTTCATGCTGTATCCCTAAGGGGCGATTCATTCATTACGAAAGAGTCCCGAGGGGGAGGGGTGGCCAAAGCCAATCGTACGTAATTTGTTTTAAGTCGAAACGTGTGATTTCTAACATGAATGATGGATATTTGAGAGAAAAGTGTTAGGAGAAACAACTGAGATCTATTTTTTCTTTTTAAATGTATAATTCCATTCATACATATTTTTATTTTAAAAATTTTCATTGCGTGTTAAGTTTTTAAAACCTTTAATGTTCATTTTCACGCATTTTGAAGCTTAGAAATAAAAATTATATTACATTCTCTTCATATCTTCATCAATCTTACTTTAATTATTAGAAAGAAAAAATCCTTTTATTATCATGCAATGTGCATGCAATAGTTTGTAGCTTGTTTGACTGATAGTTTTCTTAATTTACTATTGAAAAAACTTACTTTTAATTATAAAACTGATATTCCAAAGACAATTATCTAATAATATTATAATCATAATCTAAATCGCGCTATAATATTTATATTATTACCACTAATGGTAAATTTTAAATTATCTTTTAAAGAATAAAAATTATTGGTTTTCGTCAAATTATGAGTGCAATTAATCCTTTTCTAAAACCTTACGTAAGAAGGGGGAGGGAGAGTCCGAGAAATCTTATGTGCCCTTACATAGGGTGGGTCAAAAATAGCCAAAATCGTCCTTACATAATTAATGAATGACCCCTAACGGGGTAGTCAGGGTGACAACTAAATAATAACATTGAACAAAATTAATTAAATATGAAATAATATTATATTAACTTTGAATATGTAGACGATAGAAATTAATTATGAGTCCGCAGTCCGCACTGAAAGTAGGTATTGGTAATTTAGACAATTAAATATAATATTTTTTTGATAGACACATGTTTTCATACAGCCATGATTAAAAAATAAATTAGAAATATTTCTTTTCTATTGACTCGTATATTGAAATAATAATTTGTAATATAATATTTTTTATATGAAAAGATAAAGGAATGTGTATTTTGCAAGTGAAACAATATTTGTTTTATCGATGAAAACGTTTGAAAACGAGAAATCTCTATCGAAACAGTATATTGTTAAATAACTATGTCACTAATTACTGAAAACCGTTAGATTGGTGAAAACTAATATTACCTACCGGTTGAGGGGTCCTTTTAATTTAGGCTGTACCATTAGTTATGTGACCAGTTAGCCTTGGTGACATCGAGCGTTACAATATCATCACATGGTTATTTAGAATTTAACTATTTAGGTCTAAATAATTTTTTCTGAATACTTGAGATTATTTGCTTGTGTCCACATTCTGTGCAAATATTTTAACCAGATGGCATTGACTACTTAAAAGCACGTCGGATCTCGCTCAAAAGTTTCCAACGTAAAAGAGCAACAAACTGCAAAAACCCGTGCGTCTGATAAGTTAGTTCATAATGCGGTATTTTGTGTGGAAAAATTAAGGATATAGCATGAGGATGTGTGTGTGGTGTGTTGTATTTCTATCGCAAAAAGTACGCAGCAATTTTAAAAAAAAAGAAAATGATCTGTCGTGTTTTTAGTGAGTACGATAATTGTTTATCTTAATGTAGTGATTACTTCTTTCTATCGTAATGTCGTATCAGTTTGTTCCGTTGAACATGCGAATTAGATATAAATGTAACATAATATTCAGTATTTTTAATGTATTTTATTTCTAATCCTGCAAATATTTGAAAGAGTAAAGAATATGTACATAAAAACAAACTAAAATGTTTGTTTGTGTACGGCACTGACGAGTTGGCCGCGGGTGGGGGCGGTCGCATCGCGTGTGTCGCGTCGGTGTGGGACCGCTTGAATTTATTTTGTCGCGCGATAGTTTCAATTTTGCGATAACTCCTAAGATATTAATTTTAATTGTGTGGCGTGGAGGGCAATTATAATATGCATGAAATGATTAAGGTAACTAACGTATTTAATTTGATAAGGATTAATAGAATAACTGTCTAAATAGCTTTCCAATTTACCACATTATATGTATTCATTTTTTAAACTTTAAAATGGGTGTAGTAAACTATCCTAAAAAGATAGAGATATGCCATCTCGGACTTTTCTGTAGACCTATAAAAGAGGAAAAATTCCACCATACATTGTTTTGTTATATCTAAAAGAGATTAGGCAGCGTTGTCGATGAAAGCTTCCGGTCGGCTTGATTTTTTCCGACATCTTCAACAATCATCGTCATATTTCAACTAATTTACACAAAATATTAATGAGTTATACATATATTTCTTCTTGAATCACTCTGTCCATTGGTGAAAACCGTATGAAAATTTGTACGGTAGTTTTTATGTTTATCGCGTTCAGACAGAAAAACAGACAGACAGACAGTCGCAGCGAAGGGGCCTTGTTTTATAATATGTAGTGATTTTGCATGATGACATAGTTTTAAATTATTTTCTAGGTACCACATTTCGAAATCAATGTAACCAACTGACAATATAAACATATTCGTCCTTATCCCACACACACACATACACACAGAGACTCAAACACTCCCAGATTATGCGTCGTTAGATAGAGTGCATTGTGTCGACTGCATCGATAAGCGACAGCTAAAGAAATGGTGTCGAATTTTCACTTTTTACTTTTTAGGGTGGCTTGCACCTACTATATAAACTCGATTTAAGGATTTAACATCTCGCTTGCGCCGACTATTAAACAATTGGTGCAAGCGAGATGCCAAATAGTTAATAGGTAATTTGATTTTGGAATAATTTTAGATTTTATGAACTTTTACTTTCACGTTGCATTATAAAACATCTAGAACAAGGGAAATTAAGAGCAAGCTCCCAAAAATAGTTTCTTGCCTAGGCTCTGCCCTCGCACTCCGCCACCCGAACGCGACATATATCGTAATAATTGGAGTATAATTCATATAATACAATATCATTTAGCCATTATTTAGTAAACTGTATTGTCCTTCCTGTTAGCCGCAATTTTATGTAACTTACTCGAGTAATTTAGGAGAAATATTTAAAAATCTCTCAAAAAGGCATCACATTGAAGAAAAACAAGTATCGAACGAAAATACATAAACTGCGTTATGGTTTTAGGCAGTCGATAGAAAAATGTATAAAGAAATATGTATTTGAACTTCACATTCATTAAATGTGTGCCCTCCTCAACAAACATTTAAAAACGCTAAAAATTTTGGCAGCCGGCGGGGTTATTGCCTAAAAATTTGCAGACAGCGACAGCCACACAATCATTACGCGACCGGTGACTAATTGTAAGAAAAATTGGTATCATATATGACAATTACGTATCTATTATTCTATGACCGTAAAATGCACTTTCTACGATCGATTTAGCGCCACTATGCAAATTACATTACATAAATTCTCGTTTTGACAGCAGATATCGCGCGATATTGGCTGTCGCATGTTGTCTGCAAGTTACGTAATAAGCGTGCGGGTCTTAAAGCGATTACCGCGATAAAGCGATTATTTTAGCTTGACGTTTCGGCCGCGTTGCATCGGCCGTGGTCTCAAGCAAACTTTCGTAGCAAGCTTCACTCCGTGTCCGAGGCAAATTTTTTCTCATCTTATCCCGATATGTGTAAATAATTTTTATGGCTTCCACATGCTACACTCACACTCACAAACAGATATAATTTATTAATAATTACGGATACAATTTAAGAACGGCGTGGAATAAAATGAAGTGACAAATCCTTCTTTTTCACATCCAGTTAAATGTATGGACACGTAATTGTAATGTGTAGGGAGCCTTAAAAATTATTTACAAATATCTAGGGTAGATGATAAAAAGCTGCCTCGTGCACGGAGTGAAGCTCGCTGCGACAGTTTGCTTGAGACTACGGCCACAGTATAAGTAAGCATACAATATTCTATCTTCATAGAAACGCTCTCAAACGACGCGCTCGAAATCTCGGCATTTCTCGGCATACAACAGTCGCGAGTGCGCCGCGGTTGTCGTCGGACGGCATGAGACGCTCCCGCGCATTTACTGACTAAATATTATGTTAATCAAGTTTACGAGCATAATGTTCAGTGTATGGATGTTTGAATACATCTATATTGAACCCGGAAATATTTCTCTGTTGCTAATTTGTAGGAAATATATTATCATAATGATCTAGTTAATTTATTGCTGATTTTTAATTATACTGCACACTAAATGCATTTTTTTTGTCCATTTCCTCCATACTAACTCACAAACTTTTGAAACTAGATATAAAATACTAGTAGAATTATATAAATAAAAACATATTAAATTTGCAATAACAAATGATAATATGACAATTTAATATAGTACCTATTATCAAATACGTAACCCAAGAAAAACATTCAGTCCAAGTCGGCAGCCCTATTGCGTGTTTACGCACCGAACGACCGTAGGTAATTATCTCTGGGACACTGTCGAGATAGAATACTGTTTGCTTACTTGTACTGTGCTACGGCCGACGCATCTCAGCCGAAACGTAGCCTAAATAAAAGGTGTCGCGTTAATTTTCCGCGTTTTAGATGTTTCATTTTAGGTTTTAATATTTAATAGTCTATATATATAATGAAAATGGTTTTTTGTCTTTCAATAACGTGAAAAGTACTGAACGTATGTATGTACGGTATGGGACTATGATCATTTGACGCAGAATCGTTTATATAGATGATTTTAGGCTATTTATTTTTTGAATTCCATAGACCCTTCACCATTTTTATTACAAAATTTTCATTTACTCCCAGCGAAGCGGGTGGGTAACGGTTTCTATCTTATATAATGACCTTCTAAGGTTAATAATTCGTACTAATTTTTTATTTGTGCATTGTATAATTGACATGGATCATGGTGTAGACATGTAGCATGCAGTTTTGTAAGTAATTTATTTCTTTTTTTTCTTTCTTTCACACGTGTCTCTGGTGACGGAGGTATGTTAATCTACCGATTTGCATGGTGGGTGCGGCCGTACGTAAAGGCTAAAAATTGAAAAAAAAATTTACTCGAGCACGTCAGATGTTCAGAGGGGATGTTAAGTGAACCCGAACAAAGCTCCCATTCAAAAGGCTGACGATTCGGATGTCACGCTATCTCGTGGCGGCTTTTGGGAAATGCAAAACAATTTGCCATTTTGAAATACTCGAGCGTGTCAGATTATCATATAGACGGTTCAGCTTGATGTCCTGGCCGTGCTGATTCATAATCTGATGGTTTTATATTTGATTTAATCTGACACGCTCTGAGTATTTCCGACCATCGATTTTTTTTTGCTATTCTGATCGGTTGGCATACACGCGCGGCCCTATATAAATCCTTAGATATGATGGAGGTTCTCAACAGGATGCACGGTATCCCCTCCTATATCTTAATTTGTCTAGCTTGAGTAAATTCCAAACTCCCCCATTGGGCTCCCCTACTATAAGTTGATGAGATAAAGCAGCTTGATTCTCGATATTTTAGTGCTGATAGCAGTAGTAGGTACTAGGTAGTAGTGAAAATCTATGAAATTAATGTTAGAAATGGTAGCGTCAATATAAATTTCGATAGAATTGTATAATTTTGTTCCTAGGATTTTCTCAGTGCTTCAAGTACCAGAAGATATCTGTCATTTTATATAGAACTAACCTGTCCAGTCATTTTAGAGGTCAGTACAATCCTTATTGCCTTAAGAGTACAATCTTATATATTATTTTCTGACTTCGTTTTGTTTTCCCACTTATCGAATTTTAATAATATTTGTGTAAACTTATCAAAATTTCTTATTAGATGTAGAACAGCGCGCGGTCCTGACACAACAAAGTAAGAGATCCAGAACATCAAAGAATGAATCGATGGAACACAATGACTTGTTTAACGAGACGGATAGCGAGAAGATGCGACGAAAGACAGTGAATAAAATTAGCCCTGACACACTCACCACCAAGGCTACGTTGTGGATCGAATCCAGGAAAAGTAGTCCCAGGAAGAATGTGAAGGTACAAACGCCATTGGCGCAGACAAGTCACGTGAGGAAGACTATCGGTGGTATCAGAAGAAGCACACCGCTAAGGACGGCGGTGCTGAGGAAGGGCGCGAGTCCGTTCGGCGCCAGCGCAGCGTCAGCCTCACCCAGGAACTCCAGAGGGCGCTCCACACCCAACACGAAACCCACTAAGATCGAGGCCCCACTTAAGATTGGTGAATGTTTATTTCATATTCTCCTGTCCATTTCATTCGAATTGTAATAGACCTACATCTTAACTGTAATAATCGCTTTTGTTAATTGAAAGTTCAGTTCACATATGATCACATAATAAGTATAATGGGAGACAACTAGTAGTCGTCGTCTGGTTCTCATAGCACAGGGAACCTAGTTTGAGACCAAATTTGATGATCGGTGTGTATCGTCTGGCGCATTTATTATTTAGTATTATTACTATTATAGAAATGTAGTAACTAATCGGTTATGTAACCCAATTTACTGCTACTAATATTTTATAATTTTCTTCTGAAAATTGTTTTTCTATTTTTTTAAGCTTGAAATGTAGGCAAGGAATTGTCAATGATTATACCAATAATATTATTAGACGAAGTTTAAGTATGATATGTTTATTTTCTCAGATCACACAAAGCAAGCCGCCCTCATGTTGATGGCCGGCCATACGCCTAAATCTAAGCAAATTAGTCCCAAGAGTAGCAGCGTCAAGAAAACGCCTTTATATTTGGTCAAGAAGAGCAGTCCAGTAAAGAAAACTCCACGAAGTCAAGGCCGGGCTGGTAATCGACGATCCAAAACTCCTAAAGAGGCTCCGAAGAGCAGCGGCAGCGTCGTGCAAAGCGATACCTCGAGGCGAAGCAGCAAGAGAGCGTCTGGAAGTCGAACTGTTAGTTTTCACATTTCAAACCATTCTAAAATATGAACTATTGTAATTAATTTAGGCTTTTTATGATTCTTTTGTATATAATTCAGTTATTAATATTCTAATTTACATTTGCTTAAAACATGGTTTTAGTTTTGTAATGCAATTTAATGTTTGGTTTTTCAATTATTATTATTTCTTTCATAGGTGTCATTACTAGAAATAACAGATACAGATGCACAACAGTCCGCAGTTACTGTAGAAGATGAGTCTGCATTGTTCACTAAGCGTTCTCCTCTGTCATTGAGCCCTAAAAAATCGGCAATGAAAGATCCTTCTGGCAAGAGACCAAATAGAAAAGTAGAATCTATCAAATTTGATTTGAGCAATTTGGAGAATCACACTCAACATGAATCCGATATCTCAATAACTGAGGCTACTAAAGAAAATACATATGAAGACAGTGCATCAGAAGATGAAATAACTTTGCATTTCTCCGATACATCTGCACAATCATCGCCAAAAAAATATTCTCGTACAACACTCACTCTTTCGCCGTCATTACAGCAGGCCACTTTAACTCCGTTGTCTCCAAGACCGAGGAAATCTTTGCGGGGAAGCGCCATGCTTCAAGCATTAGAAACATCGGGAAATGAAGAATCCACTACGAGATACTCTCGTAGAATAACTAAACCTTTGACCGATCAAAGCGGTAATACTACGGTTATTAACGATAACACTCATACGTTGAGTCCCACTGCAAGGCGAAATTTGGAAACATATTCCATTGTCGATTTAGTGTCAGTTGAATCTGAAGCATCAGTGTCTCTATATAAATCCGTTGGATCTAGTAACAGCAGTCCTGTTGCTTACGGAACTCCACAGAATGGTATTGGTCGAAGAACAAGATCTACGATTGATCCTGTTTTATTAGGATCAAGTACACCCTATGTGAGAAGTGCAAGACCGTCGTTATCTAGATCCCGAAGGACTTCTCGTAAATCTTCGCCGCTAGAAATTAGCTCCGGTATGTCCACTAGAAATAAAGGATCAAGAACATCTAAATCCTTAGTCACACCAGAAAACACGCAAAGACATATTTCTATCAATAGCACGAAAATTACTCGTCCCTCGAAGAGCAGGTCTCGAATCAACGACAGTGACTTACTGTTGATTTCATCACAACTAAGTGCAGATGACTCTTCACCAAGAACATCAAAACGAATAACTAGCAAAACTAATTTGACGCAAAATAGCACACGAATTGATAATGACGCGACAGTAAGCACATCTGGCAACAACCTCACTCAGGATAATGGTACAATAACTCCCGAAAACGAAAACAATCCTGAAGAAGCCGGAACACCAGTGTTGAGTATTCAAAGTCTGTTAGATTCCAGTCAAACATCTTTAAATTCGCCTAAATTGGATAAAAGAAGTAGACTGTCAACAAAAGTTAAGAGGCATACCACTGGAGGTCGGTCGGTCGGAACAGAAACATTTAGAATTGGATCTAAAAACAGGTCTCTTAATATCTCGGCGAGAAAGACCAGACTGCGGTTAAGTAAAGATTCTAATGAAACGGACCCAGATGCCGCGCCGCCTGAGGGAGAAAACGTGACACCGAAAAATACCGTGAAATTAGTGCCGGAAGACGTCAAAAATAAACATTCCACGGCCAAGAAACCGCAGTCTAAGCGATCCATCATCGACAATCTCAACGAGTCTGATATAGTGAAGCAGTTATTCAGTAGTCCAGTGAAAAGAAAGTTGTCACATAGTATGACGGAATTCTCCAGAAAACATCTCAGTGATGAAGTGCCAGTGAAGAGACCGACCCGAAACACGATTGCTCTTGGGCGGACACCTGAAAACTCAGTTCTCTTAGACCATACTGAACGATACACTCCCGAAGTTTTCGTAAGTCCTCTTGGTACTCCCGAAAACAGCCCTAATTTATCTGGAATTAGACGCTTATACCAAAGAAAGACACCGAGAAACGACTTAAGCGATGTTAAAGGTGTTAAACGATTGCTACGCACTCCACGACCAAGAAAATCCGTTAAGAACGACTTGACGAATGTGTCCGATGTGAAATTATTGTTTGCTAAATCTCCTAGAAACAGACTAAGTGATGTTAGAGGAGTGAAGGAAATATTTGCTGCACCTCTTGAAAACGATTTGACGCGTGTTGTAGATGTTAAATCCCTCTTCCAGTCGCAGCAGAAAGGAAAATCTCCCAAAAATGATTTATCAGATGTGAGGGGGGTGAGAAAATTGTTCCAAAGGAATAGTCCTCGAAATGATTTGCGAGACGTTTCCGGAGTAAAACGAATGCTTCGAAGAAACTCCCCTAGGAACGATTTGAGTGATGTACGAGGAGTACGACGTTTGCTTGGGGAGGATTTCTCCTCCCTCAGCAAATGTCGTACTCCTCTGCAACACAATGAGCAACACAACGATTTGAACGACGTGAGCGGAGTGGAACAGTTGTTTAATGACTCACATAGAGGGATATCGGATACAGAAAGTTTATTTGACGAATTGATTGGCAAACCGCGTATAAAAGTTACTTATTCGAAGAGTTTTAGAAACAGGTCAGTTCAGAAGCCGAAATCGCGTCGCGCAAAGAGCCTACACATTCCTATTGATGTAAATACATATAATGTTGAAGAATGGCTAGAGCAAGAACTCCAGAAACGTTTGCAAAGAGCGGGCTCTCATGTGTTTCATAAATTGGTGGACCACAATTCTGCGACCAGTGACAACAAGTCTAGGAATAAGTCGAGAAACGTTTCCAGGAATTTAACGCAGGAGGCACACAAATCGACAGCTACTAGTCCACCAAATGTTCCTTTACGCAGTTCTAGAAGTAGAAATAAAACACTGACAAAACTTCAGTTTGGAGAATCGAAACGAACGGAGTCCTCTTTGCCCATAAAGAAGCGGTCATTAGTTGAAACATCCCTAGAGAAAAGAAAAAGCAATATTAAAGTAAATAACCTACCAATAAAAAAGAGAGCGTTGGTGCATTCAACGCCAGTTAAGGGCACGTTCACCGTGAACTCGTCCGAACTGAGCCGAGTGTCGCCGATAATGGCCGAAACGACGAGAGACGTGAACATCGAGGAGTCTGAAAGGTAAGATGGACTGTTCATGGTTATATTACTGTCTGTCATGGTAATCAGTAAAACAAGTACCTTTGTAAAAATATGAGTATTTCGTAGAATATCTTATTCAGATATAATTTAAATGACATATCAAAAGATGGATAGTTTAAAAGGCTTTATTATTAACAATAGTTTATCATTCATATTTTATTTCGACTTAAGATATTTACACACTGTTTTAATGTAATGGGTAACCCACCAACAATCATCTTTGTTATTAAAAATACATAAAAATTAACAAGTGCTATACAATTAAAAAAATACTTAATTTCTAGATTCACACAGCTTCAAGAATCGAGAAAGGCAAAAGCACCAGCGAAGCGTAAAAAAGCTGTGAAAGGTATCGAAAGTAACCAAGAAGATGTACACGTCGAAAATGAACCAGTTAAAGTGTCGCCAAGGAAAACCAGGGCTCGAGACAACGTTCAAGCCATTGAGACAATAAGTAGGAGAGTGCGTAAGTCTCGCAACCAAGAAGTCCTCAATACTAAAAAACGCAGAAGCTCGCTGGTGATCACTAAAAAGTCGCCTGTGCTAATACCTGCCCCGGCTCCCACCAGGAAAACGCGAAGACAAGCCGCAGCACAAAAGGAATCTATACCAAAAAGTCCTGAAAAAACCCCAGTGAAAAGGAACACCCGTAGACGAACAGCATCCAAAGCGACAATCAGTGATAAATTACAATCCACACAGAGTATTAGAACAAAAATAATTAAAGCTGCTGTAGTTGTGAGTAAACCATCACCCAAATTGAAACCACAACCAGTTAGACGAACTAGACGGAGCAATGCTGATAGTGAAGTCTCACAGACACAGAACCACGACAATGTTAATATTAATGAAATACCAAAGGGAAGGAACCAACGCAAAGGAATAGTTAAGAAATCGGAAATCGATAGCGATATTGTGTGCCCAAGAAGCAAGAAAATGGCTGTCGAGAGTGACCAACCAGTGATGAAGTCTCTAAAGGAACGTAAAACTAGACCACAAAAAAGCCAACCTAAAAGTCCAGAGCCACAGCGGAGAAGAGGAAGGAAAACCGTGGCAGAAGAAATGATAGAACAAGAACCACAGCCGAAAAGGTCCCGGCGAACTGCACAAGAGGCGGAAATACCAGAGCCGAAAACAAGAAATAGTCGAAAGACCACAAAAGTAACACAAAGTGCGTCAGTAGAAAAACCAAACAGTCCCAAAAAGACTCGCAGAACCGTAGCACAAAACTCTGCACAAAACACAGAGGTTGATATTGGAAAAGTCAGTGCAACTCGCACTAGAAGAAAACAGCAAGAAAGCCAGATAGTCAGTAAAACTCGAAGTAAAAAAGCTGAGCCGCAAATAGTTGAGCCATTACCAAAACGACGTCAAAGAACTGGCGTTGATAATACAGTCATTCCCGAGCAAAGTAACAAAATGATTATTGGTACTGCGGCCCTAAAAATAACGAAACCGAAAAGTGAAGAAGTTGCAGAAACTAAAAGATCCACTCGGAGCACCAAGGTACAACAGGAAGTAGAGATAAAGCCAAAAAAGAGGCAACAGATGAAACAACCAGAAACAAGTGAAAATAAAGAAAAAAAGAGAAAAATTACTCGGGAAGTTGATATAAAAACTGTTACGGTTGGAAGAAGGGGTAGAAAGGAGGCCCAAGTGGAAACTGTGGTTGCCGAAACCAGCTCAAGAACTGGCAGACGAAAACAAAAGCTAGAAGAGGAACCAGTCTCTGTCAAAAGTGAGTAACGATTTAATTATTTAATTATAAACTATGTTACAACCCGAATGACGACGTGAAAAACTCGCACATACTCTGTCATTAACAGCCCGACAGGTTGAGTTTTCTATTCTAAAGTTTACATTCGTAAAGAAGGGTTCCGAACGATATAAATTGTACATTTCTAAACTTGATTTTTGAAAATCTATGAGACGCGCTATATTTCTTTTAAACTAGGTTTACGCCATCGACGTAAAATTGGAGACCTAAGACTGGCAATGTAGAACTAAAAATTTGCCCACCTAAAGAGTAGTCAATTGGTTACAACTCATTTAGTTGATCACATGCAACTATCGGAACAGGTTGTCTGCTTTGTGAGCTAAATATTTGAACACTTCATTAACACGCGTTCATTATTAAATTGGTTATTGAAATTAAATCATGCAATATTAATATGCTTTATTATTAACTATTTATGAACTATTTTATTCCATGTTTTACAATTAAAATATTTTTGTTTTTGTAATAAAATAAAAATAGGAACCATCTTGTAGTACTCGAACGAATCGAACCACATAATTTAATTTTTAAATCATCTTTGTTTGGGTACTTTAACTCGAACCATCTCCCCCTTATCTCTGAAATCGGTAGACTTAAAATTTTAAAACTTTTATTTGACTTTTTGGCGGGAACGGGAGAAGGGAGATTGTCATTTTATTTAGATTTTCTATTTTTGTGAAAGTGAAAAGAATGGAGTAGGTCTAAATAAACATGTGTAGCTGAAATTCTCGCGCTCTTCCAAGAAGTCTTTTATAACTTCAGTAAAGTTACTATCACTTTACTGAAGGAGTTTTACGATAAGAAAAAACTAATTTACTTGTGATTCTACTTATTAATACGTGACATTGGTAAATGCACTAAACTGTGCGCCATGCCATAAAGAAAGAAAAAAAAAACTTATTTTATAAATGTCGTTCTATGCATGAATCTATTTTGCGTCACCGATTTATGTGTCTTATAGACGCAACGCGTACATGTACGTTGTGCTGTGTAAGCGTTTGTAAAATTAACCGAATGATTCGGCCGAATATTCGGTTCTGTACATTTTTAACCAAACTGTTCGTATTCGGTGGAACATATACACATTCGACCCGTTCCTTTTAAGAAATGTGTGTTTTTCTTGAAGAAAAGTTCTGGACAACCAATGTCCGCTTTCATTACTTATGTAAATAATGAAAACGTCAGAGCCCTAATTGACGTGTACACCGCAGTGGCGACGAGAGGTCGTAAAGCGCCGGCCGCGGCCAGCACTTCTCCAGTGAGAGGCAGCCGGCGGCTCGCCGGCGAGCAGAGTAAAGGTAAAAACCTCTATTTATTTACATTCCAGCTTTGAATCATTAATTTTTTAGTCTTTTTTATGACATATATGACATCTTCAAAGTCAAAGTCAAATCAATTTATTCAAGTAAACCCAATCACAAGGTATTTTTGAACGTCAAATCTACTTTAGTTCGGTTCAAAGAGAAGAGAAAAGAAAACCTGGACACTGAGAAGAACCGACAAGAAACTCAGTCAGGTATAATTTTTTCAACATCCTTTTACAAAACGTTTATTAAAATACAATATTCAGAGAGCCAGTAAATGCATGTGCAGAGAAAATCATTTCCAGACTATTGTTTTATCTTCAACGAAATCGTTTATTTTATAGTATGATTGTCTAATCAATGTACGTTTTATAACTAATCTAAATATATTTTCTGTTAATTGAGTGACTTCTTGAGGAACTTTATTATAAAAACGAACGCAGTTACCCAAAAATGAAACATTTGACTTATGTAATTTAAATTTTGGAACAACCAATTTATCACGACCTCGGGTTTCCATACCACCAATATCGCCTTTTTTTGTAAATCGATCTATATTTTTCCTCGTATACATAATAATTTCAAAGATGTATAAGGACGGCAAGGTCAGTACATCAATGTCTTTAAAACGATCTCTTAGTGATTCTCGTGCATTCATACTGTAAATAGCACGTATCGCTCTTTTTTGTAAAATAAAAATCGAGTTAATATGCGCCGCTGATCCCCACAGCAAAAGGCCATAGGACAGTAGACATTAAACGATTGTAAACACCAATTAAATACAGGCCTTGTGCATTACGTTTAGATTTAAAATATAATAACAAGTTGAGTTACGCGACCGGATGAAGACGCGTTATGATTGGTTGAAATATTTTCGTGCCTACCAAAAATATGTCATCTGCGCGAGCGCATCGCTGTAACTTGTAATATGGTGGCAGTGTAATTGAAACGACTTATTAAATTCAACATTAATATGTAGTTTTCGCTATTTTACTACATGTTTCTCATTTAAATGTTATACCACAGATTAATTAGTTACTAACGTAAAGTTATATAATGTAAAGTTTTTACAGTTTTACTGTATTTAAAAGATTTTTAAAATTATTACTTTTCAAATCAAATTGGTTAACTAAAACCACGCACAGATATCATCGGATGACAGTAGACATAAATCCAATATAATTTCATCCGATGATGGTTTTAGTTAAAAAAATATCCTATTTTTTTCATTATTGTCCTTATTGTAAATAACTAGAGATGGGCTAGTTCGCAAATGATTAATTCAGTAGTTATACTTATTAGTTATCAGTAAAACAAACATTTTTAAAATTTTCTACTGTTTGTGTGTTTGTGCTTCTATAAAAACTACCAACAATTAAAAGAATAATAAACGTCATAAGTTTAAAAATAAAGAGTAGGAGATTATTATTGTTTGCACATCGTAAACAATAATATTCTTCTGTTATTATTCTATCTTACATTTTGAATGAATGATGTTACTCAAACATTAGAGCGAACTAATTTATGATACTAATTTGATCTAAGAACATAGGCAATCAAAACGCGTGACAAATAACCAACATTTTTTCAATCCTGTACTATATTGGATAATATTAGTGTTATTTGGGAATATTTTATAGTTTCGTTTATATAACGGACTTTACGTGTGCGCAGGTCCTACAACACGCCGACGGCGCTAATCAGTCTTCATCCATCGACTACAGTACAAATTATAATAAGAGGTAACCTCGTTTATTTTGTAGATATAGTTCGATTCAATTCAATTTGTCAAAAAGGCTAATAAGATTTAATGTTTCATTTAATTAATCGGAACATAATATTGCGTTAAGTGTATCGCTCAAAATAGGTGAATAGAACTCCGCTTTATAGTGTATTATCTTAATTAAGTACATAATAATATTTAAATAACCAGTATAGTAAAAATAAATTTAAAGTTTGTCCATATGCGGTTTAAAACAGATTTTGATTTATAATATATCCCATGAGTAGTATTTATTAATAACAAAAAAGTACATACATACGTAAAACTACACATTATTTGAAATAATAGACTTCCTCAAAGTTGCTGCTTAGAAGCTTAAAGCGGTCATAGGTTAAGGTACCCAACGGACTGGCAGCATTGCCTGTTTGAATGGCCAAACTGATTCGTTGGCGGAAGAAGCTGCCAGCCCGGCGGTCTCCCGAAGCCTCGACCAGTCTTTAAAATATCAGAAACCAGTCGATGGGCTTCGGGGCCCCAGGGACACAAAGTTTTGGCTGCAATGTGCGTAAATATGAAACTCTCAAGAGTGAGTCGCATACTTACGCCGCTTCAAGGTCTCGGCAGTGCTGGCCGCGGCACCTGCTGACTTGAATCACAATATGTAATAATATATTAACACACATTTATTTGAATTCATTATAATATGCTCTTTCTGTATACAGTTCTTAATATACACATATCAAACTAATGTAATAAAAACGAAATGTCTGTTTGCTTCTCCGGGAAAACGACTGAACCAATTACTTGTGAGTTTTGCACAAAAACTAACTCAATAAATTAAACATATTTATGTTTAGTCAAAACATAGAATCCGTAGTACAGCTGAAGCGCCACGCAAGCTAATTTATTAGCTATAGTTATTACCCATATTATTATAAGACAACGCTTTGAATCTCCCAAAATAGATCGAATTGAAGCCGGGACAATGGCCCTAGCAAATGATTAACAACTGCGCCAAAGCCACTCAAATAATATTAAATTTTATATTACAAATAAATGTGTCAAATTGTAGCGCGACGGTGTTCTGCGATTTGATTGGTCACGTCGAGTTCGGACATTGAATGTTCGAAGTGACGAGCTGTGGGCGTGGTCATTGTTCTGGTAATCTATGTATATAAAAAATGGAGGTGTCTGTCTGTAATTTCGATATAAAGGCTTTTTCTTAAACTTTATATGGTTGTACGCAATTAACCGAAATTCGAACGCTTTTTTTGAATTTTTGTTTATCTATTGTTCGGGCTAATCCGAAACGGCTGAACCGTTTTAAACGGGACTTTCATTGCCAAGTAGAGCACTCGTCAGAGAGCAGTCTCGACTACTTTTGTACTAAAAATATAAAAATTTGACGCAGGTGAAACCACGAACCCTCCCACATAAGCGTTGTCTAAAACTTACTGGTTTGTGCTTGAACTCTATAATCGTTGATACATTAAAAAATATTTTGTTTCAGGAGCAACGCGTACTCGTACATATTAATTTTATACATAATTCTTTTAGCATGTAATAATTTTAGCGTTGTATTAAATATATAGTATAGAAACAGAACGTTATATGATGCCAATTCGTATTTCTTAACATGTTCGTAGGTTCGTTTCTCATTTGCCAATGTGCCTTTGCATGTGAACTGCATTTACATCTATGAATTTAAGATAATCGTTCATGGTTTCTTATGTGACATATTCGTGTATTATAGTGATGGGTCCGATATTTTAAAAGAATTGGTATCCGGATATGTGTGTACATTGTATATCCAGCGTTGCGGACCTACATAAGGTCTGGCGTCCACGGACTTGTATCAGTCCGACCACTGGGTATTGTATCATGGCTAAAAGCTAGGGTTGCCAGATGGGAAAAGCGAAATATTTCTATAATTTAAAAATGCAGGAAAAAGAGGAGGACCTCTGCTGGTATACCACGCTATTTTAAAATTAACTACTTTTAACTTTCAGCTTTTGCACACAAACACTCAATGGTATTCACTTATGAAAAATTGCGAGATTAATCAAAGTAGTGAAATAATTATTTACTTTACATTCCACAGTCAAATAACATTGTAAATATTTGCGTCAGTAATGTACTGCAACATTTTATTGATCTGTCTAAATACTAGTTCTACCTATCTTTGTTCGTCGTCTTTAGGTGCATGTTTGAATATTTCTTAAAGACAGCAGTATTCGATATACAGCCGCTGCCGCCCGGCGCGAATTATATTAAAACGAAATTTTGAAACTACGTAATTATCGGAAGAATTCAGTCAAACCCCGTCCATCTGGTAACTCTACCAACGCGCCTTATCTGTGTTATTTGCCATTTCACTCCGGATACGTCTCCGATTAGAATTTCCATCAATACCATAACATAACTCTTGTGAATTGTTCTTAAAAATATTTATAATTGTCCAAATATACTTCTGTTTTTGTTAGAAAACCAAACAAACAAATTTCTTATCGTGATGTTTAAGACGTTTCCAACGAGTGCAATTTTAGTTAAATTTCATCTGCAATAAGAGGCTAATAACACCTCTTGTTACAACTTTCTGGACAGTGTTAGAATTCGATTAGTCTTAATATTTGTATCAATATTAAATTGGATTGAACTATAAACGTGTGTGTGTACTAGGCTGAATGTTGATAAATAAATATATAAAACTTTCGCACACAGACGCGCATGCACGCACACTCAAAAACAGTCACTAATCAAAATCATCTATCGATATTGAAACGTCCTAAATTAGGGTCTTGTTCGCGCGCACCCTTATAATTTTCAAGTTCACATAAATGTATTACGCAGTGGACGATAATCTTTATTTTCAATCTGAAAGCCTCAATTGTGAGTAGTTTGAAATGCATAGTACTTGATTTTACAATTTTTTTATGATATTTTGACATCAACTTTGAAATAAACCTATGACTTATTGCATAAAAAATACAAATCTCATCCAGATTTAAAATATTATGTCATTTCTTACCACCACACGTCTCACTAGATTGTAATTTGAAAGCTTAAATCTACGACTTAAAAACTGTAAGTATTCACAATATTACAGATAAGTTATAATTTTGTTCGTAGTCTTCACAAGATTTATTCATTTATCATTATGAAACTTAAAAAGCAGAGAAAATTGAAACCAGAGAAAGGAAACTTATTGTAAAAAAACGTATGTAATCACCAGCTTATTTACACGACATTAACCGCTCTTGAGCGGAGTACCCTGTACCCTAAAGTTGGGGTTACGTTAGGTGTAGTGCGACGGTTACATTATAGACGCGTTCTGCGACAAATGAGGGCTTAACTACACCTATCACAAAAAGAAATATACCGATAGAAAGTTTGATATATAAAAATGTCACTAAAATAAATATAAATACGGATCTCGGAAACAAGTTATTATAGCCTCTTGAGGAATATCAGATTTTCGCAAAGGCGTTTTGACAATTTACACTATCCCAAAATATTACGAAAGTATATAAATGTAATACTTGTATCATTTAGACTTTGTTATCTATCTATTGATATCACAATTATATAAAACACTTAAATTTTAATTAACCGAACATAGCGGTCCCGCAGTTGGGAGTGGCATCGAGTAATCGATGTCCGTGCGCGTGTTTGTGCACTATTGACCGAGAGAAACCGATAATAACGTATTATAACCGACCTTTGTTACATTAATCACATTCAGACGTGTCTAGTCGCATTCAATAACTTGTGACTAATAAATCTATTAAGACCAGAGCTGCTAGACAAGTGGAAACGCTTGCTGGCTATGTTTTATGCGGCGGTTTTCGCACGACTACTTTTCGTTTGATTTAATAGAAAGTTAATAACGTTTGACTACACATTTAAAATTCGTTACGCTAGATCACGTGATATTTGTCATTTTATTCTACTAACGTTTACGACATTCGAGCCACTTGTCTAGGCCCCCAGGGGCTGCAGTCACAAAAAAAATCGCTTGCCATAACGATAAGCACGTACACTGCGAGCTGTCAAATTTGATCGTAAAAACATTATCAACAATCGTAAAGTTGACAGTTACGATTCGATATGATTCCAATCACAATCGATAGTTTTAATGTTCTTTCAAAATCGTTAAAAATTAATCGTTATGACTTATCAACCGAAATCGGTCGTAAAGCTATCGCTATCTATGTCGAAACTGCAGGGGCTGGTCTTAATTATATTTATTACAAGCCGTTTCCCGCCCGCTTCGCTGGGCGTAAGTGAAAATTTTGTACGTAATGGTACATTATTGTTTGAAAAATGGTGAAAGGTCTATAAAATTGAAAAAATGAATAGACTTAAACCATCTACAAACGATTCCGCATCGAATGGTCGTGGTCCCATGTCGATCCGTTCAGTAGTTTTAACGTGATTGATGCACAAAGAAAACATAACTTCATTATATATATATACACGGTGAATTTTTTCGCATTATGCAAACTTAAATATAATGATCTGTGATGAAAATAAAAATATACGTATTTTTTTTTTTAGTGTCGTTCAGTACTAAAATCATAAGTTATGACACCACAAAGTTGTTTCAAAATAATCGCGACGTTCAAGCGCACCTAAGCTCAGCTGGTCCGCACGCCGCCGGGTCGTTCACCTCATTCATAAGTTGCAAATTTTCCCTTCATACTTTCACGGGCTTAGGACCGTCAAAATGCAAAAGGGTTGTTCGTTTTTTTGTGATTTGAATGTAACTAATAATTGATTAAAAGAAATTTAATAAACAACTTGTTTAAAGTAACAAAATCAGATAATAGCTTTTGCATTCAGGTGTATTTAAAAAATTTGAATCAACTTATGTACAATTATAAATAATTAAAAATGAAATAATCGCCTATTCACTAAAAATCAAACTTAATTATACAACTTTAACAAATGTTCAAAATGCAATCCATTTCTTTCTATACAAAGTCTAGCACGTTTTTGTACATTTTCTTTTAATTTGCTGAGCACTAAATTGTTATTTTTCACTTCGTCAAACGCACGTACTATAAGCACTTAAGTCTGCAAGGCTTTGAGCACAGTACAAGTAAGCATACAGTATTCTATCTTCATACAAACGCTCCCAAACGACGCACTCGAAATCTCGACATTTCTCGCCATACAACAGTCGCGAGTGAGCCGCGGTTGTCGTCGGACGGTATAAGACGCTCCCACGCATTTACTGACGAAATATTATGTCAATCAAGTTTACGAGCATAATGTTCAGTGTATGGATGTTTGAATACATCTATATCGAAACTGGAAATATTTCTCTGTTGCTAATTTGTAGGAAATATATTATCATAATGATCTAGTTAATTTATTGCTGATTTTTAATTATACTGCACACAAAATGCATTTTTTTTGTCTATTTCCACCATACTAACTCACAAACTTTTGAAACTAGAAATAAAATACTAGTAGAATTATATAAATAAAAATTTATTAAATTTGCAATAATATAAAATGAAAAGATAATATGACAATTTAATATAGTACCTATTATCAAATACGTAACCCAAGAAAAACATTCAGTCCAAGTCGGTAGCCCTATTGCGTGTTTACGTACCGAGCGACCGTAGGTAATTATCTCTAAGACACTGCCGAGATAGCATACTGTATGCTTACTTGTACTGTGCTTTGAGCCTCTTTGAGCCAAATGTAACACCGCACCATCACGTAATATTCGCGGTGTGAGTACCTACTCGCGCACGCGACCAGCGGAATACAGGAGCGAAAAACAAGAGCGATCATATGACACAGGGTTGCGCGGACGACTGACGACTGACGCGACACGCGACCCCCTGTGTGCGTGTGTGCGCGGCTCAAGCGCCCACCGCCCCCTCCGCTACCCCCGTGAGACGTTCCTAGGAATTCTGTGCGACCTACGTTCAAGGACGTGGCCAACCAAATCTAAATTGAAAGTCATACAAAATTGAAATTACCTACTAGACTTTGTTTAGAGAGAAATGGAGTTTGATTTTTAGTAAAGGTGTGATTATTTTATTTTTAATTAATTAATTGTTACATAAGTTGATTCAATTTTTTAAAATACGCCTGAATGCAAAAGCTGTTATTTGATTTTGTTACTTTAAACAACAGATTATAAAATTTCTTTTAATCAATTATTAGTCATTGAAATCACAAAAAATCGAACAAACCTTTTGTAATTTAACGGTCTCAAGCCCGTGAAAGCAAGAAGGCAAAAACGTCGCGATGATTTTGGGAAAATTTATGATTTTATAAATTATAATTTTTGTACAAAGCGACCCTAAAAAAAAATATCTGTGTTTCTATTTTCATCACAGATCTTAATATTTAAGTTTCCGTAATGCGAAAAAATTCTCCTGTATATAGATGACGTTACATGTTTATTCTTAATTCGATATGAAATGCCAAAGTAAATACAATACTGTGAGAAATATATTAAAAAAAAATAGCTATATGAGCTAGATTGTCTGGGTCTGTCTCAAAATAATTGTACTTTTGTCAAAAATAGTCCTACAATTAAAAAAATGATAATATACGTAACAATAATTCAGAGTATTTATTATCAGGCGAGCATAATAACTCTTCGAAAAGACGAATCGTACCAAACAACAAATAATCATTTTATTAGTTTCTATAAAAAAAAATCTATCAAAACCTTGTAGTGCTTTCGACATTCCAAGAGCGGTTAAGGTCAAGGTTAGGTTGGCGTTTCCTTTCTGTGGTTAATATTTTCTCTCTGTATACATAACTCTGTAAGTACATAAATATATCGATCTTGGTGCCAATTATTGTATAAAATATTAGTCATTCTCATTAGACATTGGCGGCAAATTTGTAAGGGCCAATAACATACTGTCTCCAAAAAAACTAACGGTTTCCTGACGCCGCCAATGACAGCTCACGGTTTGGTGCGTAAATAATATATAGTATGTCAGAAACGACAGGGTAACTGGAATTTTACGAACAGTTAATTTTTCGGACTATATCTCCAATATTTTTAATAATTATTCTTCTTATATGGCTTTTGATTGAATTATCGATATTGTATACGTTTTATTTATAGTCTGTGTTGTAATTTTCATGTTTTAAAATCTTATAAACCACTGTAATATTACAAATTCACTATAAATTTGCACCCAACGTTAATTACTCAATAGGGAATATGCATGTATTTTTGTTATGATACTGAACATAAAAATAATAAGTCTCAGAAAAATTGTTTACAAGAATTTACGGAAGAAATTACTTAATTTCATTCTGTTATAAAGATGCACTAAATGTTAATATTTACAAACTTAAAGTCGCTGTTTAAAATTTCGACTTGTAAAGTATTACAGGTTAAACGCCCGCCATATTTGAGTGCGTTGTAACGTCACAAGGCGGGACGTTGTGAGTTTACTAAGTACAAAAAAATGTCTTGTTATATCCACAGAAAATTTGTTTATAGACCTGCCTTGTAACTCCTTAATTGGTCATGGCGACGCGATATTCATATTTGCATTGTGATTTAACAGAAGAAATTAAGCTTTTTGAATGTGATTATTTATGAACAATACATATAAAAATAATAAAGCCTTTAATTGAAACCATTGAGTTTATATGTATAAAAAATATATTTGAAAATTACTTTTCATGTGTATTCCACACTGTCAATGAATAACGCTTAGTAGAGGTGCATTTTGTGAAATTACAGGGGATTATTATAGCACAATTAAATTTTATTATATTTTATGTTTCATAATAAGGTAGATTAGGATTTTATCGCACGTTTTATTAGCTATATTCTGATAATGGTTGCTCAGTTTTGGACCAATAATGTTAATGGTTTTATTAGCCGAGAACTTAGCATGCAGAATTTGGGTTCAGGTTTGAGGCTGAGTCTGTTGAGGAATTATTAAAATGTTAATAATTATGGCGTCAATTCGCTATTAATATAATTGTGTGCTTAATTATCTATATTTTTGTTTTGAAATGATGGAAATTATGATATTGTATTTTTAGCATATATTATAACATTGTGTTCGCTGATAAAAAATTTTCTTAGATTCTGTAATTTGAAATAATGAATATTAGAGTATGATAGTTTTATAACATTGAATCGTACAAATGTGTCGTTGGTTAGTTTTAATAAATAGTGATAAATTATGTAGAACTTGCGTTTTTATTATTGTATTTGTGAAAACTCCTTGGAATAGCAGTTTATCTCTAATAAATATTTTATTATAATATTGTTTGTGTCAAAAAGAATATAGAAGCAATTTTACGTAAAAATCTTATGTTCATTTTATACATAAAATGAATGAAGTTATTTACATTGGCCATTAGAATGAAAGGTCTTATACTAATGGGAAGATGGTTTTCATAGTGGCAAAATAATGAGACTATCTGCATCGAAAAAAATGAGACAAGTGACCTCAAACGAATTGTGATATAATAAATATTACATTACAACTAGACGAAGCGTGAAGATATGTATGTATGTACAACTAGACGAAAGTAGACAATAAAAGATATAGAAACTGTCTTATAATTTTATTACACTTATCATAGTTTTAACATAAAATATTAAAATACTTATCACTAAAATACTTATCTCTAATAAATATTTTATTATAATATTGTTTGTGTCAAAAAGGATATAGAAGCAATTTTACGTAAAAATCTTATGTTCATTTTATACACACAAAATTATTATTTATTTAAACAAAAAGGTATTTTGAATTTATATTTAAAAAAGAAAAAAATATTCTCTATTTTGCGCCGCGCGCGGACCTTGAGCGGCGAGGACAGGCGGAACACGGCGGGCGGGAGCGCGGCCAGCGCGCCGAAGGGGCGGGCGGGGCGGGGGCGGGGGCTAGCGCCGCGCGCGGACCTTGAGCGGCGAGGACAGGCGGAACACGGCGGGCGGGAGCGCGGCCAGCGCGCCGAAGGGGCGGGCGGGGCGGGGGCGGGGGCTAGCGCCGCGCGCGGACCTTGAGCGGCGAGGACAGGCGGAACACGGCGGGCGGGAGCGCGGCCAGCGCGCCGAAGGGGCGGGCGGGGCGGGGGCGGGGGCTAGCGCCGCGCGCGGACCTTGAGCGGCGAGGACAGGCGGAACACGGCGGGCGGGAGCGCGGCCAGCGCGCCGAAGGGGCGGGCGGGGCGGGGGCGGGGGCTAGCGCCGCGCGCGGACCTTGAGCGGCGAGGACAGGCGGAACACGGCGGGCGGGAGCGCGGCCAGCGCGCCGAAGGGGCGGGCGGGGCGGGGGCGGGGGCTAGCGCCGCGCGCGGACCTTGAGCGGCGAGGACAGGCGGAACACGGCGGGCGGGAGCGCGGCCAGCGCGCCGAAGGGGCGGGCGGGGCGGGGGCGGGGGCTAGCGCCGCGCGCGGACCTTGAGCGGCGAGGACAGGTGGAACACGGCGGGCGGGAGCGCGGCCAGCGCGCCGAAGGGGCGGGCGGGGCGGGGGCGGGGGCTAGCGCCGCGCGCGGACCTTGAGCGGCGAGGACAGGCGGAACACGGCGGGCGGGAGCGCGGCCAGCGCGCCGAAGGCGGCGGGCGCCAGGCCGGCGGGCGCCAGCGCCTGCAGCGTGCGCAGCTCGCCGCCGCCCCAGCCCGCCGTCTCCAGCATGAATCCCTGCGCACACCACCACACCATTCACCACCCGCCACTAACGGCTCGACCTTATGTCCAAGTAATAAGGACGATTTTTATATGACACGAGATACGCAACTTTTAGTGCTTATATATCGAGACCTAAGCTTTGCACAGCTATGACACATTGCTAGGTTTAAGGTCTACTATCGAATGGTATAAGCCAAATTAAGAAAAAAAGAACAAATTTGTACTTCGAAGATTCCAGAGCGATGACGTGTCATATACCCATGACTCATTTGATATCTATATTGTGTTCTGGACATCAGTTTGTATGAAGGAAAATAAACTCTTTGTACCCTTAACCGGCACGTCTTACCCACAGCTCGTAACAATATGTATAGTATAGTTTATTTTCAGTACTTTTTTAGACTATTTTCTAATTATTTTTAATTATAATCAATTTTTTTGAAGTCATACTTTTGACGCGTTTAGAAAAATAAACCAGAATGTAATTTTTAGCTTGTGACGAAATTGCGCGCGCTGATGTAACACGTAATTTATTATTTTTTATTTCATTCATTTCCAGGTTTTATTTTTTATATGTGGCCAGTTTTGTTTAAAAACATCAAAGAAGTACAACTTCTTATGTGCGTAAGACAGACACATTTACACATTTTTTTTAATGTGCATGTTGGTTTTTATGTCGTATATACCTTAAGACAGCCATTCCCAAAAAGGGCGATTACGCCCCCCTGTGCGCGCTGCAGGCCTAAAGGGGGGCGGTAAGAGACCCAGAAAAAAAATGGGGGCGTTGTGTAGAGGCCTGGGGGGTGATTTGTAATTTCATTTAGCTAGGAGGCATGTTAGACAACGACTGCATGAGCTCTCGACGTAGACAAAATAAGTTTGGGAACCAGTGCTTAAGGGGAGTGAATACTACCTGTGATTTATTGCAGTGTGTTTAGATAATGAAAGCATGCATTGTATGATACTCTGTTGTACACCTTATAAATAAATAAAATACGCGTCACACGTACTCGATACAACTTATGCGTATGCTTGGAATCGTTGGGATAGGTACATCCAAATCCGAAACGTTTGAACTGTTTGGGTACACGTTCTCTAAATGCTTGAAAACGTCTGAGAATATTTAGAAGCATTCGAGGATGTCTGAATATATTCGAAAATATTTGAAAATGTTATTCAAATTTTAAAATGTATAGTAGGTACTTTAAAAAAACTTCAAGTTATATAATAATCGATGACAAAATAATCACAATTGTTAGCAACACCGACGGATAAACATAAAGGGGAACACTGGCGCCCTCTATCAGAGCGCGACGGTGTTCGTGACGTCATAGACAAGAACAACTGACGGCTTGTTCCCCACTACCGCTCGAGATTATGTTAAAACTCGAGCGCTCCAAGCCTCTATTGCTTTTTACCTTCACGACTGCAGCACGAAGTGTTCGAATACAAATTGATTAATTATTAATTGATATTAAATATTAATATTAATCGATAATTTAAGTAAAGTTTGGAGTGTTCCATTGCTATAAGTATCTAACTTACTATTTAATTTTATCGTAGCTAACACAATATCGTTTAAAAGTGCAACCATTTAGACCTGAATCACTTCTCACAACATAGCCTGTCCGTTAGATGTGAATACGCTTATAGAAAATGTAGATATATACCTACATTTATTTACGTTGATAGCCCAAACATAAAATATATATTTATGTTTGGTAGCCCAAACAAAGTCGTTAAATGTGAATACGCCTATACAAAATGAATGTAGTGATATTTTTTGAGTGTTGGTATGCACTGGACACACTTCGTGTCTGTAGTACTGGTATCATAAGAAGCATAACTTACCTTGACGCACTTGAGCACCAGTTCAGCGCGGCGCACGCACCACGCCGTAGTCATTTCCTGCAACATTTAAGTTTTAATATTAGACCGACGTTTCTAGCCTTCGCATTCGCAAGCCGTGTTCGCTGTAATTGGGTCTGCATCCTGGCATCTTATTTAGAAAGTTTAGATGTGAAAAATTTTAGATGTGGGCCTGTTGGCGAACCAATTAAATAACTAATTAAATAAATAAAATTTCAATTTGTGAGTTTTGGTGTGAAGTTGTTTTGGTTTAGTTTCGATTTCGGTAGTGAACAAGCCGAAACTATATTCCGAACCAACAGAAATTATTTCCCGCTAAAATAGCTATTCGGAACAGCATGTAGAGGGTCAGTTGTTTTATGACTGTCTGAGTCATTACTATAATGAATTGTAACCCTTAACGCTGTGACATAAGCTTCATTTTTATTTGCTATACTCAAATTTTATTCCCATTTCATTTCATTCCATAATGTTGTAGCCGTATTGCTTCTGTCTGCACGATGTAGGTAGATAGAATGGTAGATAGTCTATTGGTAAGGATTCATAACGCCATAGTGTTTGTTCACATCTCATGTCTAATATTAATTTTACAAACTATATTATATGCTATGTACGTGATATAATAATCTCATTGCAACAATGCGTACATTTATTTTGCCAATATTTACATAAAAGTCATGCAGACATTAAGGAAACGCATGCAGCATATTAGCTGGCATAGGGTTCGGCGCGAGGAAGTCAGCCGACGGCACCAATGAGTTGTACAAGTGTGTCAGTGTGATATAACTATATCTATGTAGTACCTACGACATTTAATGTTGAAAACAATCGCTATATTCCACTCATGGAGCACTGAACCTATAGAGACGAAATATCGGACCATCTTATTCACCACTGCTCAGTTTATTTACACTAACAAATATCAACTCGCTCGCATTAAGCTGTACATAATAATACTGGACCTGTGTTTACATATCTGTATATTGTGATAGATATTTAAATATTTATGTAATGGCTTATTGTTTTATTCCGTAGTGTGGCAAAAACAGCAATAAATCAAACTAAACCAGAACGCAGTGTGGGGTCACATTAACATATGTCTTTGTCAGCTAAATTAAGCGATGTATCTTAGTTGTTAGTCTTAGTGTCTATGTTGAACTTCCGAATCAGATGCGATTATGACGTCATCTATGAATGTAAATAAAAGGTCGAGATCTTTGAGCACGGAATGATCTATAAAACGCTGGTAGGTTTGACTACCATTGCGTAAACCGAACATATTTATTTATTCAATACTGACTTGCCAACAGGTTTTACACCGGAAATTAGATTTTTTTCATGGAATTACAACTAAATATAGTGAATACCCAAAAACAAGCAAGCACAAGCACGTGTTTACTTTACAGGAAATGGATAATACAACATGAACTGACGGTTTTTTTTAAATTTAAAGGTACAAATAAAATAAGATACAATCTGTCCAGACTACTTAATGACTATGATTAAAAAGTATATGTTTAAACGTGGTCAAGGAAAAATTGAAAACATCCAAGTGTGTAGACTATTGGATTGGATATTGTGCTCATTTACATTCTAGAAAATTTACTATAGAAATCCGAATTAGTTCTATAAAATGGTAGTAAAATATAATGAAAAGGAGTGAGGTGACCTCGGAGCACTCGTGGCGCAGCAGCAGCGGCAGCGACAGCGTGCTCACGTCGTTGAGGCAGGCCGCCTTCACGATGTTGCGCAGGCCCAGGATGGCCGGGTGCCGAGACGAGATCTCGCCTGCGCGCGCGCACCGCACCGCACGCACACATGCACACACACACACGCACACACACACTAGGATTTATAATTTATCTATACAAAACAGGAAACTGACCAATGGTCTAATTTAGGGTTCAACTTATTTTATCCAATTGAGTGAGTGTCCTGTCAACACACAGACCAAGACAAATTTGTAAAAATCCAATATTTTTGTAAGCAAATTCACGAAAATCAATATTAGGTTTTACTTCAAAATTAATAAATTTAGAATTTTTAAAAATTTATTTAAATAGATGAAAGTCTGTATGGAAATTCTGTTGCTTTTCATTTATACCATAAATATTTGTGTTTAGGCTTTTTGTTGGAAATCGACTTAATTCAATTTTTAAGAAATCATTCTCTAAGGAAGCTTAATCATTCATTATGGGTTATTGTGAGGAGTTGCAGGATATTATTAATTTTTTCTGTAATCTTTGTAAGGTTTTTGATTGTTAGTCATAAAACTCTTGTAAGATTTTTGTAAAATTATGAAGTGTATGACATTGGTTTTGGTCTTGTTGTGTTCTATTTCTTTGATTGAGATTTAAAAATGGAGAATTGTTGACAGGATCAACTAAATATTAATTTTAGGTCGTTTCCTATTTTTGGTTTGTATCAATAATTTCCTATTTATACTTGATGATCTATGTGAAGTAACGTTATTTGTGGATGGCATGATATTAGTGTTATTAGGCAAAAAATATATTGACGTTAGTTTACAGAACAGAATTCTTGTTGATGTTTCAAGGTTATTCATTTCTAGTAATTTCTTACTCAATATACAGGGTGTATATGAAAACGGGACAGTTACTTTAATGGATGAAAGGGCATAACTTTAGTACGTAGTTACAAAAAGAATTATCGAAAAAAACGTATCTGTTTAAGAGTTACGACCGTTTTAATTTTCAAATGTTATCCCCACCATTTCTCGTAAAATTGGGTCGATCGTGTACAGTTACAGATTTTAAATCTTACGTTTTTTTTTATTTTGTAATAATTTCATCCGTTACTGAAATACAGCCTGAAAACCCCCATTGGGGTATATACGCATTGTTTTCGAAAATGGTTTTCAGGCCGTTTTTTTCGATAATTCTTTTTGTAACTATGTACTAAAATTATGCCCTTTCATACATTAAAATAACTGTCCCGTTTTCATATACACCCTGTATATCAAACTAAATGTATTAAATTTATCATTTTTTATAAACTTTCATGGTATGGCGCACAGATTAGCGCATTTGCCAATGTCACGTATTGGAATCGTTATCGTAAAATTCCTGCAGTAAAGTGATAGTAGATTTTACTGAAGTTTTATAGGACTTCTTGGAAGAGCTTGAGAATTGCAGTTATACATGTTTATTTAGAGCTACTCCATTATTTCACTTGCTCAAAACTTTAAAACACAATATACTATCACTTTTGTAATTTGAAATTCCCACAAATGTAAAAAATAGAACATCTAAATAAAATGACAACTTCACTTCTCCCGTTCCCGCCAGTCTTTTATAAAGTTAGAATACCTTTAAGCGAGGAGTCGTCGACGACCAAGTGGAAGACGACGTGTACCTCGGGCAGGTTGCTGTGGCGCGTCACCACCACGTCCCCGGGCTGCGGCCCGCGCGCGCCGCGCCCCCCGCGCCCCTCGCGCCCCCCGCGCGTCTCCACCTGCGGACACGCGTGTCTGTACGTGCGCGCGTGCGCGTGCGCGTGCGCGAGTGCGCGAGTGTGACGCACCTCGGCCCGCAGCGCGGCGGCCGCGCGCGCCAGCTGCGCGTCCACGTCGGGGAAGTGGTGGTCGGTGGCGAGGCGCGCGGCGGCCGCGGCCGCGCCCGCGCCCGCGCCCGCGCCGCTCGGACCGTCCACGAGCGCCACGCACGCGCACAGCTCGCCCGAGTACAGCCCCAGCGACGTCTGCAGCCGCCGGCCCAGCTCCGCGCCGCTGCACGGGCCCACGGACGCATTACGTCACTACTCCATTACCACATAAAGGACTCATTGTGTGTGCGTGTGTGTGTGGAGCGCCACCGACCGGTCCGCGAGGTCGAGCGCGCGGTCCGCGCGGCACAGGTCGGCCAGGTCGACGGCCGCGAGCCGCACGTTGTGCGTCTGCTTGAGCTGGCTGCCCAGGTGGATGGTGAACGACTCCTCGAGGCGCGGCCGCGGCGTGAGCGGCGCCGATACCACCGCGCGTTCCACCGGGAACATGCCCAACGGGGAATTGCTGCCGATTCGGTTACAAGTTAGCTACACGTATATAAAATTACGACCAATATTTGTATATTTGTAATCGCGTTCTCGAAAACTGCTCTAACGATTATAATGAAATTTACAATATAGAGGTTTACAGAGACAAAAATCGATATAACTGGATCTCAATTCTAGAATAATTAATTATGTCCATGTTTGTCACTAGCACTTGAAAACTTACCTGTAAAATGTGATTGACAATTTCGCACCATATCAATAACACACTAGCTAAAAGGTAACCTTACCCTTTAACCGAGAAATACCCGGGTTCGAAAGGGTAGATTTACCCTTTAGCCAAATAATCGGGTAATGTGGTCAAATCTTTTTGGTTGTTTTTTTTATATACTGTAGTGTAGTATGTACAATGTTATACTTATAACAAATGTATTTCAATGATAGTAATAAAAGGCAATCGATCGAGAACAGTTGTTTTTAATAAAACAATATCCCCTCAATACAACCAAACCTAATAAACACCAAGCAAAGCTCGCTAACCCAGGTACTACATACTCACTTATGCTATGCACAAGACTTCGTATGCACGAACCATAGAAATATATAGCAATGCATTTTTTAATCAAAATTAGCCTTGGCTTCAAGTGGAAGTGATTTAGAACAAATATTTTACATCTACTGAAGTCTCATTGAACTACCAATGACTGAAGTTGTTGAATACAAGACTTGAATAATTAAATTATGAGTAGAGTCTAACTTTAAAACTAACCTCAGAAATCATTTTTGGGTGAAACTATGGTTTAATATGATAACATCGTCTAAAAATTAATTTAAAAATATCTAAGAATCATTGTCAAAACAGGAAACATAGTAACAACACTTTACATTAGTAAACTAATTAATCTGTGGTAACACTAAAATTTAGCCCCCAAAGGAATTGCAAACAAGTTACAAACTTATTTCTGAAAATAGCCAATGGTTTTTTAAACTTTCATAGTAGAAAATAGATCATACAAGGAAATCTTAGTTTGTCATATTTGTCTGTTAGTTTGGCCACAGATTAATTAGTTACTTTGTTATTTCACGACTCTATTTCGGTACTTTATGACATTTTGGAAATTTGCCTGAAAGACACCAAGTGTAATATACTGATAACCTAAAAGCACAAATGAAAATGAGAAAAAAGTGTATGTGTACTTCATGTACGCATGTAAGAAGTTATACTTCTTTGATGTTTTCAAAACTGGCCACATATAAAAAAGCAAAACTGGCCACATATAAAAAAATAAAACTGACCGCTTGAAATCAATGACTAAGGAAACTAAAGGACATGAAACAAGTACAAAATAATCGTGCCACCTAAACTTCAAGTGTCGCAAACAATGGCTGCCGATTAGTGATGTCCCAAATATCTACTATGTAGATGTCGTTGTCAGTTGTTGAAATAAGTATTGTTTCCGCACCAGTATTGAAATAAAAATCATTTTATATGATATCTTCAGAAAAAGGAAGGGCTTTTTTTTTGTGTCATAGATTTGTAAAAAAGTACTGAAATATTGTTCAAACTGAAAACAGTAGTCAGCGTAGTTCGATGCTATCGGCATATAATTAGAATCTGCGCTTAAGGCGATTTTAAGGTGTTATTAGCAACGATAGCAACAGGCGCCTTCAAGGATAGCCCCTTTCTGTCCTTCGATCATTTTTGTTCCATTTAAATGAACCCTACATACAAACAAATTACTTAGGTACTTCTATTTGTAATACTTAATAGTACGTCCATGATTTTTACAGACATGATAAAATTGCTTTTTAAAAGAAACTCATATTTTTATGAAGCGCTTTCATAAATGTTGAAGGCCAATGAACATAGGTCAAAGTAGTTAAAGAATAGCACAGTCCTTTTAATGCTTTTCTTTTCTTTACATGTATAACGTTACTTCTTCTAGAGGTGATGGTGAAATTAAAATAAGTGCTATGAGAAACATACATTCGGACCAACCAAATCTATAGCCATGGCGTACTGTAGCACTTTGATAAACTAAATACTAGAATATTTAATTTTACTAAAAATTAGTGGTCTTATCACACAGTAATTGGGAATAATATTTCAATTAGGAATAGAACACTGTGGACTTCTATTATTTGAAGAATTCTCAAATTCATTTAAGTACTTCCAGAAGTTACCCCGTATATAAAAACAAACAAATTTTATTTCTTTTCGTTGTAAAGAAATAAGTAATATTGTACTCGTAGTTTATAATATTATTTAGCGTAGAAAATCCATAATATACCGGCCTTTTGAATAAATATTTTAAAAGTTGAGATAGTAAATTGCTAGGCACTACAAGGGTGACCAATGTCTGGCTAGTCATATCTAATGTACCTATGGTAACATATTTTTACTGGGTTTGAAAAATAGAACTGTTTGTTAACATTATTGTTTGTAAAATAATATTTATATTAAGTACATAAAAATTTTAATAACATATTCACAATATAAATAAATATAGATAACTAAATTGCATAATTTTTATTAAAGATAAGCAGATATTTAGAACTATGAGATTTTTCTCTCCTGGAAATATCAAATAAAAATTCAGCAATTTTAAATAGAGGATTTACATGGTCAAGAAATTAAAAAGTAATTAATTACCACTCTAAATATTTTCTCTAAATCCCAATAACCTTTGCGAGGGCAATGCTTCATACATAAAATTATTTTCTTAATGTTCTATCGAAAGAAGTTTCTTCGAAATGCAAATAATATAATATATATCATGAATATATCATATGGGTTCAATTTTCTTTTCCGATTATGTCAAGCCACTCTTTTTCTCTAATAATACATGATGGTAATCTGAAACGAGATAATTACGACATATAAACATGATACCTGTACTTTTTGATATTTTTTTAATGTAGGTACATGAACAGCCCTATTGCAATAACAGCAAAAATGATATGAAGTAATTTACTATATTATATGAATAAAAACTGCTAATAACTAAAAATATACATGACTATAATACAGTAAACTAAGAAACACTTTAATTACGATGGAAATATATACGACATCACACTAAATTAATGAATTTCTGTTACGTACCGGTGCAATTATAGATTTCCTTGATTATTGCTTTTCCTCGAGCCACTTTCTAACACACTACACTTGGAAATTATTGTGGCCTTATGCTAGCTTCTCCTTTAACAAAACAATTCCAATATCCAGCATAAAATCACAGAAACATTAAAAAATATTAAATCCATTGATATGTTTTGACACTTGTCAGTGTGTCGCAATAAATGGCGGACCGGCACGTTTTGACATTACAATGATATTACATATAAAAATTACTCTTTGAGAAAAGAACTGTTGTATTCTCTTACACACACAAGAGGCCGTAAGTCAAGAGACAACGCTATGTTTGAATGTTATGCGTTAAAATATATATAACTAAATGTTGCTATAGATCAACATGCCATGTCCTTTAGTTTCCTTAGTCATTGCTTGAAATGAATGAAATAAAAAATAATAAATTACATGTTACATCGCGTCAACTTAGTCACACGATATAAATACACTGATCTGGTTTTCCAAACGCGCCAAAAGTATAACTTAAAAAAAACTAGTCAGATTTTGCAATATCTAATACATACAAATCAATGTTTGTTTGTTCATATTTTATGGGCTGCCATACCATTCATCCGATTGCGATGAAAGGTATGGAGATAGCTTGAATCGTGAGGAAAGACAAGGCGGGCGAAGTCGCTGGTGTGGTGCGGTGTGGCGCGGTGTGGTGCGGTGTGGTGTGGCGCGGTGTGGTGTGGTGCGGTGTGGTGTGGCGCTGTGTGGTGTGGTGCGGTGTGGCGCGGTGTGGTGCGGTGTGGCGCGGTGTGGTGCGGTGTTGTGTGGTGCGGTGCGGTGTGGTGTGGTGCGGTGCGTTGCAGTGCGGGCGCTTACGTGGGCGTGTGCAGCGTGTCGGCGGCCTGGTACCGCTCGAGCGTGTCGAGCAGCCAGGCGCGGTGCTGCGAGCGCTGCGTCTGGTAGAGCGCGTCCAGCTGCGAGCCCCAGCGGCCGGCCGTCACGCTTTGCTCCTCGAAGTGGCGCGCCGCGGTCTCGTTGATTTCCTCCTCAGTCGTCGATGTGTTCAATAATCGCACTTTCTCTTCCATCTCCTCCGTTTGCCTATTAGAGATGGCCACGTCTGTATGAATACACGTTCAAGGACCCGACTGGCCCGTTGGCGCAGTGGCATATGCATTACTTTCCAAGCTAGGGTCCCGGGTTCAATCCCTGGTTAGGTCAGTTTAGGAACTTTTCTAAATTGGCTTAGAGTCTGGGTTACTGGGAACTCCCCCAGAGTTCGTTGTGTGGTACCCGTAGTACAAGTTTACTTGCTTAGTTTGGAGTCACACAATCTGTGTAATTGTTTGGAGTATTATTATTATAATTATAAGATTCTGCTTTACTATTGGATAGTGAACTCTACCTCTCTCTAAAATGTACATGCAATAGTTCAATAATTGTCTTTAATTATATGGGTATTTGTATCATGTTTACAACGTTTATTATTGTACTTGAATTTTGATTAATAAATAATAATTATTTATTTTGGATTTTTCGATTGTTTTATTTTAAAATCGGTTTAATTTTTTTTAGTTATTCATGTTTCCCTTTTAAGTGACTATCTTATATATATATATCTACAAGTAAGCTTTCTTGCAATTCTGAAAGAAACATTAAATAGGATAATAACCTTATTTATAGTGAATAAATAATAATAATAAATATTAATAAATAATAATAAATAAAAATAAATTATAATAATAAATGTATGTATAAGCTGTTGGGAAGCTCTTTCATTTAAGCAGTACTCAACTCAATCTCAATGAGATTTTAACAAAATTTCAATAAAATCATCCTGGACATACATCTTTTCTAAAAAAAATCATCAAAATCGATGCATAAATGTCGAAAATATTGCATAAAATATTCACAAAAAAAATTGAGTTGAATTAGAACCTCTCTTTTTTTTGATGTCAGTAAAAAGTGATTATTTTAAAAACAAGTTTCAATTATGGCAGTTGTTGAAGTCTATGGCAGATCAATGTGCAATAACAGAGTCTATTAGTTGGTAGGCTTGATATCGTCTTCAGCAACTGTAAAATTTAATTACATGGGTATTTGTAAATTTCATTATATAGGTATTGGTAAATAGATATTATGGGTATTTACAAAGTTATTTTTGTACTTTTTTCATTAGTAAAGCACCCATTCCCAAAGTGGGCGATAACGCCCCCCTGTGGGCGCTGCAGGTCTAAAGGGGGGCGGTAAGAGACCCAGAAAAAAAATGGGGGCGTTGTGTAGAGGCCTGGGGGGTGATTTGTAATTTCATTTAGCTAGGAGGCATCTTAGACAACGACTGCATGAGCTCTCGACTCAGTAGACAAAATAAGTTTGGGAACCTAGATTCTAGTGACTCACAGTCTAGTGAGTCATTCTATACATAGTTTTAATGAGTTTAATAGTGTCTAACATAGTATGTATTAATTAGTGTGCTTATATCTGGTTTCATCTTCGCTTGTAAAAACTATCAGTTTTCATCTTTTAGTTGCTACTAATTGTTTAAATTAAAATTTTGACTTCTGCAAAAACAGTATAATACTAACCTTTGCATTAACTTCTTAATATCCTCATCCCTGTTTTTCAATGTTTCCATAACTGTTCTAGCGTATGAATCCTCTACTTGCAGTATAGTTTCCAGGGCTGGCGAGTGCACCAACTTGTGGTATGCCGCTGCAAACACTTCTTCATCTGGTGTTCCTTTCTGTATAATAGCCATCAATGTCTCATGATTACATTAATTACTTAATACTTGAATAATAATATTGGATGCATTCAAAAACATATTAAAATGGTTAAAAATTACGAAAAAAAGTTATAGCAATAAAAAATATAATGTACTACAGTGAAATGTTACCGTAAAATATACTACCTTCAAAAAATATAATGACGCCATTGATTAATTAGTTACTAGTGTAAAATGAGATTATAAAATAGGCTGTATTATATATTAAAATACAAAATTCTGTATTTTTACCTAATATAATCTCTGCGATCATTCTGATATTAACATCTGTCTGTGATTTATGTAATTTGAGTTAGAAAAAAATAAAAAAATATTGTGAAAACTATTTCAATTACTAATTGTTGCTTATTTATACATTTTAACGAACTAGAAGACCTTACAGTAACATCGAAATTGACTTGACTGGGAATCGAACCAAGGGCCACAGCTTAGAAGGCAGATGTTCTGCCACCGAACCAATAATAATAATTATGTATACTCAGACATTTGACACAGCGCCATCTAGTCCCAAGGTAAGCAGCACAGCGCTTGTGTTGTGGGTACTAGACAACTGATATACTACTTATATACTTTTCTTTTGTAAATAAATACACATTATACATAAACACCCAGACTCGGGGCGGGAATCGAACCCGCAACTCCCGTTTACTTTCCGACCTGTACAATAGGCCTGTCAATGGGACCCAATGCGAATGTAGCTTTAGTTGTTGTAATAGGTAGCTGTCAAGTAGTTACATACAGTGAAGATGGATAGAGGTTGTCGAGATAGTGCAACCATAACTGCCTCCGTGTGCTGTAAGCAGATACAAGTGGTCAGCTAGAGGGAGTAGTGTAATTCCAACTGCAGCTGTGTGCTGTGAGACAGATGTAGTCTAATGCAGTGAGAATGAGTATAATTTTAACTTGGTCATTGCTTGTAGCGAAGATTAATAATAAAATCAGTAAGAAGTTTAGTGAACAGTGTGTGTGCTTTTACAAGTATCGCCACTACCTGCTCGGCAAATTCAAACACGTTTTCCTTAAAAAGTTTTTCCCAATTCTTCACTAATCCATCCACATTGAGTTCACTATTTTTCAGCTGATTTATTAATGTTTCATCCCTCTCATTGTGGAATTTCTTTGTTTCTTTTGACACAAATTCTGCCAGGTTTTCATTGAGTTCTACAAAAGGAAAAAGTTTCTTACTGGAGGAAGGTCCTTAGATACAGTTTTAAGTAGATTTAAACTGGACTCAAATGTAAGAAAAATTTACGACTGTATCTCTATAATAAACATCCACAGCACAAAAATTTAAAAATAAAGTGTTACTTAAAAGTTTTCAGGTTCAATTCCCAGTTAATGTACATCCCAATTATGAATTTTCTAAAATTGTTTAAAGTTAAAAATTGTTTAAGGGATGGACAGAAGCATTCTGGTATACCCATAACTATGTATGTAGTTATAGATATACCAGTAAAATATTACTTATATTTTACTGGTATACCCATAACTAAATAGGAGGGAATAGTGTTGCCATCTCCCCTACAGCATCCATGTGATTCCAGATAACTTCCTATTTCCTTCATATTCATTCTTCTAGTGCATCTCATTTAAGGGATGGACAGAAGCATTCTAAAAAAGCATTCTAAAAAAAATAAAAAAAATAAAAAAATTTTAAAATATAATATGAAAAGTGAGTGAGTGAATGAGACAGAAGACTGAGAGATCTTCCAATATATTATATTATTATATTATACAAAACATTGACAGATTTTTGGAATACGCAGGAGAAGGTTTCTGTATATGTGCTGTCATTATAAATCCAATATGGCGGATGTTCCACAATAGGAAATTACTTTTTCGGTCAACACCCACAATATGGGTATCAAATGAAATGGAATTCGCAGGGGAAGGTTTCTGTATATGTGACGTCATCATTAAGCCAATATGGCGATGTTCCATAATAGAAAATAACTTTTTTGGACAACACCAACAATATAGGTATCAAATGAATTGTATTATGCAGGGGAAGGTTTGTGTATATGTGATGTCATCATACATCTAATGTGACATCATAATTAAGGCAATATGGCGGATGTTCCATAATAGAAAATAACTTTTTTGGTCAACACCACAATATAGGTATCAAATGAAATGTATTAAGAGGGGGAAGGTTTGTGTATATGTGACGAGTACAGCTATTAATAATATTATAAAGAAAGAAAAAGCAGATCTCATAAGTTTATGTATGGGGGGTAATCTGGAACCACTACACCTATTTGAATAATTTCACCATTTGAAAGGTATATTATTCCAAATTGACATAGGCTATATGTTATGTATTCAAGCCGGACGAAGTCAGGACGGGCTGGTAGTTTATTATAAAATAGTGATAACTAATATTTGGATAATGATTTAAATCAAATATAATACTATTTACATATTTTGATACGTATTGAGGTGTCTTATTGTGGATTGTGGTGTCCAGGATAAAATTTGTTTTTTGGACTTAGTTAAAAATTTTTAAGAAAAAAACTTAAAGAAACTTTAAAATAAAAACATTGAAAAGTACAAAATAATTATCCTTTATGCCTTTACTAGTTAAAACTCAAGTTTAATTAAACTTCATGAATATGATACAAATACCTACATACAATTTAAATTTGGCAGTTATTGAAGTCGGTGCCAAGCCTACCTATACCTCGTTTTTTCTTACTTGTCCAAAATGGTAAACAAATATGGCGTACAAAGAGCCACTGACTTTTCATAGGGCTGGGAACAATTGAATGAACTACTTTCTTTTGACGATTGAATGAAGTGAACTAAATTTATATATGTCCGCGTTTTCTTACTTGCCGTAAAACGTAATCAATCTTTACACGTCTTTTTTTTTATAAAATTCATATTTTCAATTAATTTTTATTTTACTGAAATAATTTACATATTTTCACGCTCTATCCCTAACGGGGTAGTCAGAGAGTAATAATTTAAAAACAATATACTTAAATATCACATTGTCCGTAATAGATTAGTAAGTTTGGAAATTATATACCATTATTAAAGAAAAACTTTGAAAAACGATACAATTTAATAATTGTATCATAATTACAATATAAACAATATCGATACAGACTATCTGTATCTATACAATCTATACAATACATTGCGATACAATTTATTGATACAAAGCGAAATATCGGATATTGCTAATTAATGACTTCATTCTTTCTATAAGACAATATTGAAAGGAAGACAAAAATCCTAAATCCTTATTAAAAACACCATATTATTCCCAAATTATAGTTAATTTGTTTCTAAATGAAGAAATTTTCAAAAAATATATCTATTTTAATGATATTACCTTCTTTACAACAAAACTTCAAAACTATCATGTCTATTTATTATCTGTGTCAGCAGTAATTTGGTTTTCTGAATAAAATGGGTTTTTATTAGTTTTTACGAATAATTTGAAGTGGTTTACAGTAAAATGTGATACTTTCATGTTTTAGTTAAAGTTTAAAACGTTCCTCCGTAGCCTAAGTTCTGCAGTTTTTTTGAATTGCGTACAAGTGGTGTTTGTTTACTATTTAGGACAAGTAAGAAAAAACGTACTATAACTAGTATACTTCTATCATTGCTTATTAGTTTGGCACCAACTAATAATTGTAAAACTTGTAGCTTTTTTTTTTCATTTGGTTCCATTCCATGGTACTCCATGTTATGCAATTCATATTCATTCATAAGAAAGGCCATCTCATACTTTTCTTATAATTTATTTATAATACTGTCAAATATCCAATTATATAATGAACTTTTACATGAAATCATCAAAAAAGCAGTGATATTAGGGCCAATTTCGTTCTTAAGTTTTTACAATAAAAATTGATTTTTCATTACATCTCTATTTATAAGTCCTCAAATCTCAAGGTATTTAGCTTTAATTGTAAGAAACATCACGATTTATAGAATGAAGCTACAAATGAAATAACATAAGAATTACCGTCTTCTAAATAAACTGGTATGTGAAACATGTTTATGACTCGTTGTACGAGCTCTCTCGTAGAGCCATTGTGTGGAATTTCCACTGGAACCGCCAACTTGAATAGAATTTCTTCGTTGGTACATGTTGGAAAGGAGAATTTGAATGTTTTTGTCGTATTTTGTAAAGTTTCAGTCATTTTAACTCCCACAAGTCTACAAATAAATACTAAGTGACTGACATAAAAATAACGTCCTAAATGTTGTATTGACAGTGACAGTTAAACTTAGTTCAGTAATTATCAATTCTGTAAGTTGATAGATAGGTTGATATTATTTGATTGATGTCTGTTTTAAAATAATATTACTCACACGAATATAATTCTTTGGCTATTCAATGAGGCAATGCTGCCAGTCTGCTGGGTACCTTAAGCAATAACAGCTTTCTAAGCGGCAACGTTGAGAAATTCTATTATTTAAAATAATGTAAAGATATTTAAGACAATGTAGTTTTAGGTTTGTAAATATGAATGTATGTAGGTACTTTTTTTGTTATTAATAAATAAATGTTTAAAAAAAATTATATGATTGAATGGTGTAGTGATTAGGGGTGGCATGCACCAACTAATTAAACTCAGTTTAAAAAACTGACATCTCGCTTGCATCGACTATTTAATAATTGTGCAAGCCATACTTAGGTATTTTGAATTTTGAACGTCACCGTGCTTTCGTTATGAGCCTTTATCATTTGTTAGGGGGGTTAAAAAGTGATTGTCGATTGCAAAATGGTTAGGATATCCCAATGGAATTTCTATATACCGCATTGAGCCTACGTGGTCTATGGCCCATATAACGTCACGTCATTTGATGTGAAAAAATAACTGGCCAGAAGTGGTACCTATACAGGTAATCATACATACATACATATCTTCACGCTGTATCTTTAACGGGGTAGTCAGAGAGGACGGAACGCCAAATATTATATTTAACATTCACTAGTATTCTGTGTCTATCCATTAAGTACAATATTTTGGTAACGTCCTTTTAGGGCTATATGTATAAACGTTTACAGAGATACACATCTAGCGATAAGACTGGGTTATATGGGGCTTTTACCTACAAAAGTCTAGAATTTATCGCGTGTTTAAAAATTAGGGTATATTTCTTGTAAGAAGTAGAATCTACGAAGGAGCTGCATTTGAAATATAACTTTATATGGTATATAGATTGTACAACATTAAGCAATTTGTTTCAGAACAAAATATAAAATGTTGTTTGAGAAATCTAATATAGACGATTAAATCACAAGATGCTGATTTAGCTAAATATAAATCTTTTGTTTCTCGTGTAACCAATATCTGCTAGCAACAGTTGCGTGAGTAATATTTGCCAGTACCTAATTGTTATGTAATTGGGTCTTGGGTGTGAGAAATTAATGACAAACCGTTTCTTACAAATATAAAATGTGACCTTATTAGGTCCACCTTATTTCAATCAGACTTGCTGTGATTTTATTTCAAACCATTTCATTTACAAATCGTCTTTCCGTATAACAAACCAGGTGTAACTCTTTTTTAAACGGGGATAGTACTGCACAAATTTGGTATAGTAGAACTATATTTTCATTTTATATAAAAAATGGAAACAATAAATTACATACAGAAATAAAATTATAGATCGTCGGTTAACATGATGTTTAATGTGGAACGGATCCAAACCGGCCGGGCCGGGTGTGACTGCGTCGTCCTGGGCGTCTTATCATTACGGTGGAATATTTTACGCGGCCTCTCCGCCCTCCTCGTCCTCAGCGCTGGCGGTGAGCATGGTGATAAGCTTGGTGGTGTCAATGAAGCCCTTGTCGTCAATTTCCATCTGGTCGTAGGCCTCATCGACCTCGTCCGCGGAGAACTTGTCGCCCCAGGTCATGAGCGCGTGCCTCAGTCTCTCGGAGTCAATCTTGCCATCCTGGTCGAAGGTCTTGAAGGCGTTGATGACAACATCGTCGTCATCAGAGCCGCCCGACATGCGATTTGCGAAAAGCCCGAGCAGCTGAGTGAAGTTGATGGGTCCGGAAGCTTCGCCGACCATCTCGTCGAGTTCCTTCTCGGCCGCCAGCCTGCCCAGGGAGTCGAAGGTGGCGCGCAGATCGTTCTTGCTGATGATGCCGTCTTTGTCGTGGTCCATAAGCTGGAAAGCCTGTTGAAGAGTAGCAAAATATATAGGACTTTGTATACAAAATGGTTTTCATAACAATTTCATGGGCATATTTCTCTTACACTTATTACGAATTGAAATTTAGTAAATAATACTATTCGAGTCGTTATAGCGGTAACAGGATGGTGTGTTTATAAAACATAACGAGCCGCACGAGTTAAACAACATTGACACAATTATGGATTCAATAGAAATGGCGTAACTGATACAGTTTGTTTAGATTCTGAAATAATCGGGTTGCTAAGAAGTTTTGATTAATAAAGGATGCGACCTAATTTTGTAACAGTTGCTAACAGTTGATAACGTTAATGCAAAAAATTATCAAAGTACCTAAGAGGATATTGGTCATCGTAGTCATCAACTATTAAAAATATAGCGAAAGGAATAGTCGTGGAGAGCAGAATTTGACAATGTTTATTGGGGCAGGTAACTTCTATCTCCAACGAAGCTTCAAATTAGACACAAAGCTCGTGGATACCGAGTGTCATAAATATAATGAACATAGGGGTTATTCTAGTAACAATTAGGCTAAGCAATCTTGAAACTGGGATCCTTGACTTTAAAAGAAAATGTTCTAACCTTTAGGATAGCAAATACCTAACTCTAATCAATACGTTAGTTTAGAATACAATATTTTAATTACGTAATTGTGTGCGTAATAATTACAGCAAAATTTAGATGTTTTATTCCTGTGTTCTCACCTCTTTGAACTCTGCGACCTGCTTCTGTGTGAACATGGAGAAGACATTGGAGCCGGTGCGCTTGGCCTTGCGGCTGCCACGCGAGCTCTGCCTCTCGCTGCCTCCGGTGGAGGCAGGCGCGGCGGGCGCCGCCGCTGGCGCTTCTTCGGCGGGCGCGTCTTCCTTCGCCTTCTTCTTCTTTACCTTCTTATCCTTATCCGCCTGAAGAAGAAAAGCGACTTTAGTTAGAAACTAGTGGATTGATAACCTGAGGAATTTATAAATCTTAGTCATAAAATAAATAAATGGCCTGTGAAATATTTAACATATTTTTTTCGTTGTGAATGTAATGATTGAATGTAATAATAGTATCTTCCATAAATACCGTTCTGTAATTACACTTCCGATGATAACGACTTTAAAGCTCTTGGACAGCATTAGGAATAGAACACATCTATATCTACAAGATGTTGTCCACCGTCAATTTTATTTTTATGTTCAAAAAATACAGAATTAATGTTCGGTCTTTTATCTTAAGTTACCTAAGCCCTTTTATTAGCTTACAAGTTATTTAGAACAGATTAAAGTAATTACCATTATGGATAAATCTAAATCACGAGCGATGAGAGTTTCATAATTGATTTTATCGAAAGAGTGTAGAAATGTCGGTTTATTTTAGCACTTGAAATCGCTACGGAGGAACGGCAGGCGCCTTTATTTTTAGCTTTCAATTCGGCATCCGTTTACACTCGACTCAGTTCATTATGTTACGTAAAGATGATCAGAAATAGACCATCTGCTGTTCCAATTTTTGTTGTTGCTATGTTTACTTCATTTTGTTTTAAAAGTTATCAGTCACTACATTATTATCGACTTTGTTGTTAAGTCACATAACTAAGCAGTAGAATTGCATTGGAATTATGAATATTGCATTTTTAATAACTATTGTAAAACGATTTCAAAAAAATTATGCCTTACTAAGTTTTTTATCAGTTCTTTCCAGTGTCCAGGTTTTCTTTTCGAACCTAGCTAAAGTAGATTAGACGTTCAAAAATACCTTGCAATTGGGTTTTCTCGAATAAATTGATTTGACTTTGAATAATTCGGATATTAGGGCATTGTTTCAACTTTTCTTCTGATTTCTTTTAATGCGATTGTAAGCACCGATTACTGTTAAGGCTTTTTTGATTGTAGTAATGTATTGGCATGATTTATTTCAGTTACTATTTGCAGGTCATTTTAATTAATGAGTTCGCAAAATTTCATTAGTTTTCAATTCAAATTTATGTTTACTTCCACCTATGACGATTTAAGTTTGTATATCGTTTGAAGATTGTTCACTACTTCACGATTTAATTACTTTGTAAGTATTTGTATTTGTAAAAGTATTTCCGTTTTAGAATTTAAACACTTTATTTAGTAATGTAATATTATTTGATCCAACATTGAATACATTTGACTTCTTATCACTAGTCATATCGTTCATATGTTCACTAACATAATCTTCATCACTGTTATTTTCCACTGTTTGACCACTGGTGCTTGTCTTCACTAATATCACCACTTACCATTGTGTTGTTGTGTGTTGGACGATCGACGAAGGAGAGACTTTACCGCTCGGCAGTCCCACCCTGACTCCGAGATTTCGTTCCCACTTGCTGTACCACAAGGTGTCCCCTCTCCTCCTGTTCTCCCGAATCGACTGTTGCGCAGACGATTCCATATATAGTTCGACAAATACGATCGGTTGGTGTTGAGTCGGCATCAGAACGATGCGAGCCGCCCGCGAGCTCGCCGGTGGGCTAGCAAATATATTTATAAAAATAAGCCGATCACCTGTACACTCTTTTAGACTTTGGGTATTCCGGGATAGTTGAATGCCTATCGATTTGAAACAGCCTATCGATTGGTCTGTCAGAGTACAGAAATAAATGGTAGCTATTAGCAAGTTATCATTAAGTATATTACGTGTGATTATAATTTGGTTTTATGTCCAATTCAAGTTCATATAAATTATAATTTCGATTTATCTTAACTAATAATAATAACTTTTATTATAATGTTTAATATTTAGACATGTGACACGGCATTCAAATTAGATCGGTTAAAATAAACATTCACAACTGAATGTAGATTTCGCGGCTCTCTCGCATCCTAAAAATAATATTTAAATCGATCGCGATGAGATGGCGACAGGCACTTAATTTCTTACGGTATAGAATATAATATATAATGGCAGTGTATAATATAATCTTCAGAAATACTGCAATCAAGTATCATCAATGCAATTAATTACAATTTAATAATCAATATGTTAAGCAAAGACTGTCAATAAACATTTTTTTTATAGTATGCATATGTAGATTTAGTATATTTATAAATAATTAGCGACCCACCCCGGCTTCGCAAGGGTAGCAGAGCATATACTATATGCCGACATTTTTTTTCTGTCGTAATGTCGTAGGTATCAGCTCGTCGCGTCGAGCATGTGGATTAGATTTAAATGTAACATATGTATGTTCATCCTACTTGAAGTATTTTTAATGTATTTTATTTCTAATCCTGAACATATTTAAAAACGTAAAGAATATATACATAAAACAAATTAAAATATTTCTTTGTATACACCATTGACAACTTCTGCCTCATTACGTGTAAAAACGAACATATATGTTAAGATGTTACACGTGACAGGGCAACATTGTCCGTGTGAAAATAATTGAATGTTTAAGTCCATGAGACAGACAGACAGATAGACGCGGTGGGGAAATTTCATGTAAATAATTTCTTTTTCGTAGGTTGGCCATAGTTCATTATACTTTTAATTTTATTCTTAGTAAGCTAAGTAACAAGTTTAAATTCATTTTTGCAAAGTGAGACATTAGGTTACAACTGATAAAAAATTTGGGTTACATAAAGGCTTTGAATGACACAAAATATCTATGTATTAATTTTCTATAATGATGATAGAATGGATTTGAATCAGTTTGAACTAGAACTTGAATTAATTTATCTGATAATGAAATGAGCGAAAACGGTAGAGGAAATAATGAAGTAATTCATGTTAACGATAAATCTGTTGGTTGTCTTTTATGTCTTATTTTAAAGGTGTCATGTTAGAGCAGGTTAATATTTTGGATCTTCACGTGACCCCGGAAAATGGATATTTTGATATTATGTTCTTGCTTGTGATACATACTCGTATAGGGTCGATTGAAATTTTCGTTTCCGTTTCGTTTCGTTTCCGATTAACCCATACTGAATTTTTCAATTGTTCGATGATACTGTGTTCAAATCGGTTAAGCAACTCTGTGAAGGAGCAGACGTATAATAATAACATTCACAATACTCCTTCCTGACTATTATGCAAGTTATTTAACCCCAAACCAGAGAATATGTAGAAAAGAAGGTCGACTGCCGCATCATGTGTAACGCAATTACCTACATTCGGCCGGATACGTAGAGTTGTGTTGAGTGCGAGATGCGGAGAGTATCTCGTTTAGTTATACATTTAGTATATAATAATAAAAAACAATCCATACAGATAAATGTTTAATGTTTGTTAAATGTAATTTCTTGTGGTTATGTTGAAGAATGATAACTCTGGATTCGAATAACTAAAATTATTTAAGTACCTAAGGACATTGGCGATTTGGACATTTTTATATTAGCGACGATGTCGACTTCATCTGGCGCCACAATAATTACCCATATTTGCCCAAAATGTTGCCGTTTTCTATGTACCATGACGCGCGTGTCGCGCGCGCGCAGCTTTCTATGAAGACATCCTACAGTTATGATTATTATGGTGAGTCCAAACTAAGTACTAGACTTGTACTAAGTATACACCTGAACTCAAAACCAACTCAGAAAAGTTCGTTTCCTAAATTGACCTGACCGGAGACCGAACCCGGGACCCCGGCCTGGAAGGTTTATGCTTTGCTACCGTACTGACGGGCCAGTCAATGGTCTAAAGTGAGCATAGTATGTATTATAAATACATTATACTTAATATGCTCCTAAAGCCATAATCCTCTTTTTTGCTATGCCATAATCGAGTAAAATTGGGAATAGACGATGGATTTTCAACGTATCCTTGGATTCGAACCCAGATTCCATCGGTGTGGATTACAATGAAGTTATTTCAGTTTTTCGTGTCGCGTGAGTCAGTACGCCCGAAATAGCCCTGGCCTCGCTCGCGCGGGACAACTGCGCGGGCGGCGCTCTGACGTCATAGCGGTTAACACCAGATAATGGACGTGAAATATACCTGAAGACCTACATAATTATGTTAATAATCTTTAGACAATCTAAGCGAATAACGTGACCCAAAATTAGGGTTACCAGATGTAAAATGCGATTTCCTACAACATCTCTGTGATTTATCACTAATACCCGATTACACCAATGCTATTTAAGTCGTCACATAAATATGTACCCCTAGATTAAAAGGACTTCTAAATCGGTTTTTAGATAATATTCGTTGTCACCAATTTAACGGTTCGCTATAGTAATAACTGACACAGTTAAATATATGTAACGTTTTAATGTTTCCATATTCGTTTCCAAAAGTTTATCGATAGAACAGATATTATTGTTTTACTTCTAATTTTCCATACAATATGAGAGATTATTTTCCGTATTGTCAAAAACTAACACAATAATGTCACATAGTGTTATGGTTTCTAAAATCGAGTTTCCAAATTTAGGGGATCTTTTACTACTTATATAGAGGTTCCTAACATTTCGTGAAACGCAAAATCATTGTAAGCGGACCCTTATTCTAGGGTTTCGCTAATTATTAGGTGACTGTGGTGAAATCAAGTATACATGTAACTATTAGATACCCACACCATACCATAACCCATTTTGTGTAAATTGTTCATACAAAGCGCGGAAGTAGGTACATTCTAAAGGCCTACTTTAGTTCAATATAAATTTTAACATTTCGTATTATTGTTCTTCTTTTAAAAATTTCTGACATTGTTTTCTGACAAAAGTCCGATAGGTTAAATTATGACATTTCTGTAAAATCGTTGTTACCTAACTGTAGTAACGATGTAGTAATTCTGTAACAGTTTACATTGACAATAACTACAATACAAGATTAACGAATTTATTGAAGACGAGGATATAGTCCGATTATGATCCTTCCTGTACATCCGTTCTTCAAAGGCCGTTAAAAACTGGTTGCTGTAAAATACATACATATCTTTACGCCGTATTCCCAGCAGGATAGTCAGAGAGGCCGGAGCGCCAAGCGTCGCGGTCCTTACATACTTCTTTCGCTTCCTCAGTCTCATCATTCTCCTCACACATTTTCGCCTTTTTATTTATTTTTGCTATAAAATGTTATTGTGAAATGATGTACATATGTAATGCTGAGTAAATTATATTTGCCAGTTTCTTTGCCAGTTTATCCTCAGCGCAGGTTTTTTTAAATTATACTTCTTATGGCGCGTTTGGAAACAGATCAGTGTAATTTCAGCATGTAACGGAAGTTACGTCATCGATGTAACACATGTTGAAGTCGGCGTCTACGTCGATCTAACACATGTGAAGTTAGCAACGAAGAGAGTTAGTTTTCCTTCTAAGTGACCAGTATTAATTTTTTAATTCGCTTTGTTTTTTTTTAATATTTTATTTCATTCATTTCAAGCGCCCACTTTATTTTTTTATATGTAGCCAGTTTTGTATTTTAATATGCGGCCAGTTTCGCATGTTAGTTTTATTTACGTCGAAGAAGTATAACTTCTTACGTGCGTACGCACGTAATGGTTTTTTTGTTTTGCACACATGCTTATTTTTTGGGAAATACATATTATATCCACTATTATATTAAACGAGCAATATGTGCATACATATACTATATTTGATATCGCTTTCTCGGAAATGGCTCTATCGATTTCGATGAAATTTACAATATAGGGTTTGAGGGCGCCCCCCTCAAACCCTATATTGTAAATAGGGGCGAAATATCGATCTAGCTAGGTCTCAATTTTGGGAAAAACCGTTTTCTTCGTCTTTCACACACTTAAAACTTCTAAACTCTAAACTTTTTTAATTTCGCAACAGAATCTACCTTCTCAATAGCACAGTGGTTGAGTGTAGGTCTACCACGCCTAAGTGCGTGGTTGCGAATCCTGCAATGTGGTCAGATCTTTTTTTTTTTTAAATAAATTGAAATTGTATGACTAAACTCAATTTGCAACAAGTACCTATTAAAAACACGTAACACTTTAATAACGTATCTATAATAAAGAAATAAAATGAAAAATGATGATAAAAGCATAGACTTCATAACTTGAGACAGCCTGTCCCGTACTATGAAGTGAGGCAAATAATATCAGATAAAATATAGATGTGTGGGTGCTGTTTTCTAACGAAATGTGTGTCGTATGTACAGTTGAGTCAGGTTATTTCATTTAGCTCACCGTTGCGTCTCGGACACGGCGTCTGTCTTTGGAGTTATTTATAAAGTCTAAGGCTAAAAGTCATGGTGAAAAATCTATTATTTATTTTCTTGAACAATGAATTTAAAGTCAAATTTCATGGACTTCCTTTATTTTAAGACACCATATTATTTAAAAGAGTAGTACTATACAAGCAATATTAGTATAAGTATTTATAATCGCGTTCTCGAAAACGCGGAAATTTCGGGCTTTACGGTGGTCAAAAATCGATCTAGTTAGGGTCCAATTCTGAGAAAATTCGTTTTCTCTATCTTATTACACACTTAAAACCTCTAAACTATAAACTCTTCTTATTTCACAACAGAGTTTACCTTCTCAGTAGTACAGTGGCTGGAGCGTAGATCTACCAAGCTGAAATACGCGGGTTCGAATCCTGCAGTGTGGTCAGACTTTTTTTGTTATTTTTTTTGTAAGACACCGAGAAAGCTCGGTAGCCCAGGTATATGGGTTTTAAATGAGCAAATCAGCAGTTTATAAATACTTCGACTAATTGTGCCCGGCCGCGGCCACGCGTTGATGTTGATGTGATGACGCGTTGATCAGTAAATATTGTTATACAAGTATAAAAGTGAGTTATGGTCTAGAGTACTAACAATTTACTACTGAATGTACAAAAAACCAATTGCGTCAAGTTTTCCCTGTTTTGCTGATGTACCCAGAATCCATAATAAACTAGAACTGGGTGGGAAACAATTAGAATTAGCGAAATTAGCTACTTTTCTTGGTTTAACAGTAGACAATAAGTTACAGTGGGCGGACCATATCGGGAGTTTGGCTAATAAGCTCAGTTCGACAATATATGCTATTAAACGCATTAGACAGTTAACAGCTACCTACGGCTAGGCTGGTGTACTTCGCATATTTCCATAACCTTATGGTCTGCTACTGTGGGGATCAGCGGCGCATATGAAATCTATCTTTATTTTACAAAAGAATGTGCGCTAGAAAAAAATATGGATCTAATATTTCAAAAGAATGGCGTTACTAATGGTATGGAAAATCGTAGTCGTGATCATCTATCAGTTATCCCTAAATTTAAACTACAAAAGTCTAATGGTTCAATTTTGACTAACTGTGTTCGTTATTATAATAAAACTCCTCAAGAAATTACTCAATTAAGTAACGGAAAAGAGATTTAAACTTGTTATTGAACGCACACTGATTAGAAAAGCATAGGCAGGTACTACAAAATTAGCGATTTCATTGAAGAAAAACAATAGTCCGAAAATAATGCTCTCTACACACGCATTTACTGGCTTTATGAATATTGTATTTTAAATAACTATTGTTGAAAAAATGATACCTGACTGAGTTTCTTGCCGGTTCTGCTCAGTGTCCAGGTTTCCTTTTCGAACCGAACTGAAGTAGATTTGACGTAAAAAAAGCGCCTTGTAATTACGTTTACTTGAATGAGTTGATTTGACTTTGACTTTAATATGTATATTTCGGTTCCTATTGGAAAATTATCTGACTGGCGTTCTGATCGAGTCTATTAAAATGACAGAATAATATTGGATTTTCAGTCAATAAAAACAATCGGACCTCTGATCGGAAAGGATGAAACTTCAAGCACCGTGGCTCTAATCTAATACCTCTTTCGTCTCTTCAGAATTCATGTTTAATTTATTAATCTTTTAATTCACTCAACTATTATTTATTGGAATTGTTTTGCGACGTGCCTAACAACATTGTTCGAGGAATTCCGCACGGATCTACGCTTTCTAATGCTAACGTATTTACACGATGTCTCTGTCGGGGTCACCAACAGAAGATGATCATTGTACAATACATACACACATACATATCTTCACGTTGTATGCTTAATGGGGTAGTCACAGAGGACGGAGCACCAAGCGTTGTTGTCCTTACATATTTCTTTCGCTTCAAATATCATCATTCTCCTCACATATTTTCCCATAAGTATCCGAGTGCTTTTGATAACTCTTTGGCTATTTGATCTTCATAAGTCAACGTTGGTCTTCCTTGGCTTCTGCTATCGCTCACTTGTGCTCTGAAGATTTTCTTCATCAGTCTTTCATCGCTCATTTTTTCCATGAGCCCGAACCATATCAGCATTCTTTTCTTCATTTTTACAATAATACTGTTGCAACGGCAACACAGGCCCGCGGGACCACTTATTATTTTTAATCTGTATTTTCTTTAATATAATTTTCATCCACCCTTACATTAGACTTGGCTGTGGATTTTTCTTATTACACGATTGTAAATGGCAAATTCATATTTTTATTTTATCGTCGTATTCTTAGCACCTATAATCAAACTTACCAACCACCTGCCTTATCTTTTCATTGCTTAGTTTGTCTGCGAGGTAGATACCGCACATATTTCTAAGAGTACCTAGATTATTAAAATATTATTCCGGAAGCCAGTAAAGTCTTCAATGAAATAGTTTATTTCACAGTTTATTATTTAAGATAATGTGTAGTTTTAAGTTTGTAAATATTAACATATGTATGTACTTTCATAGTAGGTACAGTTTACGAATTACTATATTTATATACGTTTGTTGAGTGGACTTGTTGAGGGTTTGTATATGATAGTAATCGAATATGTAATTGGTATTATTATTATTACATTTTTATTGCAAGTAAGTGTATATACACACATTTCTACAAGGTCATTATCAAAACATTAATTTCAATCGTATAATAAATTAAAATAATTAGTATTTTTCTGTCGAATGTCGAATGTCACAAAATCAATAATAATAAACTATCATACATACATACATACCTACATACATAGCTTAACGCCGTATCCCTAACGGGGTAGTCAGAGAAGACGGAGCGCCAAGCGTCGCGGTCCTTAGATACTTCCTACGCTTCCTCAAATCTCATCATTCTCCTCACACATTTTCGCCTAGATATGCGAGTGCTTTTGACATTTCTTTTTGGCGGGAATGGGAGAAGTGAGGTTATCATTTTATTTAGATTTTCTGTTTTTTACATTTTTGGAGTTTTAAAGTACAAAAGTGATAGTACATTGTGTTTTAAAGTTCTCTGTAAGTGAAAAAAATTGAGTAAGTCTAAATAAACATATGTAGCTGAAGTTCTCGCGCTCTTCCAAGAAGTCCTTTGTAACTTCAGTAAAGCCTACTATCACTTTACTGGAGGAACTTTACGATAAGAAAAAACTAATTTCTAATCTACGATTCTACTTACAAATGCGCTATTTTGTAGGCCATGCCATAAAGAAAGAAAAAAAACTTGATTTCTCCTCAGGAAAAACGCACACAATCACAAATAAACGATTTGTTTATTTTTCCTTACGTAGGAACATAATATTTTAATATATTTATTGTTCTAAATAAATCCCTCGAACTTTTATGCCCAATATTATAAATTGCAATTATTGCTTTCTTCTGTAGTAAGAAAATGACAACGATTTCTGCTGCTCTGCCCCACAGCAAGACACTATACGCCATGATACTATTGAGTCTATACACACACACACACACACACACACACACACCGTACACCGTAATAGACGATTCTAGCCGTCGATACATTTGTTAATTGTCGTTTTCTGCGAACTGTATAGGCCGCTGAACTTAATCTGTTTGTAAGTGAAGTTATATTTGGACCCCGCTGTACTTTTCGTAGTAAAACACTGTAGAGCACTGTAATAGTAATAAAACGATGAGTCAAATCAAAGCAATAAACGTTAGATTAGTAAATTACTAAGTACGTCATCATTGTGAAATCATCATTCCAAACTGTATTTATTAGATTTCCCGTTGTCCCGCGACTTCGTTCGCGTATATATTATAGCCTTGTGTTATTCTGATGTATAAGCTATGTTATTGTAAAGTTTTATCGAAATCTGGTCAGTAGTTTTTGCGTGAAAGAGGAACAAACATCCTCACAAGCTTTCACATTTGTAATATTAGTAGGATTATAATATTAGTATAGGATTAATACTATTCCTATGTGTTGCTGCAGTGGTTATACCACACCGAGAGCCTCAAGTTTGTTTCTTGGCCAAGTCGATTTGGAAAATAATTTTTTTAAATTTGTCTTAGAGTCTGGTTATTACTGGGTGGTCCCCCAGGTCGTTGTACCCACAGTAGAAGTCTAATGTTTAATCATGGGGTCCCGAAATGTAATTCGTTTGGAGTATTTGTTTATCTGATCGCCATTACCACATACATACGAGTATAAGGTACTAAGTTCCATTACGACACTGCAAAGCAATTCTTTAGTGACGCATTTTAACTTACTCTGTATACAGAATGGAGGCTTATGATGGAGGCCTACTTAAACGTCACTTAAAATGACGTCACATCTTTTGTCTCTCTCTGTGTATGTTTGTCTCAGTTAAGTTGTACTTGTTTCGCCTTTCACTTAACGTAGTTCGTTCGACTCATGAGCACCAGAGAAACTTGTACAATATGATCACGACGTGATAGTGTTGTTTTGATGAAAAATGTGATTTTAATTCGATGTGAAAATGTTTAACGTATTTAGTGATATATTACCAAAGTTCGTTTATATAGTTTTCTTTATATTATTATTTGGAGGTGAGTTCTCGAACGACATTTTTGGTATTTAAGGAATTTAAAAAACTTTAATGGAACCAGTTCTGTTATAGTTTTCGTGATATTTTTTTTAACATATTTTGGAAGTAAAATTGAATTATTATTGTAATCGGTGATTTCAATTGATTACGTAAAAGATTTTAATAAATATTTATTTATATAATATGTTAAAAGGGTCACCTTTGGTCTGATTTTCACTATGATGGCATATTACTTAGGTGATAATGAAAATCTACATAGTTACAGCGACAAATAATTCTATTTTGTGACGACATGTAGATATAATGTACAATACATACATATCTTCACGCTGTATCCCTAACGGCGTAGTCAGAGAGGACGGAGTGCGAAGCGTCGCGGTTCTTACATTGGTACTTCTTTCACCTCCTCAAATCTCATCATTCTCCTCACACATTTTCGCCTAGGAATGCGAGTGCTTTTGGCATTTCCGTCTGCTAACACTGGATATTTGATCTTCGTAAGTCAGCTTTGGTCTTCCTTGGTTTCTTTAGATAATGTACAATCATGTATAATAATACTATTGTCTACCCTTTAAGGATACAGCGTGAAGATTTGTATATATGTATATTAAAATAATACACGTACATATGTACGTAAATAGATTTTGTTAATTAAATACTACTTTTTAGGGTGGAATAGCTAAATTACTAAAATTTATTATAATTATAATAATAATTATTTTAATTGTCAAATTTATATTTTTTAATATATTAATAGCAAAACGTACATACATAATCAATGACAGCTTCCTAAGCGACAACTCTGAGGAAGCCTATTTAAGATAATGTTTAGTTTCTAGTATGTAAATATTAGCAATAGGATATGTATGTGCTTTTTGTTATTATTAAATTAAAATAATAATAATAATTATTATTAGAATAGTATTGTTTCATTATGTTTGTGTCTATTATATCTATAAAGCTACTAAGTTATAATTTGTGAAACATAAATTAATAATCCAAACATAAAAAACAAACATAATTATACATTTGGAAACAATTTCTTTGTTTTATCAAAACATCTACTTTGTCCGAATGTATCAGAACCCTAAGGTATCTGATGTGTCTGATTCACTCATAGACTATTTTTAAATTCTAAATTTTTTATTAAAAAAAATTAAACCACCTTCAAAAAAACACTGAAAAGTATAAAATAACTTTCCTTTACTAATCAAAACTCAAGTACAATTAAAATAACTTTATAAATACGATACACATACTTATATAATTAAATTCGACAGTTGCTGAAGTCAGTGCCAAGCACACCAAACTAATAGACTTTCTGTTGTTGCACATTGATTTGGCACCGACTTCAATAACTGTCAAATTTAATTATATAAATATGTGTATCGTATTTATAAAGTTATTTCAATTGTACTTAAGTTTTGATTAGTAAAGAATAGTTGTTTTATACTTTTCAGTGTTTTTTTAAGGCGGTTTAATTTTTTTTAATAAAAAATTTTTATTTCTCCCTTTTGAGTGATCTTGACATAAATAAATATCTAGGGCAGGTCTGCAATTAACTTCTTTCTAATTCCGGAGCGCAACGATATACAAGAGAATCATCAATATAAATAAAGGTTATAACCAGGTCGCGTTATTTATTGTATCTTTGAAGTACAAACTCCAATACCGGTGAAATTGAAATGGGACCACCTCTGAAGTATTAAGAATACAGACGAATTGAGAACCTTTTTTTGAAGTCGGTTATAAAGCGTTCCATATTGTATTTTATACACACTTTATAAATATGTTAATTTATATAATAAGCAGTCATCAAAATCACGGGTATGTGATTACCATCAAAAGTATGGATATGATCCAAAATTCCCGGGATGCCCCGGGTACCTTTGACGGATGTAAATACATTATTATGATTCCGACCGAAGATTCTAATGCTTATAAAATCAAATCTTTTCGATAGTGATGATTAAATGATTTTTTATTTGATTGTTTGGTACGAGTTGTTAAATTTTGTAAAAATATTGACTCGAAGAATAATTAATGTTTGTTTTATTTACGTATTTTGTAACTAATTTCGCGTCGTTATGTTTATAAGTGTAACATATATTTTATAGAGAAAGATTTTCTATAAAAGTATCGTAGCAATGTATGGAAACATCCGTTACTCAGGTACTGTACAGTCTCGGGCCATTCTGGGAATGTTGGGACATATCCATACTTTTGGTAGTAAGATACCTATGATTTCGATCGTTGGTAATAAGTAAATGTAATATTACTTCACATTTTGGATTTATTACAATTATTTTTCCTTAACAGGAAATCCTCATGCATTTGTATTACGAGCGTATCTATCTCAGCGTGGTCTGCACGGAGAAATCGAGTTCTCATACAAAAATGAAACACTCATCAGTATTAGGACCAATCTGAAACCTACACTGCAATATCCGGATCAAGTATGGAGATGGTCCATTCACGAGTTTCCCGTGGACTACCGGGACTTAACTGAATCGAGATGTACGGAGTCTAAATTGGGCGCAGAAATAGTGGATTTAACAGACGAGCTCGGCTATCTAGTTATACCAGGAAAAGACCACGCTGAATTCGAAACCAAGAACTCTTTGACCGGTCCCAAAGGAATGTGGGGTCGAAGTTTAGTCCTGGAATCAGCAGAAGGCGATAAAATCTGCGCTTCAATTCTTTCGACTGATAAATTATACGAGAAGCATGCCGTGGCAAAATTCAGTTCACCCGTCGCGGGGATATTAAATTTCAGATGGATTTCTGCGAGAGAATTTGACGAATCAGATTCCTACATACAAGCTGATCTTTACCACACGAAGGCTGTGACCGAGAAGGCTGATTATACTGAGCATAAGTGGAAGCTTTTTGTTACAGACATTTTTGATTCAGACAAAGGGAATCACGAAGATAACTGTGACGCATTGCAGATGGTATTTGATCCTGAAAATAATGGTGAGGGTATGAGTGTAGGAGACTTGGACAGTCGCCTAGGTCTTATTAAAGTGGCTACGGACGCTAATAGAAAGAAATTTAAAACGATGTATAGAAATGAAGTGATAAACGTGCTGCGGAGCGATATGGAGATAACTAAGAGAAGTTTGTATGTGGTGATTTTCGACAATAAACACCCTGACAGCTTCTTGGCATGTGCAAAGTTGAGGTTGATGGAACCCAAGAGCACTAAGTAAGTATATGTGTATGTTAGAGTTCATTACAGAAAGTCTCTGTTGTAGTAATTACTCCCTGTCACGTATCACCTACACTTAATTATGGTGATCCTAGTGGGGTTCTTGTTGTGTGAAGACGGAATGAAAAAAACCATAATTATGCAAACTGAAAGAGTTCTAAACGCATACCTATTTATAGCGAATCGATCTTTAAACAGGTTAACTTTAGACGCATTCGGTTTCCGTCTAGACTAGACTTTTAGACTTGCGTTCGCGACTTCGTCCATGAGAAGTTTAAAGGAAAGTGGCCGACGTGTTTCCCTGGGGTTCAAGTTATTTCCACGATAAACATGAAAATCGATCCAATTGTTTAACCGTACAAGTCTAACAGACATAACACAGAAAGACTCGCATTTATAATATTAGCATGGAACGAAAAAGTATAAATTTTAGATGCCCATAAAGTACATTGTAGGTGTATTATATACTCCAACAAAAAGCTGTGGAAACCCTACTTTTAAACTTCATACAATTATATTTCTTGATGGTAGATTTGACATTCATAAATATCTTGTAAGAGCATGCTTGAATGAATTTGATTTTTACTCACAGACCAGTAGACCCTAGACGACGTTTATAAGGGCACCTGTGACCACCCACGGCTTATGAACATCACCGCTCTTGCATATTAATGCAAGAGTGGCGATGTTCCCTCGAGAAGTGCTTCGTGTAGTGCGAGAGAGCTCTGGTATATTCCGTAAGCTTCCTTCCGGTGTCCCTCCACAACGGAGAATCGAGAAGCACCATTTTTATTTTCACTGTGAAGTTATTGATGAATTTCTCTCCCAGGGGTCCCCGTGTCAATAATTACACATCTATACGTAACGCTAACAGTGTTGATCTTGTATGTAGTTTTCAGCTGATTGAATTCATCAATGAGTCCAAAATGCCAAATTGATGTTTATTTTCCGATGATGGAAATTCTGCAATTATTCTCCAAGGTAGAAAACGAAATTATCTAAGTTGGCTCGGTTTCATAGTTGAAGCTTACGGTTTGAGCCATACAATTAGTATATTTGTCCGGTGAACATTCCAATATTTTGACGATTAAATATAACCAGCGTTGCAGACTTCTTGGTCATTCGACCTTCGACAACTTTCTACATTTAAGTGAGTCGGTAACACAAATTACAGATTGTTTATTTATGTATCGACTGCTATACTGCTGTCTGATATACTATACTCGCATGTATACATGTACGAACATAAACTGGTACAAGTATATAGGTCTAGCTAGCAAGCTCTCAATACTTCCACGTTCCATTTATAAGTCCGAATACCTACTCGTTTTTAGAAGAGGCATCAAGGTCTAATTGTTGAGCTAGGGCCAACGTCAAGGTGTAATTTTATCTTGTATCTTGTTACTCCGTCGGTCTGTCCACGTCAAATGAAAAATGGCGAGAAGATATGAAATAATGTGAAGATATGTCCATTGTCTTATTGTCTGTGTTGTCTATAGCCACCTAACATAGGCTTCTTATGACATACGTTGCGCTCTACTCTATACACGTTCTCATTTTTTTGGTGCCACAAGAGAAACCTGAACACAGGTTGTCAGCCCTTTGGCAATGACACTGGGTTATGTGGTACCTACTAAAAATTCTGCAGCGGTTGTACTCGGTGCGTTGTCAAGGGACTGCGATCTCTTATAGAACGAAACGGAGCCCCTTTTGCGTTGGGCCGAAAGTCTTCTAAGTGGAACAGTAATGTCAAACGAGGAATAGAGCTCACTGGTGCGGGCTTCAGTGTAAATACATCCCTTTTCTACCGCAGTATACCGCCTAAGAGTTACTCTAAAGTTGACAGTTCCCACCTTCCAATAGCAGCTACCGTCCATTACTATTTTCACGTGAGTAGGAGACGACACAATGCTTCTTTCCCTTTCGTATACATTATATCTACTCATTAAGTTTTGCGTAGTTCTGATTACTTATTAATTCTCGAGGTGATTAAAACCATCGTTTCGGTGTGTTTATTTCATGAAATGCAATATTTAACCAAATAAACAACAGATGATACTGTAAATCTTGCTACGTGTAAAAAGGTCTGTATTAATTACATATATTGTGTATGGATTTTTTGAGCGTATTTTAGATATAATATAGTATCTATTACTTGAGTATTTCTTATTGAGATAATATGTATAATCATATTAACTTGACTGACCACATATTTAAGAATTGAAAGACCGAGTAAACTTGTTATTTGAGTAGTTAAAACTTTTGTTGACATAAAGCCGTATTTTGTAATTATCTCATACCACCCCGGCTTCGACCGGGTGGGATACCGAATTCTCACCATTACTTTTTACTGAGATTTTCATAGAAAAATACCATTCAAATTTCCAATTTTCTTTCATACAAACCTTGTCCTGACAATTACGAACAACAAAAAAGAAATCAGCCAAATCGGTCGAGCTGTTCCCAAGTGATGCTCCATCATACATGTGGCAATTGATTTTTTTTACGTATATAAAATATAAGATAACAGACTTCCTCAAGTCGCCGTTTGAAAAGTTGTCGTTGCTTTGGGTGTCAGCTGTATTTGTGTTTTTTTTGTAATTGCCATTTATTGTCACCAGAGTACTTATCAATATGGATGGTATTCGAGGCACAGTTGAGTTCACCCAACGTTCTCCGTTCGATCCGACTTGGGCTAACTTCCAGCTCGGCGCCGCTGACCAGGACTACGAGTCGAACCTGCGTTTCGTGGGCTCTATGCTCAAGTACAGTATAAAGGAGTTGCCTCCGAAGTTGCTGGATGCGAAGTACATGGAAACTATCTGCGATACGACCGGATCGTTGTACAATCCTACCCAAATTGACTTGAAGGATTTACCACCACCAGGTTAGTTACGTATTTTATAACTTGAATATCACGTTTTTTTGGCTTACATATTCAATAGTGCCAACAGGATCCTATTAAATATTCTGCCTGTATGTCAGTTCGTTCATTCGTCTGTCTTACCTTTAAGAAGTTGTATGACTATATCTTTTGAACTGCAATACATAGGTAGTCGGTTGGTGGTTGTAATTCTCACAAAATATGTATTATTGTGACGGATATTTTAATAAACCATAAAAAAAATAAAAAATGAATGGGTCACCAGCTAAGATTTATCACCACCAGTCACCACACAAGAAACGTGGTTTATTTCGTAGTAAATGTGGTATATAAGGCATCAAAATATTTTGTTTTGGAGCGGTAACGTGCCGGACACGCATTAATCTTAAGGTACCTTAACAATTTTAGACAATTTCAGACAATAAAAAAAATGGGGTCCAAAATAACCATTATTTACTTATTTTTTCTCGTGTCTGATTTTGCGTTGTCAATTTACCGTCTCTGTATCAGTCTCAGTAGGTGTAAAATAACGGAATGAGACGACGGAATACCCTCTGTTTTCTACCTCAGAACTAGTAAAAAGAGGGCGCACTATCACCATACCCTTTCCTTTTGACCACAAGACTAGTAGGAAGAGGGCACACTATTACCATATCCTCTCCCTTCTACCACAGAACTAGTAGGAAGAGAGCACACTGTTACCATATACTCTGCCTTCTATCACAGGACAAGTAGAAAGAGGGTATACAGTCACCATTTTTTCTCCCTTTTGCCATGGAACTAGTCGATCACTAGAACGAAGAAGACCCACTATCACCAAACCCTATTTTTTCTATCACAGTAGAAAGAGGGTACACTATTTTCGTTAGAGAACTCTATAAAAATTAAAATGAAGGATTTGGTTTAGTGAATCTTTAAAAATAATAAAAGAAAGCAAAAAAATGTTTTACTATGAATATAAATTTTTGCCGACAGTCAATATCAGATCGAAATTGAAACATTGAATAATTACGACGGCAAATTGGGTAAGGGAGCAGGCGTTTCTCATGGCATGATGCCAATTGGCTTGTTTATTGTAACGAGATGAAACGTCGAACGACGAACGTCACATAACGTCGAATAATTTATGTAGCGGATATTTCAAGCATACCTTTGGTTAGCTCGTTTTAGATGTTGATATGAATAGCGGTGATGAGGTATACCATTGTTTATCAAGAAATACTTAACCGCAATGTTAGCTGTTGGCACGGTAGTAATACATCTACTTTCTAAGCCGGGGTGCAGGGTTCAATTCCCAAAATTAAAATCGAAGTCAACTTTTCTAAATTTGTTTAAAGTTTGGGTATTATCTATAGCTCCGCGGGTTCGTTGTGTACTCCCAGCATGAGCCTAGTACTCAGTTTTGGGTAATTCTCTTGAATAATTCGATTACAAATACAAACTTGAGTACTTATTTTTACCGACTGCTGAAGGAGGGCTAAGTTTTTTTTCGAGTGTAGGTATGTATGTCAGTATGTATGTCAGTATGTATGTATGTTCATTTCTTCGGCACGCTCTGTAGTCTAAACGGCTTGACGGATTTTAACATATAAAGTGTTAAAGATTCGTATTAGTTGTGGGAATAACATAGGGTATAAAATTTCAATATGGCGCCCAAAAAAAGGAAAGTAGAGAGGTAAGTATAACAATATGGGTATCAAATGAAAGGTAAATCATTTGAATTTTATTAATAATAACCAAAAAGTGTGAAACAAACTAAATTATTTAAAAAAATACAAAAACCCAACTAATGCAGCTGCGTTTTTGTTGAAATTTTTTGAGATTTTTGATTGAAAAGCGAAAAACAAGCATTGAAATTTAAAATCTATAGAGATTCGTAAGAGCAATATAATGCACAATGTTCATATTTGTTCGATACCTCTTAAATACATAATAAAATATGTAACATAACTTCAATGTTGGAAAAGGTATTGCAGGCGAGGGCATTTATTCAAAGCGATTAATGAAATGAACAAAACTAAAATAGTTTAATAAATGCGCTGATTAAATATTTTTTCCACTGATCCACAGCATATTCCACAGCATAATAATTTACATATTTATAAATTCGTGCTGAGCAACGTGCTTTTAAGAACAGGAATTATAAGGTAATCGAAAAACCTCGAAGAATAACAATTGTCGCCTGGACAACTGAAGGTGCTTTGTCTCCTGGATAACCACTAAAGTAGGGAATACATGTAAATAGAATAAAATAAAAACTCCAGAAATCGATGGTTGTTGTTTGTATACGTTGTATAAGTACAGTTAATACTAATATACTACATATTATAACAGTATATTATACATACAAACACGCGTCAACTGTTGCGCAGATAACTCTATACTATACAAGTAATCTGAGTATTACATGATTTTGTTGTGAAAGATGCGCAAGATACGTTGCGCAGAGAAACGTTGCGCTTCACTTTTCACTCTCCATAAAATATCCGTATCGCAGGTTATATATGCAAATCAATTCTTAAGGAGTAGCCTCCAATAAACTCCAACAAACTCCAAAAAATATTCGCGTGGTATGTTTTAAGAGTGAAGAAAATGAGTAGATCTGCGGTCTGCCTGAAAATAGTGTACTGAATATTATTGAAACTGTCGTTGGTTTGAATTTGCAAAAATCCCTTCTCAATGCTTGCAACATTATATTTATTAGACATTAGTCTAACATTTGACAATTATTCGACATACTCTGCTTCATTGCTTCATACTCATTCCATGTTCATGTTTGGTTGAATATTCGGTTAAATTGCAGAATAATTACTGAATATAGAACTAGATAAATAGTTCAATTTTGTAATTTATTTTTAAATCTTTGACCTATATAAAGATCAAATATCCAGTGTTGACAGCCGTAAATGTATTTCAATCTATGTTTTTAAGTGTCGTACAAAGCTGTATGGTGCGGTAGAAAGCTCGCACGTAAAATACGTTTCGGTGCATTTTTAACCGAACTTTCGCCCGAATATTCTTATTTAAATAAATAAATAATATAAAAAATAAATAAATAAACTCAACCATTTTCACACAGAGCCATATTTGGTAGAACACAATTAAACTCATCACTAATATTTATGTTTTTGTTACAGGAATGGGCACACAAGACCAGTATCCTGTGGGTGACCTCTTAGGCAAATACAAAGACAGGACAGAGTATCTCAACCACAAGTACCTCCTACCAGGTTTGGCCAATGAGTTGAGCGGTTCGTACTGGGACGTATTTTTGCCACTACAAGGAGTACACAGTGTGGTACACAGAGCATTGGTTTTGGAAAGGTAAGATTACATTTAGAATAGTGTCCAAACCAAAGCTAGTTTTTACTACCAGTACAGCAACTTGGTTTTTACAACTGGAATTGGCATAAATACAACTCTGTCTACCATTCACTTTGTTATTCTTTGACTGGTCCGTCGGCGCGGCGGCAGAGCATCTCCATTCCAACCTACCTGTTAAGGGATATAGCATAAAAATAACGTGTGTATGTATTTATTTCAATACATTACACCTCTTGTGCCAGTTTCACCGGCTTTCTTACACTCCATATCGGAACACAACGATATATACAAAGACTGCTGTTCAGCGGTAGCAATAGTTTGTTAGGTGGTAATAGCGACTTGGACGGACCCTGCATAAAGTTCTAATTTTCTATTATTTTATCCACCAGGCGTCCCCCTAAGCGTGATATCTGCGGCACAATCCTCCCATATGAGTACGGCACCGAATATCAAAGCCAAATTAGCACGGCGCAAGTGATTTTCCGTTACCCCTTAGTTGGAAGAGTTATATTCCGGCAGCTATTGAACAAGCCGTGGGAAGATACTACAGTCATTATTGAGAGTATGGTATGTTATCTTCTTCTATATGTACTTTCAAATTGGTCTAGGGCAGTGGTCGACAAACTTATTAGCCAAAGAGCCAAATATGAACATTACAACAATTTAAAAAAAAATTGGGAGCCAAATCTGCTTGTTTAGTTAACTTTTATTACACTAAATAAAACTAAATTTCATACTTAATAAATATTTATTAATGCGAACAATGTGCTTGCATCTCCTTGGAAAGTTTGAGTAAGTCAGGTTTGTATGTTGTTGTTTTTAATTTTAGGCATGATTCCAAGTTCTCATCAATAAGACGACTTCTCAGTTTACTCTTGATAATGTTCATGCTTGAAAAAGATTATTCGCATATATATGTAGAACCGAAAAGGGAAAGAACAGCGAACACGAGCTTTTTCAGCTGATCGTAAGAGTCAGGAATACTATTCCAAGCGTTGAAAATGATCATGTCTTACTTCTCAAGGTCATTCAAAGCAGACCACTTGTGTTGTGAACTAAGATCACATTTTTTCTTTTCCAATATTTCGAATTCAACACAAAGACGTTCGAATTTAGAGTGCCATATCTCCTTGTTTTTTAAATCCAGCAATTGTATTTCAAAGCTACCAATGTCAATTTCAAAAGGAGAAAATTTCAACTCGGTTATCGTAGCATTAAGAGGATTTTTGACAAATGCTAAAGTTGCTCTGCTGTTTTTAAATTCCTAAAACCTGCTGAGAAATGATTCCCTCATATTTAAAATTATTGTTTTAAAATGGTGTTTATCAATAGAGGAATTATTTTCTTGGCGATGCTTCAGCAGACTCGGAAAGTGAAACAATGTCTCCCTTTCAAAATCCTGAGCAAAAATGGATAATTTGTTTTCGAACGTTGTTACTTCTTCTATCATCGAAAAAATTAAGTTACCTTTCCCTTATAGTTTACGATTAAGCTGATTTAGATGAGACGTAACGTCTACCATGAAAAAAAGTTTTGGATCCACTGATCGTCTGTTAGTCTGATAGTGAACGCCCTTCTCAAGGAGAAATGCTTTAATTTCCGGAAAAAGGGACGCGAAACGTTTTAAAACGTTCCCTCTTGATAACCAACGTACCTTGTTACGAAGCAGAAGATCAGCGTACTCACTCTTCATTTCAAATAAAAATTCTTTGAATTGGCGATGATTAAGAGCTTTAGCTAAAATGGACATTACTTACAACCTCCTCTCCCAGGAGTACGCTTGTGAGTGATTGCCACACGGTTTTTTTTAAATGAAAATATTATTGCGCCTTCCGTGGATACTTGTGCCAGAGCGGCACTTAAGGAGCCAAAGAGCCACATGCGGCTCTGGAGCCGCACTTTGCCGACCACTGGTCTAGGAGAAAAGTTTGAATTGAAAGTAATTGTACTCATTATTTTTCCTGAGCTTAAAATGTCACTTAACTACTGTGCCCAAAGATCCACGCCGACGGTTCAAACGTGAACAACACGTTTGAACACCGATGGGCTATACACGAGAAACCACCTGGAGGTGACTATTACAACTGGACGGGGCGGTGCCTGAGTGCTGGCCGCGTGTACGACCCACATGGGGTAGACGCGGACACCCGTCACCCCGAGATTTATTGCCGGCCGGGGCTGGAGGGGCTGTGCAGGATTGGAGACTTTACCACCAGGTAACTTTCATATTGCAAGTGCATTTTTATTTTGACGAAGGGAAAACCTGAACGTAGATTTCCAGCTCCCTGGGGAGATGGGTTTTGGGGTTTGGGGTTAGATGGCATTTTTATCTACTAAAATCCTGCAGTGGTCGTACTCAGTGCTTTGTTATGGGCTCCGGGATCTTCTACGGAACGCATCGGAGCCCCTCTCGCGTTGTGCCTAAGTACTTCTCGGGGTGGCCATAACAAAGACCCCAAGCGTTCTCGCAGTGCTATGACTCTATGACAGCGCGGACTGCAAGTACTATCCTCAATTTGGATGAACGAACGGAGCTCCCGCTCCAACCAATCGTGACCTTAACGGCCCTTTTAGTGGCTTCTCAGAACAGGCAAGGAACATCATAATCTTATCTAGTTCAGGTTGGCTGACGGTGCGTGTTCAAGTTAAAGGGACGTTGCTATTTCCGAAATCTTTTTAAGGTACAAATTCTCAGCCCAAGTCATTTTGAGGAATCTATGTTTTAAAAGCTTAAAAGTAAACTTATCCCAGAAAAAGTTTCAGTCTTTATTTCAAATTAATTGCGTTACTCAATCAAAAGATTTCAAGTTTTTAAGTCGACAATCCGATAGTAAACAGACATTTGAGTTGTCAAAAGCTAAAAACTGGCCAACAGCGTGTCAGAAACGCATTAACTTAGAATTCCTTATCAATTCCGGACGAACGAAAATATCCTTTTTATGAATGGGTTACGTTTGGCCACAGTGTTTCCGGTTGGAAAGCAATGGCGTTACCATTTCCCGTTATTGAAGGAATGTCATTTGGTGTAATTGCAGACACGGTACCCTAGCAGTGGCCGGAAAGAAGGTAGATGGAGCAAAACTTACCCGGCGGCTCTTTACTGACAACGTAGTAGGATTGGCCGGGAAATATTCAATCATGAAGAAATCACTGGTCATATACGACGATCATGGGCCCGTCGCCAGAGGGGAGCGAATGGCGTGCTCTATGTGAGGATTTCTTTGTATTGTCTGTTTTCATATCTGGTGAGCTTTTATCTTGACACATTGAAACACATTTATTAGATCTCATTATTTCAAAAAAAATTAGAGAAAAGAAAAGGAGAAGTCAATTAATAACCTTAAATGTGATCTTGAACATAAAGCTTTTTTTTAATCTCTGCAATGTTTCAACCGATTTTGATACGACTTTCATTGGCAAGTAGAGTACTTTTCAGAGAGTAATCTAGGCTATTTCTATACTGGAAAAATACCAAATTTAACGCGTGTAAATCTATGAGACACAGCTAGTCTTGAAGATGTGTAACGTACGCAACTTAATATACATATTATAGGATCACAGGTGGATCTTGAATATAATATACACAAATGAAGAAAAGTTTAACAGAACGGTGGACGTAAAAATTGATAGATGAGGTATCATATTATATATAAACAATGAACACATAATACTATAAAAGAGCTCTAAAGTAAATATAGATGAAGTTAAAATAGAAGCAAAATAGTAGATTTATCTTGCAGGAGATGTTCATGTAGATTGTTTTATTGTCTAGTGTGAACGGTTTCCACCGACGGAAGGCTGTGGTTCGAGACTGGTTCGGTAACGGAGAGAATGTGGCATTGACAGGAAAATTGGAGCTGCTGCAGCAGTCCGAATATGACGTCACCAACGTGCAAGTCACGCTCGACGGACTCGAGGAGATAAGGGACTACAAGATCCATGTGGTAGGTACTTACATGATAACTTTGAAATGATTACAATTCTTTTCATTTAAAGATACAGATACAGGTGACGAGTCTAAGTTTTCAAAGTCGAAAACATATTTGGTATTGAATTTCTATTTTCGTAATAAGAGTTTCATGCTCGATTTCGGCAAAGTCCTTTAATACTTAGCAAACCCCTTGTGCTGTCTCTGACACAGCCACCAAGTGAAAACAGCAAACCGTAACCTTGTGCGCGATCTACAAATTAAATGTTCGCATCGCTGCAAGGGAACTTGTCACATACATCTCCAATATTAATAGCCATAAGAATTAGTATAAGACATGAGATGTAAACGACAGCGCTGTGGCGTCGACACGCCGAATCATTACAAATATATTATCTCCCACATAGTCCACAGTATTATTCATCTATACTAGTATATAAATCTCTTGCGTCTATCTGTAATTTCAGTTTTTTTGTCAAATTTTGCGATAGATAGTCGTTTTATTACTCATTGATTTCGATTCTACCATTTTTAAAATTTTTGTCTGTCTGTCTGTATGTCCTTTACTAAGAATGCCTTGACTGATCTTGATGAAAATTGGTATGTAGTAAGAAAACGTGATTGGGCTCATGTAGGCTACTTATTTTTTTAGAAAATCTACCCCTAAAGGGGTGAAAAGGGGGTTGAAACTTTGTATGGGAAACGGTAAACCCCTGAACCGATTATGATAAAATTTAGCAGGGAGATAGATGATAGATTGACATCAGAAAACAGACATGAGCTACTTTATTTATTAAAAATTTACCCCTAAGAGGGTGAAAATGGGGATGAAACTTTGTATAAGAAACACTAAATCTAGGTAATGATAAAATTTGCTGAGGTGATAAGACATTATTTATCAAAAATACTACTACAATAGACTACTTTTTTGTCAAAAATCGGTTGAAAAGGGGGACGGGAGAGAGGGGTATAAAAATTTGTATGGAAAATGTTAAATCACTGATTATGATGTAGCATGGATATAGTTGGACACCTGGGAACGGACACAGGCTTTTTTATCAAAAACCTACCCCTGAGGGGGTGAAAGGGGGATGAAACTTTGAATGAGAAATGCTGAACCACCGAAGCAGTTATGAGGAAATTTGGCAAGAAGAAGTAAAATCAGAGAACAAACAGGCTACTTTTTATAAAAAATCTACGCCTAAGGGGGTGAAAATGGGGATGAAACTTTGTATGAGAAACATTAAAACTTGGTAATGATAAAATTTGGTGCGGTGATTAAACTTTTTTATCAAAAATACTTACGCTACTTTTTTATCAAAAATCTGTGAACAGGGGGACGGGAGGGAGGGGGACGAAACTTCGTACGGGAAATGATAAACCGCTAAACAGATTATGATGTAGCATGGATATAGTTCGACACCTGGGAACGGACTCTGGCACTTTTTTATCAAAAAACTACCCCTAAGGGGGTGAAAAGTGGGATGAAACTTTGAATGGGAAATGCTGAACTGGCGAACCAATTATGATGTTGGTTACATATATAGTATGTGCCCGGAGTCAGACGTAGGCTAGACGTAGACTTTTTTCAAAAACAATCTTTAAACAACTCTGTATATGTACATATAATTCAACCTAAACCGGCAAAACCACGAAAAAAGTTTCCGCGCAGACGAAATTGCGGGTACAGCTAGTTCTATATAAAATGCTAACTAAATACATTATTGTACATATCTTGTATATGTATCTAAATACATTATACAGTATTGTAACACCCCTAAAACCAGATAGGGATTCGCTAACGATGAAATGTTCTTAGTAGTTTCGGTTTTAGGGGTTCGTTAATATTAGCGGACTTGTGTGAAATCGGGCATTATAATATTACGTAAATTCGAATTAAAAATAAAATACATTTCCGACTTTGAAACCGCAAACTAGTCATGGACCTTGAATCTTGTAAAGATGCAATGACATGTCGTTCTTCGGAGACTCGTCGTGTACGTTTTCAGAATTAGGATTGTATTGCGTTCAACTGATGTCAATGATTTAAAATCCGTTTGTAGAATATGATCAGTCGAAAAAACAGTAGCAATTCATAGACCGATGGTGGTTGTACCTAAAATTCTAATATTAAAAATATGAAATTATCTCAGTCTATTTGTTACGTAAAAATAAATCAAAATTTGGTTTTGTATAAAAGAAGGTACGCTACAAATGTTTGTGAGATGGTGATTTACGGGAAACTCGAGAACAGCCCTGTGGCCTTGGGAAGAGAATGAAGATACGTTGTTCCTCGCCTGTTGTAAGGGGAGACCAAAGGGGCCTTAGGGATTGCAGCCGGTCGGAGTGGAGGCTCCGGTCGTCTATGCGATCCCAAGTGCCCCGACTGCGCGTGTTGTTCGCGTTGTCGTGGCACTGCGAGAGCATAGAGGGGTTTTGTCACTAGACACCAGGAAGTGCTTCGGCACACCGCGAGAGGGGATCCGGTGTATTTCGTAGGACAGGGATGGCGAACCTTTATCTGTGTGCCATTTTTAAAAAAAAAATATTTAGCGAGGCCATGACGTGCCATCAATCTTAACTTAGCGATTAATGAAAAAAAAAACTACAAATGTATATGAAAAAACCATTCGTTTCGATTAGGTACCTAAATCCTTTAATTACAACCGTGCCTTAATTATTTTGTCACGTGCCATCAATGGCACGCGTGTCATTGGTTCGCCATCGCAGTCGTAGGAGATCCCGAAGTCCCCTAACAATGCGCCGATAACGAGGAGTTTTGGTAGGTAAACGCTCCAAGTAACTCCGTCTCTACTTACAGGGCTGGATATCTGTGTGTAGATTTAAAACCAAAACAAAAATGTAGTCCGAGATAGCCTAAAAAGCAGTTAGGTAGGAGATATAGGTAAGTGTTTAAGGAATGCTTTCGGCTAAGGACTTCTCTAACGCGAGTGTTTAGGGTTAATTGATGAAAACGAGAGTTACATAAGAAATATCTTCATAAGATTTGTCATATTCCCAGGTACCGGTGGAGAGGGAACTAGAATTTCCTTGCGAGCGGACTTCGTTATATGACACGTATAATCCATTCAACGTCGATAAATCACTCAGTCCGCCGCCAACTCAAGGTATCTACATTTCTTTGTGAATAAATGTAATATATTCCGATAATGTGAAGAATTCTTAAAACTTGTAGCTATTTTCCGCTGAAACTCCAAAAACCACCAAACGGCATGTGTTTCGCCTCTCAAAGAAGCATCCTCAGGATATACCAGAGATCAGACTCGGTCAGCTAACCAGCACCGAATCCATATGCCAAATCGAATCCGAATCCGAATTCATATCCGACAGCATTTGGTTACATGCCATATGCATATAACCAAATGCTTAGTGGTTTTTGGGGCTTGAGCGGAAATAGCTAAAGATTTTAGGAATTCATCACATGAAATGGATTTCCGCAAAGCAACATCTGAGTCTATATAATATATTCCGATAACTATTATACCAAGTACTTCCAATTCTCATTAGAGCCAGTAACCTAAAGATGTTTCTTTGGATATACTAAATACCAAATTTAACGACATACTGTTCATTTTATTTCCTCTACCATATACAGAAAATACTTATCGATTGTAGAGACTAAAGCGTTGCAATGCGGAAATCCATCTCAATAATTATTGTATTTTGACTATCTTGCGCCGATTACACTCGGTGCTGTGTAATTAACAAAGTTTGAGCTCTGGAGTTTTGAGGATACTTCGTCGAGAAACAAAACTTCGGTAGGTAGCTAACAAAGATAGGTATACAAGTATCGTTGCCGGGGCAAGTCTCGAGTTGAAGGAAAACAAGAGAACCACAGCACTCAAATAGTTTAGTGACTCAAGGGACACATTAAATTAAGAAATTCTTGTAAAATGTTCGAAACGTTCGAAACAAATCCGTTGAAAATCCGTTGGAAAAGTGTTCGAGCGCGTTTGGGGATAATTAGCGAACTCAAAGATCATAGATAAAATAAATAAAGATCTTGAAGCTGTTTGCGAATGGTCTGCCAATTTTGGAGTCTCAGTAAACCCAAGGAAATGCCAGGCCATATCAGCTTTCTAAACTGGATCACCTAACCACACCGCCCGTTCTTATTAACAGAAGCCATATTCCCTACTGTTCCTGTGTAAAAGATTTGGGCCTGATTGTTGATGAAACCCTAAGTTGGAGGCCCTTGGTGGTGGAGATCAGCTGTAATGTCACTGTCACTCTCAGAAATTTATATCGTTTTAAGAACTTTTTGCCCACGAAAACCAAGACTCTGCTGATTCAAACTCTAGTCTTCGGATATTTGTTGTACTAATATCAACCAAGATCATCTCAACAAATTGGATCGCCTCCTTAATAATTGCATCCGGTTCATTTTTAGGCTGTTCAATATCGTCGACATCTTAAATGGCTAACTATACGTCAGCGTCGTCACCTACGGAGTCTTTGCACGCTTTTTTCGATTTTAAATGATCCACTGGCGCCAGAATACCTAAAACCAAAATTTCGACTTCGGAATACATCCCATGATCGTAATCTTCGCTCATCTGACGGCTCTGTTCTCGCTCATCGAACTAGCTTCATGTCTGATTCGTTCGTTCTTCAGTCTGTTAGACTCTGGGTTGCCCTTCCCCTTGACATCATGAATACTCCGAGCAAGTCAACTTTTAAGATGAAAGTTAAAGACCATCTGCTCAAAGTGATCAGTATACATAATATGTGTTGAGGGTCCGTTGTATGTGTATATATAATGTATGTGTATGTATGTGTGTATATATGCGTATATGTATAGTGTATGCTTATTTGTATGTATGGTATATACATATTGTATTTATTTTTCGGTGACCTTATTGTACCGCCACTAGTTTCTCTGACAGTAAAGCTCAGGTTGACTGGTAGAGAATGCCATTAGGTATTCTCTACCTCTCTAGGCAAGTCCGCCTATTGTAAACATAATGTACAATGAAGAATAAATAAATAAATGATTATTAATGTGTGGTGACGGTGTTACATTATCTTTGGTGCCGGTAGCCAATTGCGAGAGGTGCGAAACTCCAAATCGCGACGTTGTATGTTATGTTAGTAACTAAAATGAGAGTAAACCCACACAAAACAGCTTTGTTTCATAAAAGTTTATTTTATAAAATTACCAATATTATACCAAATATTGAACTACCTAGAAATGTAAAAGAGATAAAAAAAGATATTCTTTTTTAAAAGGTAATTATTTAAATTACTAATATATAAGTGTTATTATAATTCTTGTGATTATTTTAATAATGAAATATAACAGCATATCTTAACATAAATATAGATATTGCTTTCTTTGTATTTCGTTGTAAGTATAATACGATTATTATATGCTTCTGCGGCGGGACATAGCTGAACTTATTTAAATAATTGTAACTTCTTTTACAGATAGTACCTATGCATCACAATATAGATTATCTTTATTAAAAAAAAATTAAATAATCACCGAAATAAAAAAATTCGAAAAACGCGATGCGCATCATCCATTGATTATCGTATAAAATATGCAAGATTTGTCTACTGCCTCTTGATAGTATAGGCACAGATTAATTAGTTACTATATAGGCACTCTCACAGGCTGAAGAAACGTCTTGAGGAAAGAAAAGATGAAAATCCCAACATAACAATAATTTTACAGTGACAGAGTACAGATAGTGACTACACTATCAGTGTAGCTTTCGTTAGTGGAAAATGCGAAAATATTATTATGGGATTTGACATTCGCTGTTGAAGATTTGTCACGTGATTTATCCATTAATTAATTTGATACATTAATGTTACGATGTGATTTCTTGTAGGACCTCTGGACATGTTTTTCAATCAATCTAATAAATATCTTTTACTCCCAATACAGGCACGGCTGATCAGTACGAGTTGGGTGACTTGGGCGCTAAATACGGTCTGTTAGAAGATCTCAAGAGCGTCAATACTTTCTATAACGAGACGCAGGTGTCGCTTTACGGTCCGTTCAGCATAATTGGACGATCCGTCGTTTTACATAAGAAGGTACATCCACTGTTTCACCTATATTTTGTAAGCCGAAATAGGAAAACCAGAACCATTATGGTTTCGCCTATCTGTTCGTGTCATAGCCGAGAATCTTAGAACTGTACTGTAGACATTGCATTATAAAAACTTTTTTGCAGTAAAATTAAAAGACCTTGAATCCATCAGGTATGGGTTTTATCTTATTACATTCTCAGCTAACAATCACGGTAAAGTACTTGATTGTAATTGATTGATTGACATTGATTTGATTGTACTTGTAAGTAACATCGTCATGGTATGAGTTCACTTCCACAAATTCTTCTGAATTTGAAGGAAGTTCTTGCCAATGCTCGACTTGCATCAGTTTATCGTTATCCTAGATCTCCGACGGGCGCAGCTGGGCGTGCTCCAGTATCGAGCGCGGGTATAGTCCCTCGGAAGCGCGCGAGATCCGTGGAATAGTCTCGTTTCACCACCCCGGCGGGTTCGCGCATGGCTACATACGGATGACACAGCTTATACACAATGATGGCAGCACCAGTGATACCATCATCGAAGTGAAACTGAGGCACCCCGGCGTCAGGAATACTAATGTGGTGGGTATACATCGCGATATATTTACCTAGGCATGACGTCACAAGCGGACGCCATGACACCTACTAGCGTTTTCGCGCTTAATTCAAATTACGTAGAGAATATTGCAATAATTGGCGTTAAAACTGTTTATTGCTGAAATAATATTTTCTTCGGAAATAGTAGACGTGTACCTACATCATAGAAGGGGATTTCCAAATCTGTCAACATGCCTATTGCTACATAGTACCTTCTTTGTAGCGTTGCCACGTTTTATTGCCTAGTTTGCATGTAAGGGGATTAAGGTTTTAGTATAGTCCACTTTCACAGTCAGTATTGGCCTGAAATTTTCGTTCATATGTATGAGCAGTTACATAGATACCTAATTATCGTATGCTAAAGAGCTATTATTATGGAGGAATAAGTATTATTATGCACTGACAGACGCGTAATCACAACTGGGCGATATTCGTGAACCCTGTGGGCGTGGACGCGGCGGTGAAGGTGACCCACACGCGGTGCGTCGCCGGCGGGTACCGCTGGAACCCCTATTTCACCCAGCTCGCTGACCCGCTCAATGTAAGTATTTAGTAACAATTCACCCGCGCTCAGTGTAAGTAGCTATTTAGCATCGATACCGCACTCAGTGTTAGTATGTAGCATTTATTCCACGAAGTAAAAATATACATTCAAGCATAATGTTAGTATCTAACATCAGTTCACTCATACTCATTGTCTTCACTCAGTCTTAATTCATTCGTGTTCAGTGATAACACCAGTTCACACATACCTAATAACAGTATCTAGCATCACCGTACCTGTGTTCAATGTTAGTAATATCTTTCTTTTTTTGTAAACATTTGTCTAAATTGCAATCAGTGCCAAGTTAAGTTTTCCATAAATTATGTCATGTCACTTATTAGTGTTTAGCAATGCCTTATAGCTGTCATTCATTTGTCGGTCTCTAAATTGTCTGGTATTTAAAACCAATCCTTGTGGAACACCTGCCTCTCTGTCATAAAAGTAGAAATTGAATCTTCAACTTTCACACAGAACATAATATTTCCTGACGCCATGTCTTAGGTATTGAAAGCTTGTTGAACGTTTAAGAATACAGCAGTGGGTACTCTTTGTTCTTCGAAACATTTCTTATTTTCCAGCAACTCTAAGAACTTAGATAGTTGAATGTTTACTTCTAAATCTAAATTGATTATTGGGAACAATTTTTTTTTCTTTTGAAATAGTGCTTAACCTTTATTATCTTTGAAACTTTAACCTTTGAAATAACCTTTTTAAACACTTTTAACAAAAAAATAAGCTAATCGATTTGTAAGATGATAACTAGGTGTTGTGGTTTTCGAGGCTTCAGAATCATTATTACTTATGATTACTTACTTATTATTATTTTTTACTGTGTACTTTGTTTTAATAATGTTTATCTCTGTAAAGGTACCTACCTTGTGTGTTGTAGTCCTGAAATAAACAGCTTATCTATCTATCTATCTTATGATATTTTCCATACTTTCCGTTACTATTAAACAATAATGTAAGAATTACAATAATTTTTTGGGTGATTGTTTTAACTTCTATCTTCTTCTAATTAATGGATAACATTCTTTATTTCTAAAATACATCTAACACGAGGAAAATTAACATGATTGTTTATAAGCGCCTGTCATATTAAAATAGGAAAAACTAGTTTCAGTTACTAAAACCGAGAGACAAATTACGCAGGCACTTTATAATTAATTTGTCGGCAGCACGATCTATACAATCAAGAATGCGGCGCTGACAATCCTTTACGCTGTCATGTCGGTGACCTTACAGCAAGACTTGGAACTATCAGTGAGTGTTGTTATAGTGTTTAGTACTTTTTTGCACTACCATGTACGTTAAATAGGAAATTAGACTTCGATATTATATTTATTATTATCTAGTTTGCCGTGATTTTGTTTCAAAATTTTTATTTTTAAATATAAAGGGATTAGAATTTGATTGTCTTTCCAGACATTGGCGGTGATCGTCAGATGTTCGTGGACAGCAACTTCCCTCTAGAGGGCGTCGTGAGTGCAATGGGTCGCTCCATAGTCATATTTGGACCCGACCGCACCTCCGAGAGGTTCGCCTGCGCCAACATCGAGCCTGACAAGGACATTATCAAATACGTTAACATCATGAAGCCGCCCAGATTTGTGTTGTGAGTTACATTGGACATTGATGTTACTTTGTATATTATAGTACAATGAACAGGGTCTGATGAGATTGCTACCACCATCTTACTCACTAATCCTGCCGCGAAACAGCAATAATAATTGCACCATCGTATCCTGGTGTCGAAGGCAAGAATCCCGTGAAGTTTCTGACAGAAGATTAGCAATTTCTTAACTCTCAAGGTTGTCAACATATTTGCAATCTAAAATGATTTCTTAGTCATAACATAATAAATGTTCTTGAATTTCGGTCCATTCCCATCAGGTGGATTGAGCGAAAATATGTGGTAGTAGAAGCTAAGAAAGATCAAAGCATACTATGAAATGAAGAGTATTAAGTAACGGAAATATAATATTTAAGGCGACGAATTGATAAACAATAATTTAATCTAAAATAGACCTTCTGCTCTATGCAAACGTGCGCGCGCTAGCTTACGAAAAATACGAAAAAACAGTTATTTTCGTTTAATTTTAAAACTGTAATTAAAAAAAATTCAACCTGCATTTTCAGGAATGGTTAATGTGAACTATACAGAAAATTTAGAAATATAAATCGGCCCCGTTGCTCCGAAAAATATACATCCCTGTTTTAAAAGAGGTTTCTTTGATATCTTTTTTTGTGTTACAAATTTAACCAACCGTGTATCGCAACCACAGAATCGCAACTGTCATAATGAAGTCAATGAAATGAAGAATCAGGATACCAAATATCACTGTCATACATTCTGTAGTCACTTAGAAAAATTGAGATCCCTGGCGTCAAAAGCACTCGCATACCTCGGCGAAAGTGTGTAAGAGAATGATGAGAGTTGAGAAGAATAAAATATGTAAGAGCAGCGATGTTTGACTCTCTTTTCTCTGCCTAATCCATAATAGATACAATATCGTGGTGTCATTCATTTATTTTCATTCTAACTAGAGTTGGTACTCATAAAATCCATTTATTTATTATGTAATAGACAGCTTATGATGATGGATGAACCTATAGGTAAATAACCTATATAAAAGCCTAGGATGCAAATTAAAATCAATACAGGTCCCCCTAGACCCCTACACCTGTAGGGGGAGCGGCTTTAAGTAAATGATTTACTGCGCAGTGCATTCTGTATCGATACATTGTAGATAGATATCTAGAGTGCAAGAGTAACTTAGTTATGTGCAGTCTAGAGTTTCAAGTTAGAATATTCTGAGATGTAGTTACATTTTAGTAAATTGAAATTGGAAGCCATATTTGTATGTAATAATAAGACATAATAATATGCAGTAATGTATTGAATACAAAAAATCAGATTATTTAGAATCAGGACATGTAGAGTCTACACAGAACTTAATTTTTCGATCGCTGCTGCGACAAACAAACATACAGAGACATAACTCGACACCACAAATGTTTGTCCAATTTTGATACTGAACATTAAAAACATATACATATATCCTATATACATACATACTATTATACTAGCAATATTTGTAGATACTATACCATTTTCACCCGGATGCCACGAAAACAGAATGGATGAAATAAGTTTTTAAAAGAATTTGGAAATTTTTAAATAAAAATTCTGTTTGGACTTGGTACGTATAAATTCTAATACTTTTCAAAATTTTTCTCTTACTCGATCTCGTCCTCTCACCATCACACTCTTCTCTGTCTTCTTTTTCTGTTTTTCCTTTCTCAAAAATGCTTCTTCCCTTCCCTTCTTCCAAAAGAAATATTTTCAAATTTTTAACTTGCCGGTTCTACATTTAATTTTATTAGCTCTATGCTCATAAAAAAGGTAGAATAGGAAAAAAATGGTACAATACATATATTGGTAGAGGGATTTTTGCTGATATGTAAATTGTAAAAAATACCTATATAAGTAACTTGATTAATAAATTTAAAATTTATATTACCACTGAGAATAATGAAAAAAAGCTACAATATACTATCATACTCGTAGACTGAGAGTTTTACAAACTAACATTTGCAAATAAATAAATGGCTTTTCATTTTTATTTATTTTGGTAATCGCGTTCTCGAAAACGGCTCTGACGATTTCGATGTAGAGGTTTAGGCAGGCGAAAAATGGATCTAGCAGGGCTCAATTCTAGGAAAATTGGTTTTCTTCGTGTTTTCACAAACTCAAAACTAGCAAAGTGGCTAGAGCTTAAGGCTACCACGCTGAAGTGAGGCGGTTCGAATCCTGCAATGTGGTCTTTTGTTTTTTTTTTGAGATATGCAATCAAACCTAAAAAACGCCGATAGCTTGTTCGCCCACGTACTATACTTTATTTGTTATATTATCCTATGAGTCTGTTTTAATATTTATATTAGGATTTGGAAGTAGTCTGCGTGTAGACTCTCCACGCAGCTTCAGCCTTTGTTCCCTGCACCGGGGGCTGCGCTGTATCGATTTATGCAACAGAGTTGCCAGATGGGTGCAGTTCCAATTTTCGTACCAAATTATAATTTTTCCTATAAATATTCGGTTATTCATTAGAAATAGATAAGTAATTTCATGACTAAATAGCGGCCCGCACGCTTATTATGTAACTTGCAGACAGCATGCGACAGCAAATATCGCGTGATATCTGCTGTCAAAACGAGAATTTGTGTAATGTAATTTGTATAGTGGCGCTTAATCTATCGCGAAAAGTGCATTTTACGGTCATACAATAATAGATACGCAATCGTCATACATTATGCCCATTTTTTAATACAATTAGTCACCGGTCGCGCAGTGATCGCGTGGCTGTCGCTGTCTGGAAATTTTTAGGTACCTAATAACTCCGCCGGTACGACTTCGGCCGGTTGGAACACACCTCGGATCAAGAAACATAAAGCACAGAGCCATAATAAGTAGCCGCTCTTACCACCGTGTGACAAACGAATTTTCGTTTCTCTTTCTCTCTCATTGAGCGTAACCACGAGTGAATTAGTTAGCTATAGTAAGTATGACAACCTCGAACTATCATTGTAATTCATGTCAGCTTATGAATTGGTCATGAAATAATTATTTGCAAAATACTTGTAAATCTACTCTCTTTTTGTGAAGTGCTGCATCTCGAGCCAGCTCTCCGGCCCTCTCGTTCCCCTCCATCCCCACGTGTGCTTTGATCCAACATAAGTTTAGTCTTATATTTTGCTCGCGTATTTTAACAATATCAAATTTTATTTTTATCGCTAGAGGATGGAGGGAAAATTCTCCAGCCACGGCGTCCAGTGCCGATCCGGAGGATCAGGATCTGGCTTTGGCTAATAGTATTTACGAAAATAAAAATATGTCATGTTCAGCCGTGTATCGTTTTATCGTGACCTTCACTAGTCACGCACATTAGTAAAAATCTAGAAACTCGGTCAGCAAAAATGAAAATTTAAAGGCACACTCTTAGAGCAAATACAGAGAGTATTGTCTGTCCTAATTGTCTTACCTAATTTGGGTAAATAACGTGCAAATAAATGACCATGAGCTTAAGAGAAAACCTTTATTTCGAAACAGACACTTTTAAATTTTGTTTGTTATTGGTACCTAATTATATGGATGGTCAGATTTATATCAAAATCTAACATTTTTTTGTTTTTCATCATAAGTTTTATTATAGTATGTATAACATATAACATACTGTAATAAAACATATCCTCACCCTGTATTCCTCTACGGGATAGTCAGAGAGATCGGAGCGCCAAGTATCGCGGTTCTTACATACCTACTTCTTTTGCTTCCTCCAATATGAAATCAAGTCTTATTATGTTAATAAAAATAGTAATATTGTGAAAAAATGCATTGAAAATTACTTATTTTGCAAGTATATCATTGTTGCACAAAATGCACATCTAATATGACTAAAATTTTCGAATATGGCTTTCAAGAATACGTTTTTCCCCGTATCAGTTGAAAGTTTCTTATGTACGAAAATACTCATAGAACTGGCAACCCCGTTATGCAGTCGGCATTTCCTGGAAATTTCATCTGCATAGGATGCCTACAGGATACCTAGGTATAGCTTGTCGGAAGATGCGTTGCGCGCGCATTCCGGCACTCGTCAACAGGTGCATTGATTTATTAACGTCTAGAATGTTCCTGTCCAGTACCCCCAGGCATTTAACGCATGGTGTTGGGTGGTAAATAAACAGGAGGGCCTAGGTACCACCCATTTAGCAGTTATATAAAGCAACTTGTCTCCCGGGTACAGGTAGTTATTGATTTTAGAGGACGACAGCTCGAGGATGACTTAAAAAAACAAGCTGAACCCAAGTCCCACATTGTGCAATTACTATTTGTTTGTACCAAAGAAATTTCATCTTAAGCTTTATAGAAAGATGTTTTAACGTAAAACAAAGGAACGGTACTGATAATCTTCCTTCAATTTACACATTTTTAATGTAGGTACTTTTTTTTTTTAATAAGTTGAAATAATACCTCTAAGTTCAGTTTGCAACAACATATCTTCACGCTGCATCCCTAACAGAGTAGTCAGAGCGAACGGAGCGCCAAGCTTCGTGGTCCTTATGTTTCGCCTCTTCCAATCTCATCATTCTCTTCAGGCACTTTCACCTGAGTATGCGTGTAAGATAAAGAATGACCGTAAATTGTTTCTTTATTTGAATATGGTTGCTATAGTAATTTTAGTTTGTTATTAACAAAAGAGGTTTTTCTTCCCTGCAAATATATGGGTTCCAACAAAGTTTACAGTTTTATTATGTGGCGACCGTGACAAATAAATAAAAATGGAAAAAATAAAGAAAGAGCGCGCCGTCTTAAGAGGTCTATTAAGCAAAGCTTTGAATACATTTGAAGAAGAAATGAACAAAAGTACTAAAGATGTTAATACAATTGAAAAGTTATATGGTTGGTCTAAGAAAAAGGCAGAAGAATTATTTGCAGTGGATGACTTATACAAAGAATATTTGTACGAAATTGACGATGAAGATATATTACAAGGAGAAATTGAGTCAATCGAATTGTATAAGTTAAGATGGTTTGAATTAGAAATCCGATATGGGAAACTACCATCTTCTCGAGAAATTGATATAGAGTCATCAAAATCAGTTAACAGCATGAAAAGGAAATTTAAGTTACCCCGTATTGATTTGAATAAAACCGTAAATTGGTTCTTTATTTGAATATGGTTGCTATAGAAATTTTAGTTTGTTATTAACAAGAGAGGTTTTTCTTCCCTGCAAATATATGGGTTCCAACAAAGTTTACAGTTTTATTATAATGCGACTGCTTTTGACATTTCCGTCGCCTAACGCTCTGGTTATTTCATATTTTTAAGTCATTCTTTTTTAGCTTCCTCTACCACTTACTTTCGCTCTGTATATTTTCTTCGTCAGTCTCGTCACTCATTATTTCTATATGCCCGAACCATCTAAGCATTCCTCTCTTTATTTTTACAATAATACTGTCCTGTAACCCTGTCATACTGCGTATCTCTTCATTGCTTATCCTGTCCGCAAAGGTGACACCGCACATATTTCTAAGATATTGTATTTCGACTGCATTTATCTTAATTTCGTTTAATTTCGGAAACGTCCAGGCCTCACTAAACCGCCACAATAAATAATATAATAATAAAAAGTAGTTACTTGTTTTTCAGATTTTTTTGGTGATGTTTTCAGATATAAAATGGGGTCAGCTATTTCTTGGCGTTTTCAGCGTTAGCGTTAGGGGTTAAAAAAGGAATAAGCGTTAAAGTTTTATATACTTTTAAATATGTCATTGCAAGAATCATTGCAATTTGATATCCCACACGATGATCATAACCTTGTTTTACTTTATATTTCAGCCTCCGAAACGAAGTAAAAATTGAGCTTTTGGAGTTCGCGTCTGTGTTGATTAAACTATTGTCAACCAAAGGCCAAAATCGTGTATTAATGTGTAGTGCAGTGACTGATGTTGTGATGGTAGTTTCGAATATTTGGCGAACCGTCATGTAATTGTTAGTCATTGTAATGGACATGGTCTCTATGAAAAGTAACTTTGACAGACAAACAAACGGTATTGGAGGTGAATCCAATAAAAAAGATATCGCTATTACTCATTGGATTAAAACGGCGCTGGATGTATTGGGATAGCAAGATGAGTGCATCAATATCTTTGTAATCTGTCTGGCAGGGGTCAGTTCCTGAGCGATATGCGGAAGGTGATGGGTGTCCCCGAATGGATGATGGGTGTGGACTCGCGGCGCACGCGCGTGCTGCACCAAGGCGCGTGCGTGCAGGTGCTGCTGCACTTCGCAGGTCCTCACGCTAACCGGCTTGAGCTGGACTTCACCAGGTAAACCGTGGATTATGTATTTTTGGTATCACAAAGGTGGCAAACAAGCTAATGTTTATTCGCCTTATGTGAGTGGTCTCATGACCAGCCTAATGACAGCGGTCACAGAAGCCCATGCACGCAAACGACGTGAAGAAGACACGAACTATGGACGCAACACCAGAAGCATTACATGGGAGTTGCCGACCTAATAAGAACTTATTCACGCCTTTTTTGAAGAACTCCGTATCGAAGTAATTTGAGAAAACCTATGAGTTCGTTCCACAACTAGATAGTTCGAGGGAAGATTTTCATTCGAAAACACGATTTTTCAATCACTATGTTTTTTTTAACATTTTTTCCATGAACTGAGTTACTTCTTGAGGAACCTTATTGTAAAAACGTAAGCAGCTTCCAAAAATGACTGCACAATTTAATTCCACCGTTTCCTTTCTACCACTGAACAGTTGGACGCAGAAATGGAGCTTATATTGTATATATCCTTTGACATCACATTCATACGCACGAACATAAGGCAATTTGCTTCTTTATTAATAATGCATGCTGCTAAGGTAGGTATAGAACTACTTTCGATAGCGATATTTCCACAATTATAGAACTTGGATATTTTCAAGGCAAGAGTAAATAAATTCATTCTATGTAAGCGGGTGTACTTTCGGCCCCGTTATTGTTTTCTGTCGGGCTGGACTGAGGTCAAACATACGCTCATTTAAATATAATGTGTTCTTACATAAAAAATGACTTTTGATGCTTAAATTTCGGAATAACGAGTTTATTATCTATGTATGACCCCGGGTTTCCATACCGTTAATATAGCCTTTCTTTTTAAGTAGATCTATATTATTCCCAATTATATTTTCAGTGATGTCTAAGGAAAGATCAAAATTAAATTTATTTTCAGGAAACTTCTACGCGACTTGTTTCTATCTGATACCAATTTACTATTTGAATATCTAAAGTACTTATTACTAGAAAAGTCACATGGATGTGATTTTATTGCGCTTTAATGCTGTGTTCTCTCCGAATGAAAAATAGTGAAGTTATATTTATACATGTATTTTATTTTTATCTAGACTAATAGCATCAGGTCGCCTAGATTCTCCTTCCATCTTCATACCGGGTTTCGTGGATACTAAGCGCAAGAAAACGACTTCGTATCGACAGTGCGGAGGCACGGACCCCAATGAGAAAAAGAGTGAGTGAATTTTATAATACTATAGAAAGTTGAAATCACAACGAAGCATCACACAACTTTAAAGAAAGAAATAGAATTTCCCGTAGCGTCTTTGACGCTGATTGGCTAATTTATCTTAGCATCGCTAATTGGTATTGAATAATAGAACTACAACAATATCAGTACAACGCACTATTTAATTAGATATGGGTTATTCAGCAAAATTCCTTGCGTCAACTCAATAGCTCAGGCGTATTTCACTGCACAGCTAAAAATTGCATCATGGTGTAGTAAAATTAGATGCCCTGAGTTGCAAAGCGCGAGTCACCCGCGTCCCTCGCCCGCTAGCATTTAGCACAGGCAGTGTATTATGCACCAAAGTGTGTTATGCGCCATAACATATGGAATAAGTGAGTCATTCGGCAGAGAGAAAGGAGTTGGCACAATTGTGCGGTGTAGCGAGGTGTTACAGATGTTGATTGATCTGGGGTATTAAATTGAACTACGCATAGCAAAAAACTTTTGGTCAAGAATTTATACCATAGCGTAGAATGAGATCTCTTTATGCGACTGTCTCAGAATAACGATAATGTTATCCAAGTATATGTCGGATAATTTGAGGCATTCTGTGATCAAAACAATCTGATGGATTTTAATAAATGACGTGTCGTTAGATTTTTCTAAATCGTGGGAATGCTGTAGGATAGAATTTTTACCCGGTTGCCCCAGGAAAAGGGTAATGTTTTTGAGAAAAATATAGTTAAATAAGGTAATTACTCTCATGAGTAATGTTGCCGTTATGAGACGGCAATAATCCGATGGTGTCTACAGTTATCTGTCAGTGTGAATGCAGTATTAAGTTTGGTAACAAGTGACATTGACGAACACTGATTGTATAAGTACGGATTGCATTGTTTATATGCATAAATTATTACTTTTGTTCCAGAAACCTCATTCTTCTATTCCTCGGCGTCATCAAGAAGTACTTTCATGTCATTGTTTCTCTGGACAACATTAATTCATATTGTAATATCTTTATGTACATAATTGAAATACATAAAAAGTATTGTTATTTTTTTAAATAAATGCTTAATAACCATTCATTTATTTATCTTGAACCAGAATCTGAAATTTCTTTGTTAAATTAAAAAAAAATGTTTACAATATCCTAAGCTATAACTTTGATTAAAGCAAGTAAAACTTTTTTTTGAGTTATCTTGCGATAAGCTCTTTATATCACGAAAATGTAAGACATGTTACTTTGTTTTTTAAAACTTTTTTGAAAAAACAAATATTCCTGTCCTCACACCTTACGAGTTATTCCAAAAGTATCGTTCAGAAAGATTTGAAAGAAAATCATATGGTGCTAATTGAAGACAATTGAATGTATTGTATTACGTTGTTAAGTATCTATGATGCGTGATTAAATTACAATCATAACTGTTGATAAATGGCCACACTGTAATTTTGAGGGTGTTGCTACTTAATAATAATTTATTTGTGATTCAGTCAGTCGGTACTTTTGAATGTTAAAAAGTGAGTCAGTCTGTGGTCAATCTAGAATTACACGAACTATAATATAGTGGACTTTTTGGCTGAAACGGAGAATCGGTTGACATTTTATTTATTTAATTTTTTTCATTTTTTTTCATTTCTATTTTTTACATTTTTGGGAGTTTTAAAGTACAAAAGTGACGCACAATATACTGATATTGTGGATCAATTTTTGTGCAAGTGTTAGGAATATAGGAGTCTAAATAAACACATGCAACTGTAGTTTTGGCGGTACTTCCAAGATGTCCTTTTTAATTCCAGTAAAGCCTGTTATCGTTTTATTGGAGGAGTGTTAGGGACTTAGTGATAAGAGAAATTAATGAGATATTACCGAAGACATCGGCTGTATAGGCGGCGATCTCTTTGCTTTTTATCTCAAGGGAGAATCTTACAAACAATAATACACTAGCTAGCGAAAGCATATCTATATAGTATGAGAGCCCGTGAACCACGTTTCATGAAGTGTTTGATTTAGGTAAAAGTTTACGTGGTGATAATAGGATAGACGAATAGGTCATGAAGAGTTTGCTTTACCTACCTGCGTATGGCAGGTACTGCGCACATGAGAATGGTGCAAAAAAATTGTGCCAAAAAAATTCGATTCATAAGCCAACAAGTACTTTTTGATAGTTAAGCTAGTGTAGAATAAAAAAATAAATAAGGCGGACATTTTTGGAGGGGCTAATATTGAACCAAAATACACCTAAGTAGTATTTTAAAATAAATAAAAAAAAGTGTTTAATTCACGCTGACATTTTAATAGCGTCTTAATTATATATATTTAAAATTATTTGCAAAAAGTCTAATGCTTTTTCCGGGGTTTAATACTTGGAAAACTTCAAAACAAGTATGGTACTAGTAGTAATGTAGTACTTTTTAATGCAAACAATCATCCGATCACAATGGAAAGTGTTTCGTGTGTGATTTGTAAACATCAAAATTCTGGAAAGATAAGACGTCTTCTCACATTTCAGTCGTCAAACCAAGTACATCGGTGTGAGAGCTGGTTGAATAGTTTTGTAACATATACATTTTGTCAACGAACTTTCATCGAATTATTCCGACCATATTTTATGACATTGTTTCTTAACTTTCGAAATAATTTCCGTAAAAAAATAGATAATCGAACACTAACCCGTCCTGTATAATCAAGAGATTGTACAGGATATACTTAGCCAAGTGCTCTATAATATCATTCCCTTCGACTCCAATATGAAAAAGTAGCAGCTACTGTATGATAAGATTATCTGTGCTTTATGTTTCTGAACAGAATTCAGAATAACGTAAGCTATTGGAATGCCTCGAAAACCACTTGTACATCACAAAATATATTGAAGAGAACTTTTTGAATCAGTAAAAATTATTATAATTTAAGATTCTATGCAAGACAGAGCTTTAGCTAAAGCAATGGGTTCAGTATGCATCACAGAAACTTTTATTTAATATACACACTATACTACTATAACATACAGCTTAACTTAATCACCTGTTCTAATGTCAAGAAAAGCTGCACCATTTCCATTTGTATCTTTAGACCCATCCGTAAAAATCTTATAATAACTGAATAAGGGACTTTTTGGCGGGAACGGGAGAAGTGAGGTTGTCATTTTATTTAGTTTCCTATTTTTTACATTTTTGCGAGTTTTAAACACTGTTTTAAAGTACAAAAGTGATAGTATATTGTTATTTAAAGTTCTGTATAAGTGAAAAGAATGGAGTAGGTCTAAATAAACATATGTAGCTGAAGTTCTCGTGCTCTTCCAAAAAGTCCTTTATAACTTCAGTAAATCCTAAAAAACTAATTTACTGGTGATTCTACTTATTAATACGTGACATTAGCAAATGCGCTAATCTGTGCGCCATGCCATGAAGAAAAAAAACTGAATAATAATTTATCCATACTAACAAAGAATTAGTTCGTAGGTGCATATTAACGTAGATGTATATTATGTATATAACGCTCGTTGGAAGCCCAGGATGCAATTTAAAATCAATACAGCCCATGTAGACCCCCTCCTAGACCTCTAGCCCCTGCACCTATGGGGGAGGCTAATACATAGTGTACTGCGCAGTGCATTTCACATCTATTTATTGTAGATATCTAGACAGTTGCAAGATAAGTACCTCGTTCTCTACAAACATTCTACAAATATAGAGTTAATTTTTCAATTAAGTGAACCAAATAGGTAATTAGTTGAAATAGGAGACTTATAAAGATTAAATAGCCAGTTTGTTGGCTGATGAAAATTTCAATAGTATACATAAACCTCGGTAAAAATGAGTGAGGAGAATGATGACATTAGAGAAGGCGAAAAAAATATGTAAGGATCGCGATGTCTGGCAGTCCATTCGCTCCAACTACTCTGGTAGGGATACAGCATAGACATATTATGTATACAGGGTTAATTTTAAATACTAGTAACCCCTTAGCGCAGAATTCCTGTCAACATACCTAACAATTTTTGTTCTACGACTTATTTCAAAATTGAATAAACTACGTTCCTCAAAAAATATTTGTTAAATTTTGTTGTACTGTCTGAAACGTAATTACTCTGTACGTATTTCCAATGGTACAGTGCAAGCGCACCGGCACGCTTATTACGTAACTTGCAGACAGCATGCGACAGCCAATATCGCGCGATATCTGCTGTCAAAACGAGAATTTGTGTAATGTAATTTGTATAGTGGCGCTAAAACAAACGCGAAAAGTGCATTTTACGGTCATAGAATAATAGATACGCAACTGTCATACACGATACAAATTTTTCTAACAATTAATCACCGGTCGCGCAGTGATAGCATGGCTGTCGCTGTCTGCAAATTTTTATATAAAAACCCTGCGGGCCTTAGCGCCGCGCTGCGCGTGTGCCTTCGTGGCGTGTGCCGCTTTAGCGACTGGGTAGAGTAGGTGCCAATTTCAGAAACATTTAATGTATTTTCAATTTTATATGAAAGAAAAAACTTATGAATTTTTTAAAGTCGTAAAACAAAAGGGATAATAAATGGGGATAAATGTTTAGTACAAAATACTAAGAGGTTATTCGTTTTTTTAAATTAACCCTGTATGCGTAAATAGGTAAATGCTAAAATGGGTAATGCCAAAACAGTTATAATAAAAATTTCACCAATTTTGTTGAAATTTTTATTCAACTTCACATAAAATTGTATGTATTATAAGAGGTATATGGACTCATTTATTTTCTATTTAAAAAACTATATCTTTAGACAGCCCTATGGAAATAGGTATAAATAATGCAGACCGATAGAGCATTCGGCCTCTTTACGACCATTTGACTGGTTTTTTAACTAAAAAGAAAGCTAAGTCTTTTAGTAAAAACTGAATCTTCTATAGTAAGTAGATAGCTACCTAGCGACCTGTTGCTTCACCTGTTGCTTCACCTGTTGCTGCAGTTAGCATTTTAAAATGCGCTCAGGCGAATTCAAGCGTAAAGTTACGTACTAATTGCAAGATGTTTTTGAACATCAAATCAACTTCGGTTTGAAAAGAAAGCCTATATGCTGAGGAGAACCGACAAGAAACTCAGTCACTCGCTCAATTTTACAATAGTTTTTTGAATTTTAAATTTTACATTTTAAATAAATTTTAATAGTTTTTAAATGCAACAACCAATCTAATTAAGATTTGTATTAAATTTTAAGGTGTAATTTGTATTAATTTGAATAAATAAATTTGAAATTTGAAAAAAAAAATATAATATTCATAAAGCCAGTAAGTGCATGTGCAAAGAGGATTATTTCCAGACCATGGTTTTGGATCAATCAATCATCTCATCAATGGATCAAAATGAAACATTTGTCGTATGTTATTTAAATGGAATAATTCGACCTCGAGTCTCCATACCATTAATGAATATCGCCTTTCTTTTTAAACAGATCTAACTATATTTTTCCTCGTACCTATACATAATAATTTCAAAGATGTATAAGGACGGCAAGGTGAGTACATGTATGTCTTCAAAACGATCAAATTGATTATTTGAACTACAATTGATTATTCCCTCCTGTCTCCGAACGTCCGTGTCCGCATCGTCCGGAGAAAAAAAAACCAGGGGCCGGACATTCGCTATTTTAAAAATAAAAAACATGGACGAAGTCGCGAGGATCAGCTAGTCTAATATATAAAAATCAATGCTTGTTCGTATTTTATGGGCCGCCATACCGTTTATCCGATTGCGATGTAATTTGGTATGGAATACTGAGGAAGGACATAGGCTAATAGCCTACAAAATTGTAGATGTATTTTTTTTTCAGTAAATATATAAGAAATCTTAACTAAATTCAACTCTGTTTTATCTTCTAGGTATGCATATAGTTATAGCTGAAAACCCAGGATGCAGGTTAAAATCAATACAGGTCCCCCTAGACCCCTGCACCTGTAGGGGCTGTATGGGGTGGCTTATGTACATGGTTTATTGCGCAGTGCATTTTGCATCGATACAATATTGTAGATAGATTGATATCTAGAGATGGAGTTATGTAGTTATGAAGTATTGGGTTACTTTATAGTGTTGAAACGCCATTATTATGTAGATGAAATGCAACGAAAATTAGTTTATTCGAAATAATCGGCAGCCATAAATTGGACACGCAAAAATCCGACAAAATCATGCAAAAATGATAAAGTGCTTGCTTATATTTAAAAAAAAAATTATTCAAAGATTTTACAAGATTTTGACATAATTTTATTCAAGCTATATGTATATATTACAAACGAGATGTTTGAAGCCAAAACTTGAAAATATAAATTATCCGTCCGCTGGGACATAATTATGCGCAAGTATTTATTTCGAATCATTAGAGTTGTTAATCACGTTAATCTTATAAGAAACAGTCTCAAAGGACAATGGGCATTTTATAGGAGCACCGAACCTCTGATCATGACTTGAAATGTATCTCATTCGAAACATCGTACTAAGTCGATAATTTTTTACTATGATGACATCTTTGAAACGTATGGGACTTTCTAGAAAATCATGTCTTACTTATTGAAATCTTTTCAAAAATCGAAACATGGTTTTCCTGGAATTTCAAGTCTGTTGGTTAGATGGACGTTTAGATAAAAAAAAAATAAAAATTAATATGTGATTTTCCTGGAATACTCCATACATTTCAAGGATGTCATCTGAAAGCTTCTCGTTCTTCTCGGATGTCGACATAGATGGAAACGTAGGATATATTTAAATATAAGGAAAAGATATACTTTAGCTAGCTCGTGTTTTTTTGATCGGCTTATTTTTTGACATTCAAAAATACCATATTATTATTAAGTAGCAACACCTTCAAAATAATGGTGTTGCCATGAGTTAACGGTTATGATTATAACAGATAATCACGAATATTGACAATAGCTAACACATCGTAGTACAAAATTATCAACTTTCTACGATGCATTATTTCGAATGAAATACATTTCAAGTTTATTGGTCAGGGGGACGGGTGTGTCTATTGTCCTTTATAATAATAATATGCTATTTTCTTAATACGCTATGTTAGTAATATAAAAATAACAATGATACTAATATGAAGATACCTAATTTGAAATACTAATATGAAAATAATACTATATTTTTCTATATTATTTTCATTTATTACATATTTCTTTTTATTCAACTATAGCGATGCCAAAAAGAGGATAAATTATCCATATATTTGTTATTTTTTCGATTGACTACATTTGAATATCTAAGGTATTGATGGTATATGTAAGCCCTCACTGCTGTATACGAACATTAGACTTTCTAATGATTAAAGCAAAATCGAGTTTTCATTTTGTCAAAATATCTGTTTGGGTTTTTGAACTTCACTTTTTGTGTTGTTGTCATTTTTCTATTTTTTTTTTGTTTTGTTGGTAACAGTTTAATGTAATGGCGAACTCACTTGCAAGTAACTCACGTCACATTCATTTATGAATATAGTTCTCACAAAATTTTATAGAAACTTTCATTTCACGTATTAACTATACATATTTTTGGTCCTTCGAGCCGGATTTAGTAATCGTTTTTGGAAGTAAACAGTGTAAAACAAGTTAAAAGTGAAATAAATATAGTGAAAAAAGTTATTAAGGTGTGGCCGGCTTGTCATCGAACTGTAAGCGTATCGAAACTTTTTCTTGTTTATCGTTCCTATTGGAATTGAAGTCAACGGACGCTATATTGAGACTATTAGTTTTAATAAACTTAAGTAATTCTCGTATAATTTGTGTTGTATTGCGTAATTGTAAAAGTAAAAGATTCTAGCGATCACATTTTGTTGTAGTAGGTATTGCGATAAAACTTAAAAAGTTTAGAACTATTAATAATGGAACTCATGAAATCGCAAATAGATGTGCACAATACTATACGACGTCTTTATGTAAATGTGAAAAAATCTCCCGAACAAAGAATAACAAAAAGTTATTTCGAAACAAGGTTAGAAGCGTTGGAGAGTACTTGGAGTCGCTTTCAACTTCAACACGATAGTATAGTAAAAAGCGATATCCCAAAAACTGAATCTTATTACGCAGATAACACTTATGAAGTCGTGGAGGAATTGTATTTCGATCCAAAAACGTTTATAAAGGAAAAGTTGATACAAAATGCAAGCCACGTCTCTCGCCGCTACTGCTTCTCAATGCCCCTCGAATGATGAAGTAACTAAGTTGCCACCTATAGTAATACCTAAATTTGCAGGGTCATATGATGAATGGGGCACTTTCCGTGATTTATTTGTCGCACTTGTCGATAGTAACAAAAAATTGAGTTGTATACAAAAATTTCATTACTTAAAGACGAGTTTAGTAGGAGAAGCTGCTCAATTGTTGAGAAATGTTCCAATGACTGCGGTAAACTATACTGCAGCCTGGAAAATAGTGGAAAAAAGATATAACAATAAAAGATGTATTGTTAACTCAATTTTAAATAAATTTTTATATCAAAAGAGGCTTACAAGTGAATCAGCAAAGGGTGTTAGAGAGATTTTGGACACATCAATAGAATGTATCTCATCTCTTAAGATTGTAGGTATTGATACAAGTACTTGGGATGTAATTGTTGTTCATATTATCACTTCTAAGCTCGATCCAGAAACCCACAAACAATGGGAGTTTTCACATGCATCTACAGATTCTGAGTTGCCTACATTTCTTGAGTTATGTAATTTTTTAGAATCAAGATTCCGCACAATGGAAATGTTGAACACAACTAAAGTGTTCAAAGATAGAAATGTTGTTGTCAAAAGTTTTATGTCTGAAATTAACACTAAAGCATGTACATATTGCTCGGAGCAACATTTTCTGTGTCACTGTAAAAATTTGTAAAACTAAATATAAAAGAGAGAAGAGAGTTTGTTCAACAGAATAACATATGCTTCAACTGCTTAGTAAAGGGTCACGGTGTTAAGAAATGTAGACAAAAAACATCTTGCAAATTTTGTTCTAAGAAGCATCACACTTTACTTCATTGCAGACTCTCACCTGTTCCTCTGGAAGAGACTGCACTCACTGCTTCTAAGGAAAATATACTTCCAGAAACAACACAACCAGCTAATCCTTCAGTTACTAGTTTAAATGCACAAATCACTACGGGAGATGTTCTTCTGGCTACTGCTTTAGTTAAATTACACACAAGTACTGGTGATACAGTCGTATTGAGAGCTTTGCTTGACCAAGGATCACAAGGTTCGTTTCTGTCAGAATCAGCTTGTCAACTACTGGGTCTTGAGAAGAAACCTATAAATGGTAAAGTGACAGGTATTGATGCAGAAAGGGTTCTCACAACTAAGTCATATGTTTATCTACAGCTTAGCTCCTTGATTAACAAAGATTTTACTATGGGCATCAAAGCATTTGTGTTAAAGAAGATTACGTCTATATTGCCCTCACAAAAAGTTTACATAGAGAATTGGTTTAATTTACAAGGAAAGGAGTTAGCAGATCCTAACTTTCACAAACCGGGACCTATTGCTGTATTACTTGGTGCAGAAGTATACGCACAAATCCTGGAAAATGGAGTTCTACACAATTCTGCCAAGTCAATGATAGCTCAAAACACAAGTTTGGGATGGATAATTTCAGGTCAGATAACAGACAAAAAGGGAACTCGCAATGTTATTCTGAATCATACTCAGTTAGAGGTGGATGAACTTTACAAACAACTATGGCAAATTCAAGGTGACTTACACAAAAGAAATCCTACACTAGAAGACATACAATGTGATAAACTCTATGAGGAAACTGTCACACGAGCAAAAGATGGATGGTATGTCGTAAGACTACCATTTAAGATAAAAGATTTTTCACAGTTGAAGGATTCACGTCCATTAGCATTAAAGCGTTTGCATCAGATGGAGAAGCGCTTCACAAATAAACCAGAACTTAAGATTAATTATATACAGTTCATGAATGAATATCTGGAGCTAGGACATATGCAGGAAGTTAAATGTGATTTAACGAATTGCACATCAGGATTTTACTTGCCACATCACGCTGCGATACGAGATTCAAGTTTAAGTACTAAGCTTCGTGTGGTGTTTGATGGTTCTTCAGAAACACCACATGGCCTCTCGCTAAATGACGCTTTGCAAATAGGACCACCACTCCAACAGGATATTAGAGATTTAATTATACGATGGAGATGTTATCCTATAGTTTTAGTAGCCGATATTAAGCAAATGTATCGACAGATATTGGTTGCACCGGAGGATACTGAGTTTCAGCGAATTTTGTGGAGAGCCTCATCCTCTGACACTGTTAAGGAGTACAGACTATTAACAGTGACTTACGGAACTTCATGTGCTCCATATTTAGCCATCAGGACCATGCAACAGTTGGCTAAAGACGAAGCTGAAAATTATCCAAATGTGGTGAATATTTTAAGATCGGATTTCTACATGGATGATTTATTGACGGGATTTTTTACTGAAGAGCAAACAATAAACTCACAAATTCAACTAACTAATTTACTAAGACAGGGAGGGTTTGAACTTCACAAATGGGCCTCAAATAGTCAGACAGTTCTAAATAACATACCTTCTATGAATCAAGAGAATGCAGCGTATCACATAATTCCTATGATCAATAATACATTTAAAACATTGGGTATATCTTGGAATCCTGCTTCCGATAAATTTAAATTAAAAACCGAGTTGCCTCCTGTACAGGCCAAGATAACAAAACGTATAGTTCTTTCAGATGTAGCTAAAATCTTTGACCCATTAGGTTGGTTAGCTCCAATTGTTATAAGAGCCAAAATATTCCTTCAAAGACTTTGGCTATTTGGTATTGATTGGGACAGTCCGCTACCTTTACACCTTTTGGAGGAATGGTTGCAATATAGAAAGGAGCTCATAGACATGCCTACAATACATTTGGATCGTTGGTTGGAGATTTCAAGTCCAGACACGAAGATAGAACTGCATGGTTTTTGTGATCCGTCTGATCATGCATATTCTGCAGTAATTTATATTCGAGTTATAAATAAAAACAACATTAAAGTATCTTTGATTGCTGCCAGAACCAAAGTAGCTCCGATAAAGAAGATAACAATACCTAGACTGGAACTCTGTGGAGCTGTTCTTCTGTCAGAATTAATACAAAAAGTAACACAGTGTTTAAAGGTGCAGGATGAAAATATTTATGCCTGGACTGACTCTACCATAGTCCTAGCTTGGCTCGCAGAGGCTCCATCACCATGGAAAACTTTCGTGGCTAATAGAGTGGCTCGGATTCTTGAGGCATTGGATTGCAGTCGGTGGAGATATGTGGCATCGGCAGAGAATCCAGCAGATGCTCCATCCCGTGGTATATCACCTTCTGACTTACATTCTTATGAAATGTGGTGGCATGGTCCAATTTTCTTAAAACAAAACTTTATAGAGGTCCTTGAACCACCACAAATAAATTTAGTTGAAAACGAAGAGTATAGAATTATTAGCAAAACATGTAATATTGATATCTCTAATTTTGCTGATGATGTTTTTAGTAGATATTCAAGTTTGACGAAATTAATCCGAGTTACTGCCTATTGTTTGAGATTTATTCACATTTACCAAAATAAAAATAAAGTAAAGGTATTTGAATCTTACCTAACCACTGTTGAATTGTCTTATGCAAAAATGTTGTGTATTCAAATGTCTCAGGCTAAACACTTTTCTCAGGATATTAAACAATTACAATTACAGAATAATTTAAATAAAAGTAGCTGCATCAGAACTTTGAACCCTTTTATTGACTCTAATAATATTCTGAGCGTAGGTGGACGCCTCGAAAGTGCTGGAATTCAGTATTCTGTTAAGCATCCAGTAATCTTGTCTAAACATTGTAAGCTTTCATATTTGATTGTTTTAGATGCACATTTAAAGTTGCTTCATGGCGGGCCTCAATTGATGTTAAGTTATCTACGTAGATTTTATTGGATTATTTCTGTTAAATCGTTGGCAAGAATTATCTATAGGAAATGTATTATTTGTGTTAGACAATCGGCCAAAACTATGAACCAGCTTATGGCAAACTTACCTGAACAAAGAGTTGTTCCTTGCAAACCGTTTTATAACTGTGGAGTGGACTATGCTGGACCTGTAAGTGTAAAGAAATTTAAAGGTCGTTGTAATAAGATTGAAAAGGCGTACATAGCTCTATTTGTTTGTACTTCTACAAAGGCCGTTCACATGGAGCTCGTTAGTGACCTTACAACCGAAGCTTTTATTGCTGCTTTCCATCGATTTGTGGCAAGACGAGGGCAGTGCAGAGATATATGGAGTGACCATGGCACAAATTTTGTCGGAGCAGATAGGGAGCTTCATATGATGCTTAAGGCTTGCAAGAAAGACTATTTTAAGCACATTGCAGCTGAGTTATCTTCCCAGAGCACCAATTGGCATTTTATACCACCTGGAACTCCTCACTTTGGAGGGCTTTGGGAATCTGGTGTGAGATCTGCATCACCTTCGACGCATATTAGGTAATTCTTCACTTACCTTTGAAGAGTATGCTACAGTGCTTACCCAGGTGGAAGCCTGCTTGAATTCTAGACCACTTACCGCACTGTGTACTACAGCTGATGGTGCCTCCCCGCTCACTCCTCGACACTTCTTAGTAGGTGAACCTCTGGTTTCTGTGCCAGATGGAGACTTGCAAGAAACTAAAATTCCTTACCTTAGGCGATGGAAGCACTTGCAGAAACAGGTTCAGGATTTTTGGAGACGATGGAGCTCGGAGTACTTGGTGTTGCTTCAGCAGCGTTATAAATGGTTAACTAAGCAACCGGATATCAACATTGGAAGTATTGTATTGCTTAAAGATGAAAACCTACCACGATGTAAATGGTTGCTTGGAAAGGTCATACAGAAACATCCAGGTCATGATGGTCATACTAGAGTTGTTACTATACAGTGTAAAAACAAAACATATATGTCCATTACCCATTTCTTAAAATAATTTTTGTGTATTTTAAGGACTAGTAGTCCTTGGGGGTCGGTATGTTTGGGTTTTTGAACTTCACTTTTTGTGTTGTTGTCATTTTTCTATTTTTTTTTGTTTTGTTGGTAACAGTTTAATGTAATGGCGAACTCACTTGCAAGTAACTCACGTCACATTCATTTATGAATATAGTTTTCACAAAATTTAATAGAAACTTTCATTTCACGTATTAACTATACAATATCAGTCTTAATGAAACTCCTAGGTTTGTGATCAAAGGATCAAAGTCCAAATTACACGATAACACGGGCAACCAAGAATATATTACAAACATATTGGTTTTGCTGAACAAATAATTTTAAATAGTAATAAATAATGCGTTCTACTTAAAACTGATGGTATAAAAATGACTTGATTTGCGTGACGTCACGTTTTATTTTTCTTTCGTTTATTCTCAATTGGTAACCATGATAATGAAAGAGATAACGAACATACGTGACAAGACGCAAGGTAATTTCTGTTTAAAAAAAATTAATACTACGTATTGCGAAATCCAGTACAGTTTTATGATTCTCGACTGCGACATACAGGATTAATTTAAAAATACTAATAACCTCTTAGTGCAAAATTCCTGTCATCATACCTAACAACTTTTGTACTACGACTTATTTTAAAACTTCATACGTTCGTCAAAAATATTTGTCAAGTTTTGTTGTACTGTCTGAAACGTAATTACTCTGTACGTAATTCCAATGGTACAGTTGTGATACAGTGCAAGCGCACTGGAGCTCAGCGCTGCGCTGCGCGTGTGCCGTTTTAGTGACCGGGTAGAGTAGGTGCCATTTTCAGAAACATTCAATGTATTTTTATTTTTTTATGAAAGAAAAAACTTATGAATTTTTAAGTCATAGAACAAAAGTTATTGGGAATAATGTTTAGTACAAAATACTAAGAGGTATTTTTAAATTAACCCTGTATACGAAGTGTATTAAAAAAGGTGGATCGTTGGAGCCCAGAGGCAGTGCGATAGGGGACCTTAATACCTGTTGATTCCATCCTCATCTACATTTGGCGATGTTTAACCGTTCCAAACTTGTTCGTTTTTACGAAATTTTAGAAATAACTAGATTTAATATATTAGGCCTAAAATCATGATTTTTTATAGAAGAAGTCAACTAGTAGACCTTGTGTACCACAACGAATGGTTTTGAATCATGACCTTGTAAATTGTAAAATGAAAGCAACGAAGTTTTAAAAATGTTTGCAATTCAAGTCTTTTTTTGCTTTTTTTTACTTGTTGCTTTACCTGTTGCTATGATGACAAGAGAGCAACTCACGCTAGTTGCTAGGCGTGGCCGATCGATGTAGCTAGTTTTGTTAGGATATATCTGGACGAGGTCTAGATTTTATTGTGAGCATGCGCGAACTTTCTAGAGTCTGTCACGTGTATTCGAAGATTCGAACATTGAATTTATTGCGCAATAATAAATGAAATTGTATCTAATGTGACACAATTCTGATAATCCATTATCCACTATATTCATTATTATATTAGACGAGCAATAAATATTGTATATATATATATTTGATTTTGCTTTCTCGAAAACGGCTTGAGCGATTTCGATGAAATTTACAATTTAGGGATTGCGGAGGGCGAAAAATCGATCTAGCTCGTCTCAATTCTGAGAAAAATGGTTTTCTCCGTATTTCACACACTTAAAACTTCTAAATTTTACAGTTCTAAATTTTATTAATTTCACAGCAGTTTAGGCACCTTCTGAAACGCACAGTGGCCGAGTGTGAAGTGTGACCAGTGACCATACCGAAGTGTGCGGGTTCGAATCCTGCAATGTAGATTTTTTGTATTTTTTTATAATACACCGAGCATAGCTCGGTCGCCCAGGTACTATTATATTAAACGAGCGATATTTGTAAATATATATATACATATATATTTGATATGGCTTTCTCGCAAACGGCTCTATCGATTTCTGTGAAATTTACAATATAGGGGTTAAGGGAAGCAAGATCAATCTAGCTAGGTCTCAATTCTGGGAAATTCTGGGGTCTTTTACACACTTAAAACTTCTAAACTTTTTTAATTTCGCAGCAGAGTTTACCTTCTCAATACCATAGTGGCCGAGTGTAGGTCTACCACGTCGAAGTTTGCGGGTTCGAATCCTGCAATGTGGTCAGAACTTTTTGTTTTTTTTTAATAAATTGAAATAATATCTCTAAGTTCAGTTTGCAACAACATACATATCTTCACGTTGTATCCCTAACTGGGTAGACATATTTTTTCTATATGACTTTTCCAATTTATTCTTTTATCTAATATTATACCCAGGAATTTCACGTGTTCTGCTTCTTTTATACTAATGTCGCCATAAGAAACATTCAAGGTACGCTCAATCGCCTATATAATCTTTGCAAAAGGTTATGTAATTCGTCTTTTTTAAATTTATTTGTACGTTATTATTTTATTTACATTAAATTCTGGAATTTCCATTTCTTTTGATGTTGTAACCACGGAAATGTCGTCTGCAAATAAAAAACTTTTACACTTTATTGCATCCACAATGTCCTTGATATAAATTAAAAACAGAACAGGTCCCAGAATGCTCTCTTGAGGAACACCAAATCCATTATTTAAATAATCCGAGTGACATTGTTTAATCTCCTGCTTCTCATTCATTTTTCTAATTTCAACACATTGTTTACGGTTATTTAAATACGTACTAACCATCGCAGCACTAGCCCTTTTATTTCCATATCCTTGAGTTTATTGAAACGAATTCGTGTGCAACAAAATCGAATGCCTTGTACATATCAAAGAAAACAGCAGTTGTTATATTTTTTTGTTCAATACCATTCAAAACTGCACATATAAGTGAATAAATTGTAAGTATAGTCGATTTACCTTCCTGTAAACCAGCCATTCCCAAAGTGGGCGATAACGCCCCCTTGTGGGCGCTGCAGGCCTAAAGGGGGGCGGTAAGAGACCCAGAAAAAAAATGGGGGCGTTGTGTAGAGACCTGGGGGGTGATTTGTAATTTCATTTAGCTAGGAGGCATCTTAGACAACGACTGCATGAGCTCTCGACTCAGTAGACAAAATAAGTTTGGGAACCAGTGCTGTAAACCATATTGACTCTCATATATACATTTTTCAAAAATTTTTGAAATAATTGGTATCAAAGTTACTGGACGGTAATTATTTATGTTATCTTTCTCACCATTTTTATGTAATGGCTTGACAAAGAAAACTTTTAATATTTCCGGATAGCAACTGAACTCAAAGGAAAGTTTAATTAGGTACGTCAAAATGGAGGTCTCTTTTACACACCGTTTCATTACTTTAGTGCAAATTTCATCATATCTGCATGAGTGTTATTTAGTGACATTATCCGTTTCTTCACTTCCGATTCCAACATTCGTTTTAAATATATAAACTGCATAGATTTCTCACGGTATCTGTAATTGTTTTTGTTGCCTTTGTTCTGCGTATTGTTATTTGTTAATTCTATGCGTGTTGTTTGTTAATTGTATCTCATGCTTAGCCAAAAAGTTACTATACAAGAATTCGTTTCCCAAAAAAGATTAAATGGTTTCTAAAACGGTTTCCCTGTATCTCCTATCGATTCAGATTTCCCTATACTGTCTCGGTTAAATAATCACCGTAATGCCAGTCTCCGAGTAAAATGGGTGTGACATACAGACAAACGGACAGGATGAAAATAATAAGTTTTATTTTTTGCGATTTTACGCGGAACCTAAAAATCAGATAAGTCGATACATCTAATTTTTTCATTTCTGTCTATAAAGTAAACAAACAACTAACTAATCATATTTAGATAAATTTTCACCGTTCGCTGGTCTGGCGAATTACACGTAGCACTCTAACAACACTGCTTTTCTGTTACATACACGAAAATATGAAATATGCACAAATTACACTAATATTATCCAATAAAGTACAGCATTGAAACGAGATCATTTGTCAAGCGTTTTGTTTTATTTTGTAGTAATGTTAGACAGAATAATAAAAGAAGAATATTATTGCTTGCGATGTGTGAACAATAATAATACTCCTATTCTTCATTTTAAGTGCTTTTTAAAAATAAAAATTTATACACTTGTCATGACGTTTATTATTCTATTAATTCTTGGTGGTTTTTGTTAAAGCACACGCACCAACGAATAATAATTCTAAAAATGTTCGTTTTATTTACAGTTTTATTAATCGTTTTATTATGACAGCTGAGCCGATCGTTTGCGAACTAGCATTGCAACTAGCCTATCTCTAATTATGTTGTAAATGTCATAGTCGCCACATTTGTTTACATTAAGGACAAAAATGAAAAAATAGGATATAAGTGAAAACGAGAGACGCATTATGATAGGCTTACACGACAGTGTTATTGTAAAAATGAAGAAAGGAATGCTTAGATGGTTCGGGCACTTAGAAAGAATGAGTGATGAAAGACTGACGAAGAAAATCTACAAAGCGAAAGCGAGTGCTAAAAGACGCCAGGGAAGACCATGGCTGACTTATGAAGATCAAATCGCCAGAGTGTTAGCAGACGGAACTGTCAAAAGTACTCGCTAGGCGCAAAATGTGTGAGGAGAATGATGAGATTTGAGGAAGCGAAAGAAGTATGTAAGGACCGCGACGCTTGGCTGTCCGTCCTCTCTGACTACCCCGTTACGTATACATCGTGAAGATATGTATATAAGTGAAAATTGACTAAATGCTACTCGCATATAGAGGGTTCCATGTAATATTTATGAATGATATTGAATATAGTTATTTCATATCTACTTCTTTTTTTCTTCTTTTACTTTTTTAATTACTTACTTATAGTCTGAAATGTACTGTTTAATTGTAGGATCCCATTAGCGAAAGCGTGAAGATAAGTCAAGTTCGTACTACGTCTGTGATTTTTATAATATTAATTTCTGCCTATTTTAGTCTTTAAGAAAATTACGAGAAACACGGTAACGTTTCCATGAGTATTAATCTTTAATTTTGATAAGGGAAATTTTTTCTTAAATTTTGGTAAGGTATTTATAGAAACACTAGAAGCAATGCACACGCGTATTTTCGTATCCAAATATTTTTTTATATCTAGCAACACCGCCTCTAAAACAGATTAGTTCTATTTTGTCTGCGCGTAAAGCGCATGCGCGGTCAGACGGCGCGAAATCGATAAACATCTCTCTCCTTCACAGAAATACCCTTTGTTTACAAAATCGAGAAAAATGCATTTAAAACTATATTTATTTCTGATAATCGCTTATGTGTATGCAGTTCAAGCGAATCTCGAAGGCCCTTTCTTATTTTTTGGTCCAAAATCCCTTCAGAAATATAGGCGATCAGCGCTGAAATATCTCGACCAAGATGATCTGATGAGAATATATGAGGAACAGGCAGCTATAGTGGTGTTTAATAACCAGGATTCTGTGCCCCTATCCAGTGGTTATTTTCCAAGGCTGAGGAAGATGTTGGAGAGTCAGACTACACTGGTTTTGCCACAGGACTTTTTGGATGTGCACCCAGATTACATCAGCAATGAGACTCAGGTATTGTATAATAAAGTAATGCATGAGAGGAATGTATAGATTAATAAATTTCTTGGGGCGATATTGCCAGTAGAATTTGAGGCAGTGGCTTTGTTATTCTCAAATTAAATTAGCATAAACTCATAGTATTTTTAAAAGTAAAAATAGGTAAGAATCAAAACGATATTATTTTTTTATTATTTTAAAGCAATCTATATTAACGTCTGTTATAATAATTTTAATTGTCAATGGAAGAAAGCCCGTTATTTATACGGGTATTTTGTTTCGAAATTGAGGTTATTTCAATATTTTTCTAAAAACTCGTCTTATCTTTAATTATCAATCATTTTCGTAGCATTTATGTAACTATTTGATTTGTCAAAAACGTTTTATAACAGAAAAAACGTCTTCAAAGAACAGGCGTGTCAATTTCTTCGTATCGTGTCAGGCACAGTTGCTATGACATTGATATAAGAACACATTTAAGAGCACCAGTTAAAAATAACCTGCACCTGTGGAACATCGAATAACTAAGTTTTACTCAATAGTGATGAAGAGGCTTGGATCGTTCATAGAGATAATGATTCATAAAACAATATTAAACTGACAGAAAACAGTTACTTATTTTCGGTAAATCAAAAAATACAGAGCAATTATGTTTGAAGTGAATGATAATAATTATATTATGAACTGCCGGTTACATTTACACTACGATCTCGACCTTTGATCTGACGATCTGATATGTGATACAAATGAACATAGATAATATCAATTTTATTACAGGCAAAAAACAGTGTGGCCAACTTAAAAAATGACTTCAATAAATTCGACATAGTTGATACAAAAACAAAGATGTTCTACAATTTATTGATTATTTTTCGCTGTGATTAAATTATTAATGTACTAGCCTAATTATTTTTTTAATGAAATTTCATAAGACATAATAATAAAGTATTTCCTGGTAGGTAGGTTAAATCACATAGCAAAATGAGAGAAATCATCCTGACTAGCCAATTTAGAAAAGTCGTTATGTTTTTTGGTCCAAAAGTCGTTTTCTAAATTGACATGACCGGACCGGAATCAATTATGGGACCTTCAACTTAGAAAACGCTAGTTTAACACCATTACCCATAACGGTACAGTTATCAGTGATAGCAGTTTTACTCTAGACTAAACAATGAAACTTTATTTTTCTATACAGCATTTTAAACAAACAGTTTATTTATTTCGTATTTTGATTGAAAAATATTTTTTCATTAGGTCATCCGTGTTGATAGTGATTCTTACTTTACATTATGTGAGCGACGAGCCTCCAACAGATGCAGTTAGGGGGGATGAGGGGCAATATTAGGAGCAGAGCCGTGTCAATACTGTTGCCGGGCAGATTACCTTTATACGTACTATGAAATTATATGGTTAAAATCTAGGGGCGATAAGAGGTATGTACTGTCTCCTAGGCTGTATTGATTGGTTTCCTAGGTTACATCGGAGTTATTTTTATACTCCTTTTATTGGAATGGAATGGAATACGCGCAATGGAACGCGAAACGATGGCTTCTCAGATGTTGCGCGTTCCATTGCGCGCTCTGAGCTCCCTTAATTAGGCTTCTTACTTGTATTGATTTGTATATTTGCGTGTTTTTCTTGTGAATCGTGATTGATAGGGTGTGGCCTATGAAGTTTCTATGGAAACGAGACTTGTGTTAGTACATAAGTTTTATATACTGGGAGTTGCCTACAATAAATCAATACTGCAGCCTCCAGGTGCAGAGGAGTCTGGCGTGGGGTGAGTAGGGAGGTCTGCCGGTATAAATACGAACTGCATCCTAGCCGCTGTGTCAGTTGTATTCCATTTATTCTTCAAGTGTTGACATCAAGAACGGGGGAATCGGTGGAACCAACTGGCCAACTGCACAGCAGTGTTATGCAATAAAAAATGATTTTAATACATAACACTGCTATGTCAATTACTCGGTTAGTATTTTTCTTTTTTTCGTGCCGTGTTTAAAATTTTTTTTATTGTCTCCAGCCAGTGGCAATTATATGTGTTAACTAATAAGTGTTTTTGTGAATAGGTTTTGACTCTACAAGGTCCGTGGTCGGAGCGCGATGCTCAGATGACGGAGACCTTCGCGCGGCTGCAGGACATATACGGCGGAGGACGAGTGCTCGGCATACTTGGTAAGTTCACATTAGTACATTTAAATGGAAGTTCATATCTAAAATTGGAAAAACGGAGCACATAAAATATGGAATCACTTTGGTTGGTGTCGTTCTGTCACAGACGTTTTTCTCAGAGTTAGTATTGCGATTAAACTAAAAAGTTAAATTTTTTAAGACCATCCGGAGTATGTAAAGCTTTTTATACTGAATCTAAATATGCATAACATGTTACTTTGTCCTTATTTAATAAAATATTTTTTTTACAATAAATTACTGTCTGCTCTCCTTATCTTTAAAAGTATCACTAATAATTAAAAAAAAATGCGAATATAAGGAATAACGTGAAATAACCTTTTTATTGATTACTATATAGCTGCTACCCTGTCTCGCGACTTCACTCGCGTTAAATTCAATATTTTTCCGGGATATAAAGTAGCCTTTAGATTAATCTTTGAAAAGTCCCGTTTACATCGGTTCAGCCGATTCGGAGATTAGCCTGTATAAACGAGAAACAGAGAAAAATTTAAAAAAGTCGAGTTTGGGTTTTGTTGGGTTTTGGTAACATGCAAATAACTATATTATAAGCTGAAGATAAAGCGTCTGTACATATATCCTGTATAGACTGTGACGGTTGTTTTTGATGTTTAACATCTTATGTGACGGGCTAGACCGGCCATTGGTATGGTGACGTGGTGACGCGTCGCCGCGCGCTTGTACTGAAACTACGGAGCTCGTATACCTATAGCATATGCAGTGCAGGATGCAGTGTTGTTATTCACTTCAGCTGATTGTGTTTTTTAAATAAATAATGTTTTTTTTCTTTAAAAACAATCTAAATATTTTGTTTTTGATTATACCATATCTATTTCCTTGAAAAAACCATCCTTTCATGCATATTTTCTATAAAAAATGGTTTGCAAGTTTCACTGCCAGGCGTCCAGCGACTGCTTGTTTTTTTTTCATGAACTATGTAATTTAAGAAGGTAAGGTTTAAGCTGATACATTTTATTAATTCTCTTAGAAGTACGGACATAGCGTTCACTAAGCTTATCACTGATTCGCGGATACAGCAAAAGATATATCTACTCGTTCTGATAGCACTAGCCTACATCTATCTGACAGCACATGACGGCGGTTAGAATTATGAAAAAATACTATTTTATTTTATTCTTGCACGTGAATTCGGATCCAAAGTTTTAGGGATAGCTGACAAAAATTAACGAGTCATTACTTTATTTTTATCGCACAGAAAGAGTAGATACAGAGCAGGAAGCAAATAATACTGTTTTTAACAGTGTAGTTCACTGGTTCCCAAACTTATTTTGTCTACTGAGTCGCGAGCTCATGCAGTCGTTGTCTAAGATGCCTCCTAGCTAAATGAAATTACAAATCACCCCCCAGGCCTCTACACAACGCCCCCATTTTTTTTCTGGGTCTCTTACCGCCCCCCTTTAGGCCTGCAGCGCCCACAGGGGGACGTTATCGCCCACTTTGGGAATGGCTGGTGTAGTTGGAAACCCTATGTATATCAGAAAACATTTCGGTGAACAGGCAACTCGGTGTCGTCTCCCCAGTCCGCGGATTACGGCGACGTGTCGGAGACGTGGCCGCGCGTCCGTCGCGCAGCCGACAACGACACGTCGCCGGCGTCTCTCGATGACGACAAGCCGCCACGCGTTGTGCCTAAGTACGCGCTTTACAACGCAACCGGTGAGTCGGAGTCCTGAATTTGTCGATAGGCTGTACAGGCCAGTGGTGGATCCAGGATTTTGGTATGGGAGGGGCTTCAACCCAATGAGGGTAGAGCGTTCCGAGACCCTAAAATTTTTCGTGAAGGGACTCAAATGCTTTGGGGGGGGGGGGGACTCAAGCCCCTTAGCCCCCCCCCCCCCCCCCCCCCCTAAATTCGCTACTGGTACAGGCCATAGCCTACGGGCGGCAGATTTCACGGGGATAGATTTAAAGAGCAGTGAATAACATTACAAATAATATTCCTTTTGTAGCTATTGTTACCTATTAAAATAGATACAGTTATCAATTGCTTAATTAGGCCTGGCTAAACATTAAAAAGGTCTGGATTGAATTAGGAGGGGCGCTAAAATTTCGAGTCGCTAGCGATATATATTAATGAAAACTATAAATCTGCCAATAAGCTAGGGATTCTTATCTTAATTTGACCATCCCTCAACAGGGAACAATATGACGAAAGTCGTAGGTATTATGTTAAAGTGTTCCAAGAATTACCTTAACACATTTATAATTACATGCGGACAGATCTTTCATTTCGCTATTTCTCTTATTAGATTTATATTACACACAGATTACCATACATGATTGATGTACCATATTGCGAGGGAGTCCACTGCTTTCAATTCGTTGAATGGTTACGAGTTCATATTATCTGATAGCCTTTGTATTATGTAATCGGCAGGACGGGCTGGCACCAGCACCGGCGCTCGTGTGTTCTCGTCCAGTTGGCCGGTTTTGCGCTGGCCGGACGGGAGCACCACGGTGCTGGACACGCCCGTCGGAGAGCCCACCGTTAAGACCACCCGCCTTTACACCATCCTCGTTGTTAGGTTTGCGGACAACGACAACGTAAGGGACAAGGTAACTATCAATTTAATTGACAGACCTTCGTTAATTTTTCATATTTAAGCCATTTTTCTTATTTTAATGTCTGTTTTTTACAGCAACTTTTCTTTGGGATTACTTGGTATAACCAGCCGAAAACAACAATCGCAGTTAAAAGTAGAGCTTTAAGGGGTCAATTTTGTGGGGTTTTAATAAATAAACGATTTTTTTATGGCCCATCTCCTTTCTTGCCCTCCCTTCCCTTAAAGGCCGGCAACACACCTGTGTGTATGTATGTATTATACATTCTGCTGATTAATCAATCTTTAAGTTCAATCTTGAAGTTGTGTGTGTAACTCCGAATCGCACCGTTGAAGGCCACCGTGGGGTTTTGGTCTGTAAAAGTTTGACGTAACTGCCGCGTCACCCCCGAGATGGTGCGGTAAGCATGATGCGTTCCCCACGTAAAAAGAGGTGTCAATAGAAACACTGGTGTGTGTTGATCACGCTGGAGTTTTTTTTTCCTGTGATAATGGCATGACACACAGATTCGGATTAGCGCATTTGCCAATGTCACGTATTAATAATAGAATCCACATGAAGCACGTTCGAAGTAAATTCGTTTTTTATTCTTATTATCGTAAAACTCCTCGAGCAAAGTGACAGTAGGCTTACTGAAGTTACATAGGCCTTGTTGGAAGAGCGGGAGAGCTTCAGCTACACATGTTTATTTAGACTTACTCCATTCCTTTCTCTTACACAGAACTTTACAACACAATATACTATCACTTTTCGACTGGCCCGTTGGCGCAGTGGCATATGCGTCCGCTTTCCAAAGCTAGGGTCCCGGGTTCGATCCCCGGTCAGGTCAATTTAGGAAACGAACTTTTCTAAATTGGCTTGGAATCTGGGTGTTACTGGGAACTCCCCCAGAGTTCGTTGTGTGGTACCCATAGTATAAGCTTGCTGCTTAGTTTGAGGTCACACAATCTGTGTAATTGTCTGGAGTATTTATTTAATATTTATTTATGTATTTTGTATATTAAAACTCCCAAAAATGACAAAAATAGAAAATCTAAATAAAATGGCAACCACACTTCTCCCGTTCCCGCCAAAAAGTCCACGCTGGAGTTCAGCTTTAAGCAAGGCGGCGATGCGTTCCCCGTTTAAAAAGGAAGGTATAAATAGAAGCGCCGGTGTATGCAGATCACCCTGGAGTTCAGCTTCAAGCAGGGCGGCGGGTGGTGGTCCGCGGTGGGCGTGGAAGTGAAGCGCGGGCTGGAGAGCGCCGGGCTGGGGCTGACGGCGCCGCCGCCGCCGGCCGCGCCCGCCGCCGCGCTGGGCCGCTCCTACCGCTGCGCGCTGCCGCTGCGGTACACCGCCTCCGCGGACGGCGACGGCGATGCCTCGCTCACTCTGCCCGACGTGCAGGTCAGTGCACACGCCGCTTCACCCTAGATTCAGGCGTTTTTTGGGTATGAATTTAATTGGGGCAATTTGACGACCTAGTTGGCGCAGTGGTTTAGACGTTTACTCAAGCGCGGAAGGTTCCGGGTTCGATTCCCGGTCGGGTCAAATTAGAAAAATGAACTTTTCTAGATTGTCTCGGGTCTGGGTCTACTGGGAGACGCCCCCAGTAGTCGTCGTCTGGTCCTCATGGCACAGGGAATACCCTAGTTTGAGATCAGATGATTGGTGTGTATTGTCTGGCGCATTATTATTATTATTAGTTTTAGGGGTAAATAATTTATTCAAGCTATTTCTTAGTTTAACTTAGTAAACCGCATCAACAAGATCATTTTTAGGTTATGAATTTAATTGCGGTTGTTTAACGGGTAAATAAATATTTCTTAGTTTCTAATACCAACTTGATCAAGCATACTTGATTGTGTATGGCAGCCATTACACACCAAATAGGCTACATTACTAGTTATTTCTTGATAACCTGATTAACAGATTGGTTTACTCCTAGATACTCCTCCTCTCCTGACAGTAGACGTGACAGACAAATTCTATATTGTCATGCATCCCGATGTGTCAGCGAAAACTTTTTTCCGAGATTCAATACGTATTACTATTACATATATGTATTTAATACTACAATTATGTAGAAGGTAAAAGAGTAAGAGGCAGACCCAAGGGTCGCTGAACCGATGATTTAAAAAAGGCAGTAGGTAAATGCAAACAAAATAGAGAAAAGTGGAGAAAGTTGAAGAAGGCCTATATCCGAGATGGGGCCATGACTTAATTCAGTTAACTACATAAAAGAAGGAAACCTTTTTTGAAGTTGTTAATTTAATTTAAAGTTCTTATTTTTTTAATTTATTTGTGTTTATATTAAGTCGGAGAAATAAAGGCTTATCATTATTGTTATATGTATTTAAAAATCAAAACCTCTTTTCAATTCCAGATGCAGCCTTTCATGGAAAGCACGGAAAAATTCGCCGATGCCTTCGATTGCATCGGCTTCACTACAGTGCCTATTTGGTAAGTTATTTTTAAAGGCATTTAAAAAAATCATTTTTGACTATAAAAAGTAAGTGAGTCTCTCATTATTCACTTCATCTTTCTGTTTCACAGGTCAGGCCTAATGGTCTCTTTTATCATGGTCATAGGCCTGGGCATTTCCATCTCCATGATAATGGACATCAAGACCATGGACCGTTTTGAAAACAACCGCAGCAAGCAACTGACTATTACAGTCAGTGAGTAAACAAAACAGGACTTTAACAAATCTCAAACAGACCGAATGTCTCCAAGCTTCAAACCAGCGTTATTTCTTTCTTACATGACGTTCTTCATCGTGCAAGAAAGATCAAATGCTAGGTTGCAAGCGAAGGAGGTGTTCATCCAAAATACATTCAAGAAGAAACGAGACAAAATAGGGAATGGAAGTGATTCGCAAATAGTTTAATTTCATAATTCGTCGTCTTCGCAATTTGGCATATTTCTTGAGTGTAAACAAAAAGTATATAACCTACTTGCGAAGTCTGATGACCAATTTATTGTACATACAAATTAGAATAGTTAACAGAAAGTCGAGGGACTATTTTGTCAAAATTTTCAGTGGTACTGTCGTAAGCTACAGTGTCATCGTTGCGTTAAATGTGACAAAATAGTGGCACGACTCGTACAATTTTGTGTTTATATTTAGTATTAAATTTGTTACTAATATATATTACATATCATGTCACTAATTATCGAGGACATACATCTAGTCTCGTGATTCTCCGACATTATGCATTATGTAAATAACGAAATTGACAGAGGAAGGTGTTACATGAATTCGTTACTAACAACAAGTATATTGATTTAGATTATATTAATTTATGACTTATAATTTTTGTTGAGGTTACTATCTTCTTAATATAATTTTGTACTAAGGCTAGATGAAATGAGATTGAGTGTATTCCAACTAGAAAAGACTAAACTCCAAGACTAATCATTATATTCGGACGAAACTATTTTAACTATGAGATTAGACTATTTATAAGCAGTATTCAGGGCGAGTTTACTTGAGGCACTTTTACAAGCTATAATATATCAATGTCGAAGTGATGTCGAAACATTCGAAAGGTACTCATAACGAGATACCTAACATACGAACAGGACTACTTAACACACTAATATGAAGCTAATTCTATTACTATTTCCTAGAAATTAAAACTTAAATACTCACTGAGGTCTCCACATATTTTCAAGAGAATAGAAAATTTACAGCCCTTGTGTTACCTAACGTACTTCTTTCCGCGTTTAGCTCGCACGAGGGCTGTTGATGTTAATAATAATTAAAAAATTGTGATGCGTTATGAGGTATGCGCGATCATAATTTTTTTGTGATGTTAGAGTCATAGGCGCTTGTTTTTTTCTGATATACTAAAGGCGTTCAAGGCATTTTAGTAAAAACTGATTAACGAATGTGTTTGGCTTGTAGGTTAATGCGTATTGGCGTAGGGACGTGACGACCCCATCGCCCGTACACCTCAAAATTCCCAACAACCTGTGGGAATCTTGAGGCTTGCAACTGCTCTGAAATTGTCAATATCAATAATTAATTTTACAAGTTTCCAAATTGTTAAATAGATGCACAAATTTCTTTAAATTTTCTATATTTTTATGTTTAAATATTCAGTTTTGAAATACATTATTTTGGGTTGAGTGTGTATCTATTTGTCCTCCATTTTGTTTGTTCAAATAAGTCGTTCAAACTGATGTTAATAGTTCAGACCGGTGTACGCAATCAGTCAGCACTTGGATCGAAGCTCTGGGACCCGGCTGTGATCAGTGACTCAGGGTGCATAATAATGAGTCCGGCAGTTCTTGGTTCCTCATAGGATGGTTCCCTATGGCACGAAAGTCTCCAAAAAGGTTTTTTATTGCCAAGCTTTTTTGGAGACGACGTTTCATTTGTACCCAGCAGGTGATAGTGTTAAGTTAGTTTTAAGGAATATGTATCGTACACTTATACCATATTTAATAATATATCAAATTCATTGGGATTGCTCCCCCGGGGCTTGGGGACCTGTAGACATATACTTAAATACACCTAATAAATGTGCATTGGTGGTTTTATTTTCGTCTTCCAAATAAAATCCAAACAAACACACAAAATGAATTCGAAATTAATCAATTAATTGAAACCAGTAGATTCTCTAGAGATTTACAATATATTTTTACTGTATAACAGAATATTATTATTATTTATTTATTTACCAAGTAACAAAGACTCAATCAATTTTTGTTAGTAACAAAATACTTACAAGCTATGTTGGTAACACCACAAAACAAATTAAATTAAGTTACATTATTATTATTATTCTAGAATGTGAGTCATTGCCTCTCCATTCCGTGTGAGATGGATATGGATCCGTGTGTGAACTCATATATTTGCAATCAAACCTGTTTGCAATCATGTTTAGGATGATGTTAGCGCGTTAGAATAGTAATACCTGACAGGAATATCAAAAATACAGTCACTTTTACATATAATTTTCCAATAACTGATGATAAATCCGTAGACTATGTTTTTAACAAATAGCAAACGATGAATAACAAATAGTGGAAGTGAAGAATGCTGCTGTAGCATGATCCAGATCTTCGTACGCATCGGCTTGTACAGGCTTGCTGACGTCACTTCCTCCATAAATTGGCGGCAGTAGGTGTAAGAGGCAGGTGGTGAAGTCGACCACACAGAGTCGACTCGGTCACAGTAGGTCGACCGACTCGGTCACAGTGACGTTATCTCGTTCAAAAACAATAAAAAATATACATACTACGTTCTTAAAATGGACATAAAATAATTTGAAATAGTTGCGAAAACATTTAAAAAAATTTGTAATAAAAAATATTAAACAGCCTTCAAAAAAAAACACCAAAACGGTACAAAATAACTATTTTATATTGGTCAAAACTACACTACAATAAAAATAACTTCATAAGTACGATACACATATCAATATACTTAAATTTATTAGTTACTGAATTCGGTGCCAAGCCTACCAAATTAATAAACTTCCTGTTGTTGCACATTGATTTGGCATCGACTTCAATAACTGACTTTAATTACATGTATATTAGATATATGTATCGTATTTATAAAGTTATTTCTTTGTACTTGAGTTTTGATTAGTAAATGATAGTTACTTGTCAGTGTACTTTTCAGTGCTTTTTTTTGAAGGCGGTTTTTAAATGTCTAAGGCAGGTCTACAACTAACTTCTTTTTAATTTTGGAGCATGACGATATACAAGGGAATCATTAATATAAATAAAGGTTATAACCAGGTCGCTTCATTTGGTGTATCTCCGAAGTCCAAACTCCACCACCAATAATTTTGACGACCTCCGTGGCGCAATGGCTTAGCGCGTCGGAAAGTAGACGGAGGTTGCGGGTTCGATTCCCGTCTCGAGTCTGGGTGTTTATGTATAATATGTATTTATTTACAAAAGAAAAGTATATAAGTAGTATATCAGTTGTCTAGTACCCATAACACAAGCGCTGTGCTGCTTACTTTGGGACTAGATGGCGCTGTGTAAAATATCTGTATATTAAAAAAAAAAATACCGATGAAATTTAAATGAGGCAATGTTATCGGTGAACATACATAAAAAAATCATACAGACGAACATAGAATAATTCATGTGATTAATACCTAAAATCTTTAGCTATTTTCCGCTCAAACTCCAAAAACCACCAATTGCCACGTGTTTCGCCTCTCAATGAAGCATCCTCAGGATATACCATAGATAGGACTCGGTCAGCTAATCAGCACCGAATCACCGAAAAAATCGTTCTGCTGGTTAGCTGACCGAGTCCTATCTTTGTATATCCTGAGGATGCTTCGTTGAGAGGCGAAACTCGTGTCGATTGGTGGTTAATAATAATAATAATAATGTTTTATTTGCTAGTAGTTACATTAAACATAGATGGACATAAATAAGTTTTCCTTTACACATTCTACTAAGACATAGCATGCAAATATTTAATATCCAAATTAATTTGTAGAAAGAAAAAAATCTATTAATTTGTCATTTAGTTATACATCAATATATCAACACATTAATAATGGAAAAGTCAATTATATGTCTATTAGTTAACTAATGATATTATGTCAAAATAATATTAAATTAAAAGGTCTAAAACCTGTAAATAATAATAATCCTTCGGTTAATATAACCAATAATTATTTAATGTCAATTATTAATGAATTATGTCAAATTAAACAATAAAAAAGAAATCGACAAGAAAAAAAGAAAAAAATAAATAAGTATTAAAACAAAATAATGTCAGTGCAATGTGTAAATGTCCATTTTAATTAATTAATATACAGTATTATCTTTTAAAAATTCATTGTTGTTGTAATAACATTTGTTCTTCAGTAAAGTAAAAACTCTTTTTTGAACAGTGGCGGCCCATCAATTTTGTTGAGGTATTTTATTGTAGAGGGTGATTGCTTACGTCGCTTACCATTTTCGTCATATCACTTTGTTGAATAAACAACGTCTCATACTTTTTGAGAAACATTAGAATTTCGAAAATGTATAAGCTGGGTAATTGTAGAATATTATTTCCCTAAAAAACGGCTTGCAACTATCAAATTTGTGGGCTCCAAAAATTGACCTTATGCATTATTACCGAGCTTTAACAACTTTAAATGCTGCAACGGAGTTACCCCAAATAACAATACCATATCTGAGCATTGAAGATGCGTATCCGTGATAAGTAAGTAAGACAATAAGAGCAGCATCTTTGTTAACTGATACTCTCGAAAGTTTTAGTACATACATGAATTTGTCCAATTTATTACACAGAATGTCTATACGGGGTCTCCAACTACAATGCTCATCCACTGTTATACCAAGGAAAGTATTATGTTGAACGTTTTCGATATTAGATCACTTTTATTGGAGCGCTGTTACGAGTCTTAAATATCATATATTTAGCTTTATCTATTGTTAGTTCCACATTAATTTTAATCACATAAAGTACCCACGTATGATATTTTGTACCATTTTAGTAACAAGAACGAGGGTAGAATGGATTTCCTGCGTGTAGTGGGGCTGCATAAAAGCCTGATTTTGGTCTGGTAAGAGTTCAGTTATTGAGTCGATACATCGATATATCGATACTTTTTTAACAAGCCTAATCTCGGCATTTCTCGGCATACAACAGTCGCGAGTGCGCCGCCGTCGGAAGGTGTGAGACGTTCCCGCGCATTTACTGACGAAATATTATGTCAATCAAGTTTACGAGCATAATGTTCAGGGCATGGATGTTTGAATACATCTATATCGAAACCGGAAATATTTCTCTGTTGCTAATTTATAGGAAATATATTATCATATTGATCTAGTTAATTTATTGCTGATATTCAGTTATACTGCACACAAAATACATTTTTTTTGTCCATTTCAACTATACCAACTCACAAACTTTTGAAAATAGAAATAAAATACTAGTAGAATTATATAAATAAAAATTTATTAAATTTGCAATAATATAAAATGAAAAGATAATATGACAATTTAATATAGTACCTATTATCAAATACGTACCACAAGAAAAACATTCAGTCCAAGTCGGTAGCTCTATTGCGTGTTTACGTACCGAGCGACCGTAGATTATTATCTCTAGGACCCTGCCGAGATAGAATACTTTTTGCTTACTTGTACTGTGGGGCGGCGCCCCTTGCGCCGCGATGTGCGTGTGCCGCTGTAGCGACTGGGTAGAGTAGGTGCCATTTTCAGAAACATTTCATGTATTTTTATTTTTGTTTGAAAGAAAAAACATGAATTTTTAAAAGTCGTAGAACAAAAGTTATTGGGGATTATGTTTGGTACAAAATACTAAGCGGTTATTAGTATTTTTAAATTAAGCCTGTATACAGTGTTTTTTTAACTGGGACAGTATGCAGAAATTCGAATCTAGAATCTACAAGAGATACAGGGATATTTAAGTAACTGTCTTAGGAACTGTTAAAACGTCAATAGCTGTCAACAAACGTCAATAACTGTCAACAAACGTCATGGTCTTCTAACATTACCGCCATTTTTTTTATCAATACTTATTCAGCAAGCAAACATTCATCACAATCGTAACTACCACAATTTAATCAAGAAACAAGACTGAGCTGTTCATAGCGGATCAAATCTCATCATATTTCGAGCCGGATGCGGCTTTGCAGCGATCAAAACGCAAATAAAAACAAAGAACGCATCGGTGAGGTCTCGCGCCAGAGACGGCAACTGGTCACGTTTGGAGGTTACGACTACAATTCAAGATTCAACTTGAAGCTATACATACTATTTCAAATTTTCAATACTAGAACATTCTTCAAGATTTGAAGACTATATCGATACAAAAACCAAGAACCAACAATAAATCGACAAATCGACAAGCCGTTTCAAGAAAATACCTACCTCCTAGCAGTGCAGAAACATATGAAGTGAGTCCGTTCCATAATAATTATCTATTTCCATCCTTTGTCCTATTTTGAATTCCATGCCTAAGCTATTTCCAATATTAAATTTCATAACCTTTTTTTATTTAAACCATATATTGGTTATTTGTGTGCATAAACTCGTAATTTCTATTCATAAAACAAAAATTTTTACCCGCATAAAAATTGTTATTCCTTTCGATCATATTAGTTTCATTTGTTTTCGTTGTTTAAACGTAGATATCCCGATAAAATTATAAAAAATAATAATAATTTCAATGTCATAAGCTTCAGAGGTCAAGTTAATTTGTTTCAATTGTGTATCAATATAACCTATCAATCACAATGCAATCGATATAACCAATGCTTGGTGCAATTTCGTTTTCTCAATCTCACAAATTACTGCTAATACGTTTCAGCTAATTGTGGTGCAAAGTCAAAAAAAAAGTCAAAGTCAAATCAATTTATTCAAGTAAACCCAAATGCAAGGTATTTTTGAACGTCAAATCTACTTTAGTTCGGTTCAAAAAGGAAACCTGAATACTGAGAAGAACCGACAAGAAACTCAGTCAGGTATCATTTTTTTCAACATCATTTATTATTACTACAACAGTTATTTAAAAATACAATATTTATAAAGCCAGTAAATGCATATGCAGAGAGGATCACTTCCAGTCTATTGTTGTGTCTTCAATGAAATCGCTAACTTTGTAGTATGCTTTTCCAATCAGTGTGCGTTTAATGACAAGTTTAAATCTCTTTTCCGTTAGTTGAGTAATTTCTTGAGGAATTTTATTACAAAAACGAACACAGTTACCCAAAAATGAATCACTTGACTTTTGTAATTTCAATTTAGGAATAACTAGCTGACCACGACCACGAGTTTCCATACCATTAACGACGCCTTTCTTTTGAAATAGATCTAAATTTTTTCTAGTGTACATTATGTTTTCATAGATGTATAACGAGGGTAAGGTGAGTACATCAATGTCTTTAAAATGATCTCTCAGCGACTCTCGTGCGTTCATACTGTAGATGGTACGTATTGCCCTCTTTTGTAAAATAAAGATAGATTTCATATGCGCCGCTGATCCCCACAGTAGCAAACCATAAGACATAAGGCTATGGAAATATGCGAAATACACCACCCTAGCCGTAGCTACATCTGTCAACTGTCAACTGACATCTGAGCTTATTAGATAAAGTCCCGATATGGTCCGCCCACTGTAACTTATTGTCTACTGTTAAACCAAGAAAAGTAGCTGATTTCATTAATTCTAATTGTTTCCCATCCAGTTCCAGTCCATTATGGATTTTGGGTACATTGGATAGGGAAAACTTAACACAATTGGTTTTTTGTGCATTCAGTAGTAAATTATCGGCAGCAAACCATCTCGAGACATCCGCCAAGGTCCTATTCTGTCCGCTAATATCTATGTCTTTTCTGTTAACTTTAAATAATAATGATGTGTCATCAGCAAATAATATTATTTCACAAAGGTCTTTAAGCATAAATGGAAGATCATTAATGTAAACCAAAAATAGGAACGGTCTCAAAATTGATCCTTGGGGAACGCCCAATTTCTTTAATTTAGAACCGTCAGATGTAACCCCATTTACACTCACTTTTTGTTCTCGGTCAGCCAGATACGAAATCACGAGATCGAGAGCTTTATCACGTATTCCATAGTATTTCAGCTTTTAAATTAAAGTTTTGTGACAAACACAATCAAAAGCCTTGGAAAGATCACAAAACACGCCAATGTCATCTCGTGACCCCTCCTAAGCCTCTAGTATATTTTTGACCAAGCTTGCTCCCGCATGTGTTGTTGACCGCCCTCTCGTGAAACCGTACTGTTGACCATGAAAAATCCTGCAAATGTTAAAATGTGCCAGCATTTGGTTGAGCATTATTTTTTCGAATATATTACTCAACGCTGGCAATATCGACACTGGGCGGTAGTTTATAAGATCTGACTTACAACCCGATTTAAATACTGGTATAATTTTACTATGCTTCATCAAATCGGGAAACACACCTTGATCGACACATTTATTAAATATATTTACTAAAATCGGTGTTACTATTGGCATTATATTAGCCAGTACATGAACTGATAATCCCCACAAATCTTCACTTTTCTTTTTTTTTAATTCTTTGAAAGTTTTCTCTATCTCAAATGAAAACGTGTGCCTGAACTGAAAACTAGGGAACCAGTTTCCTATATTTTGGCTTAATAGTGCCCGTGCTGTATGTGCAGAGGATGCTAGACCACTAGTAATGTGTACAGGTGCATTTGAAAAAAATTTAGCAAAACCATTAGCAACCTGTTTTTTATTAGTAGCGATTTTATTATTAATGTATATTGAGAGGTCTTCGTTTTTCTTATTTTGTTTCCCTACAAGGCAAGGATTGCGTCACCCAGGGGTGGCTCGCAGAGTCGTCGGGAGCTCGGACTCTTTACTTCAATATTGGCATACCTCCGCTTTGCCATTAATTGCGCATTTCTATAAATTTAAGCATATTTTTGTTTTTTTTTTATTTTGCACTTATTATTTGCAATTTAACTTAAATTTCTTAAAATCATACCATAAATCAATTGTTATAAATTTTTCTTAGCATCACATCTTCACGCTGAATCCGGACAGAGTAGGCAGTGGATTTTTTTTATTAGTTTTGTAAATTCATAAATAAATCAGAAACATTAAAATGGATTTCAAATCATTAAAGAAAACTAGAGCATCACTTAAATCAAAATTAACCATATTTAAAACATATTTAGAGAATATTTTATCATGCAAACAACTTGATAACATACAGATTCATGAGTTAATTAATCGATTAACTAAAATACAAGATCTTTATAATGAATATGATTCAACTCAAACTGAAATAGAAAAATTGATTTTTTACCTAATTTAAGCACTATCATGATACCACGACGAGTTTTTTGTGATTTTCCCATGAGAATCGAATTGCATGCCTTTAGTGACGCATCGATAAAGGCGTATTCGGCGTGTATATACATACGATGCATTTCTAACGATGGTGGAGTGACAGTTAACTTAATGATGGCCAAAAGTAAGGTAGCTCCTCTTAAGGCGAGATTTACCATGCCGAGGCTAGAGCTTTGCAGTGCTGTTCTGGCTACTCAATTGGCGAAAAAGGTTAGGAGTTCATTGCGATTGAATATTGATGCTCTGTATTTTTGGTGCGATTCAACTATTGTTTTGGGGTGGATAAAAACATCAAAATCAAAATTAAAACAGTTTGTATTGAATAGAGTCAATGAAATTACTAATAATACTGAAACATCCATGTGGATCTATGTTCCTACAGAATTAAACCCTGCCGATATAGGGTCAAGGGGTCTTAACGCTGTCCAACTTAAATGTTCATCATTATGGTGGACAGGTCCCCATTATTTACATCAAAACGAAATACAATGGCCCACACAACCACACACAAACACTAATGACTTACCCGAAATCAAATTCCGGTGCCATTTTGTCACCAATTGAACCACATAAAAACAGTTTTTTTCAACGGTTCTCAAACTTCAGTACATTACAACATGTTACAGCATATATAACAAGATTTATACACAATTGTCGCAATTCAAAAAATATAATTATTGGTCATTTGTCTATATCGGAACTAGAATCATCTACACGAACATTATGTAGGATCATACAAAAAGATATGTTCTGTAAACTATATACATATTTAAAAACAAGGTCCTCATTGCCGGCTAAGGATAAATTATTAAATTTGTCTCCTTTTATTGACAGTGAAGACAGTAAGACAGTGAAGTGAAGACGTTTTGCGTGTTGGAGGGAGATTGTCAAATTCTAACTATGATTATAATACTAAACACTCTATATTATTACATGCTTCACACTATATCACAAACCTCTTATTCAAACATTGGCACAAATTACTAATGCATGCAGGACCACAGTTATTACTTGCTACACTACGTCACAAATATTGGACTGTGGGTGGCAGAAATCTCGCCAGGAAAACAGTACACAACTGTCTGAAGTGCTGTCGATACTCTGGGAAGACTTTCCAACCTATAATGGGGAATCTTCCTGAACAAAGACTGCATGCAGAATTTCCATTCTTCAATACAGCAGTGGATTATGCGGGGCCTATCATGATAGCTGATAGAAAGAGTAGAGGTTGCCGACTGAAAAAGGCATACATACGTGTGTTTGTGTGCCTGGCAGTGCGGGCAGTACATATAGAGCTTGTCACTGATATGACTACTCAAAGTTTCTTGCAGCCCTCAATCGATTCATTTCTCGAAGGGGTAAACCTTTAAACATATTTTCAGATAATGGAACAAACTTTGTAGGCGCTTTCAATGAGTTGTCGAAATTTTTAAAATCAAATTCTAAAACAGTAGCTACATATGCGTCTGAAAATTCAATTAATTTTAACTTTTATCCAGCATATACTCCTCATTTCAATGGCTTAGCGGAGAGTTCGGTTAAATCAATAAAATATCACTTAAAACGAGTTTTGTCACTGGCAAATTTAGATTATGAAGAAATGAATTCTGTACTGATACAGATTGAGTCAATACTTAATTCTAGACCTCTCACTCCACTTTCATCCGATCCATCTGATTTGATTCCTCTCACACCCGGCCATTTCCTTATCGGACGAACACTAACGATGTTGCCTGCTCATCAGGTTGAGGAGGCCCGAATTAGCACATTATCAAGATTTCAACGACTACAATATCTTAAAACTCATTTCTGGAACAGATACTACAACGAATATGTTTCAGAACTTCAAAAAAGAAACAAATGGCGTAAGGACGGAGGACAACCACAATTGGGCGAACTTGTTCTCATAAAGGACGATCATTTGCCGCCTAACAAATGGCTTCTTGGACGTGTAAGCAATGTCTACCCTGGCTCCGACGGTGTCATCCGCGTGGCCGACGTACACACCACTTCTGGAACTTTGAGAAGAGCCTTTAATAGAATCTGTCCACTTCCACGATTGGAACCAGATTTTCCAAGGGGGGCAGCATGTTAAAGCGTCAGTAGCTGTCAACAAATGTCAATAACTGTCAACAAACGTCATCATGGTCTTCTAACATGACCGCCATTTTTTTTATCAATACTTATTCAGCAAGCAAACATTCATCACAATCGTAACTACCACAATTTAATCAAGAAACAAGACTGAGCTGTTCATAGCGGATCAAATCTCATCAGGAACTATTTAGTCTTTTTTTTGTCTTTAACAATTTTGCCATTTTCAATTTTTTGGTCAAGTGTGAGGTTTCCATAAAAATTAGTAAAATTAGTAAAAATTATTTTTAACGCAGTTCGACTCAGTTTTATGTAAGCATAATTTCATTCTATCGGAGGAAAAAAATTTGGACAGCGGAAGTTGGTCAAATTTAATGAAAATTTTTTTAATACAATGCAGTATGAGGAAATCCGAATCCACAGAAGATACAAAGAAGCCTACTTAAGGACCATTTGGTCCCTTTTGTAAAAACAATTTTGATATTACAAATTTTTTGGTCAAGCGTGAGTAGTCCATAAAAATTAGTAAAATTAACTATTTCTTTTTCTTAATGCAGATCGAGTCCGTTTCACATAAGCGTCATTTCTTTGTACTGGATGAAAAAAATCTGGACGGCAGAAGTTGGTCAAATTTAATGACAAACTCTTTTGTATGCTAAAACAGTGTTCCGCGTTTGAATTTCTTGTAAGACGTATCGACATGAAATTCAGTTATGACTTCAGCACTTTGAATGAATTGTTCCGTTGTATGAAAAAATTATTCATTAAATTTGACCAACTTTTGTTGTCCAGATTTATTTCGTCCAATACGATGAAATGAAGCCTACGTGAAACTGAGTTGATCTGCATTAAAGAAAAGAAATAGTCAATTTTACAAATTTTTATGAACAATTCACGCTTGACCAAATAATTTATAATGCCAAAATTGTTTTTACAAAAACCTTTGTATTTCCTGCGGATTCAGATTTCCCCATACTGTATTGAAGGAAAAAAAATTTTATTAAATTTGACCAACTTTTACTGTCTAGATTTTTTTCTCCGATAGAATGAAATTATGTTTACATAAAACTGAGTCGAACTGCGTTAAAAAAAATTTTGGCAATTTTACTAATTTTTAAGGACACCTCACGTTTTACCAAAAAATTGGTAATTGTTGTCACAAAAAAGACCGAAAGGTTTATAAAACAGTTTCCCTGTATCTCTTATAGATTCGAATTTCTCCATACCGTCCCCGTTAAAAAAAAAACTCTACATATTAGAAAAAGCAATGGACCAATAACTGTACCTTGCGGCACCCCATAAGAGTTCCTGTTTAATTAGACTTAATATTAATAATCTTATTTTTACTCTTTTGTGATATTTCTACTCATTGCCCTCTGCAGTCCAAATAACTACTGATCCAGTCCAGTACCTTTCCCCTTATTCCTTAATGTTCAAGTTTCCTCAACAAGGTTTTATGGCAAACTAGATCAAAAGCTTTACTCATGTCCAGAAAGATTTCAGCAACTGGAATACCATCATAGGACTTGGAGTTTGGGGTATCTGTCGGCGGATTTTTAAAGTACCGATATTATCTTGATTTTAAAACTATGAGTACAGGTTTTCTGATTTTTCATTATTATTGCGGAAAGATTATTATTCTAATATTATTTATTATGTGTGAAGAGAATGATGAGATTTGAGGAGGCGAAAGAAATATGTAAGCACTGTGACAGTTGGCGCTCTGTCCACTCTGTCCACTCTGTTTACACCGTTAGGGATACAGCGTGAAGATATGTATGTATCTAGTCTTGCCATAAATATTGTTATAAGGAAAGCATAGTTATTTTTCTATTACAAAAACGTTTATTATTATAGTGTACGTCAGTTTTTACATTAAAATACCTATAGCATTTAAAAAATATGAAGCTTATTCAAAACTAGCTTACTAATGGACAATCAAGTGCTAACATAACTTATACAGATATACATCCGTATATACATATAAAAATGTGAACCTAGAACATACATGAACAAGATACATACAGGTGAATGGAGAACCTCCTCCACTGTTTGAAGTCGGTTAAAAAGTAACACATTTTCAGACTTTAGAAACGCATAGCTCAGCAACTATTCACTTTAATAAGAGTCTCTTTGAAATCTCTATCGCTTTAAAGACATCTAAGAATTTCTCAAACGCTTATTTGCGCTGTAATTTTTTCCATCCCTCATTTACACTTACACTTGCCTTCCTTTCATCTATTTAGAACCATTAGTCTCCAAGTAAAATGAGTGAGACATACGGACAGACAGATGGGATGAAATTATAAGTTTCATTTTTAACCATTTGGGTATGCAACCCTAGAAAAATTTATGTAGTACTAGCCGTACCTGCGACTTCGTCTGTGCGGACAATTTTTGATAGAAATTTCGGTTTTTGATAGAAAGTAGCCTATGTCCGTTCCCAGGTGTCAAACTATATTCATGCTACATCATAATCAGTTCAGTGGTTTAGCATTTCCCGTATAAATGTTAGCAACCCTCCTTTCCGTCTCCCTTTTCACAGATTTTTGATAAAAAAATAGTCTATGTATTTTTGATAAATAATGTCTTATCACCGCACCAAATTTTATCATTACCTAGATTTAGCGTTCCCCATACAAAGTTTCGTCCCCCTTTTCACCCTCTTAGGGGTAGATTTTTGTAAAAAGTAGCCTTAGTCCGTTCTCTGATGTCAAACTATCTCCCTGCCAAATCTTATTATAATCGGTTCAGCGGTTTACCATTTCCCATACAAAATTTCATCCTCCTTTTCACCTCTTTAGGGGTAAAGTTTCTAAAAATAAGTAACCTATCATGAGCGCAATCACATGTCTACTGCGTATCGATTTTCATCACAATCGGTCAAGCCATTCTTCAGTTATAAAAGGACAGACAGACACACAGCTAATAATTTTAAAAAGGGTAGAATCAAAGTCAGTAAGTCATAAAAAGATTTAAATTTTAAATTTAAATATTAAATTTAAATTTTAAATTTAAATTATAATTACAGACAAATGCTAGAGATTTATATAGTAGTATAGATAATGCAATTTAGATAAACTATCACACTGAAAATTTATTATCGGTATTCAGTACAGTCGTTTGTTCATTTATGTTCTTTCTTACATACATAACTTTACGCTGTATCCCTAACGGGGTAGTCAGAGAGGACGGGGTTCTTCTCGTTCTTTGTTAATATAGATATATCCTATTTTTTTATAACATGACTAGAGATGTGCTAGTTCGCAAATGATTGATTCAGTTGTCATTCTTGTTACATTACATTACATTACATATCCTCACGCTGTATCCCTAACGGGGTAGTCAGAGAGGACGGAGCGCCAAGCGTCGCGGTCCTTACATACTTCTTTCGCTTCCTCAAATCTAAGTATTCTCCTCACACATGTTCGCCTAGGTATGGGAGAGCTTTTGACATTGCCGTCTGCTAACACTGGCTATTTGATCTTCATAAGTCAGCCTTGGTCTTCCTTGGCTTCTTTTACCACTCACTTTCGCTCTGTATATTTTCTTCGTCAATCTTTCATCATTCATTCTTTCTATGTTATTAGTTGTTAGTAAAACAAATATGTATAGAATTTTTGGTCGTTTGTGTGTTTGTGGTTCTAAAAAACCACACCAAAAATTAAAAGAATAATAAACATGATAAGTGGTAAATTTATATTAATTTTTTTAATACAAATTTACAACTAAAAATAAAGAATAGAAGATTATGATTGTTTGCGATGTGCAAACAATAATATTTTTCTGTTATTATTCTGTCCTACATTTCGAACGTATGAATGATAAACAATTTCGTTCGAAATTTCGCATGAAATTGTTTATCGTTTGGGCTACAATTTACTACTAGTATTATCAGAGAATATGTAAAAAAGAAGGTTCCCGCCTCATGCGTAACGGTTTGCCTGCTGCGGCCGGATACGTAGGATTGTTGCGTTGGGTGTGAGATGCGGAGAGCATCTCGTTTAGTTATACATTCTATATAACATACTGAATGTATAGACTCGCCCGTTGGCGCAGTGGCATATGCATCTGCTTTCCAAGTTAGGGTCCCGGGTTCGATCCCCGGTCAGGTCAATTTAGGAAACGAACTTTTCCAAATTGGCTTGGAGTCTGGGTATTACTGAGAACTCCTCCAGAGTTCGTTGTGTGGTACCCATAGTACAAAAGCTTACTGCTTAGTTTGGGGTCGCACAATGTGAGTAATTGTCTGGGGTATTATTATATTATTTATTATATTATATGATTGTAATAATAAAAAAAAAATAAAAAAACAATACCCACGGATAAGTTTTTATGATCGTTAAATTTCGTTTCTTATAGTTATGTTAAAGAATGATAACTCTGGATTCGAATAACTGCAATTGTTTAGGCGTCTAAGCACATTATAATACGTTCGTTTATGTGATTTTGTGTTTATACATTTTCGTATTTGCAACAATGTGAAGAACGAATGAAAGACAAATGAAAGTGGTTGTATGTTCGTGTGCATGTTGGCGTCGCGCGCGACCCCGCAATAATTATCCTTATTCACCCAGAATATTGCCGTTGTGTGCGTGCCGGCGCGTGCATATTAGCGCGCACACATACAAACCGCGTACGCTAATTTTCTATGAAGGCATCGTACTGTTAAGTTTATACTGTGGCGTTACCGTTCCGAAGTTCTGATGTTCCAACAGCAGCAAACAGCTCATTTGATGACCTGATTGTAAGTGTACTCAAGGCTATGAGGCCTATGGATATTATCTCTTATGCTAGAAATGTCACCAGCTATTTTATCCTCTACCGGCAGACAACAGTCATGCAGTGTTCGGCGGCAAGATTAGCAAATAGTGGTAGTGATCAGGCCTAACTCACGTATTTTTATTCTCAGTCGTATACTATAGGTATTTTTTTGTACATTAAAAGTACTTTTAAACAGTTAAAATCCAGTGGAATGGGAGCCATGTTTTTACGTATTTACTTTGTCCTAGGAAAAAGGTGTATTGATTCGTTTCCTAGGTTACATTCGAGCTACATACGCTGTATTCAATAATGGCTTCCGTTGCGCACTGTATCTATTGCGCGATGTCCGTTACTAGAGAACTCTTTTTATCCACCTGTTGCCTGTTATAAGTTATTTATGGAGCTGAGTGTTTATTTTTGTGATCTGCTAAGAACCCTAGTAAATAGGGCGTGGCTTATGGAGTTCCTATGGAAACGAGCCTGTTTGTATATAGCCATGATTAAGTGTACATAAGTCTTATATACTAGGAACCTAAAATCAATGTTGCAGCACCCAGATGCAATGGAGTCTGGAGTGGGATGAGTAAGGAGGTTTGTCGGTATAAATACGAACTGCATTCTGTCCGCCGCGTCAGTTGTATTCCATTTATTCTTCGGATTTAGTCGTCGAGGGCTCAAGGAAGAATTAGTAGAACCAGCTGGCCGACCAACTCATAATGTAGTTTTAATGTCGGCCAATGCTGTGCTTGGTTTTTATCAGTGTTTGAAGATTCTAAGCGATTTTGGAATTTTAAGTGATTAGAGGATTTTAAGTGATAGCCAGTGAATATAACTCTAGATGATTATATCATTTGCGTACCCTCAAACTAAATTAATCGTCACTTTTGGTGATCGTCACTTCTTCAGATATCAAAACATTCTTGTTATACTTTGACCAGGTTCAAAATATAGTCAGGAATTCGCAGTGCAGAAGCCTTATGCTTCTCCGCACCAATTATTGCACCATTATATTGCACTATTATATTGCACCATTACATGTTACATTTCAGTACTAATGTAACAAACTCGATAATTATTCTTATGTGTATTTTCAGTCTTCGCGTGTCACAGATTCTAGGTCTTTAATCAGCGGAAGGTTTTAGATTTGGTACAACGGCTTATCTATGTTTTTGTCTACATAAATATCGATACTGTTTGAGTATATCGATATCGATTAATCGATTTATTTTATTATAAACTAATAATTAATTCGTCTGTACCTGCCCATACCATACACACACTCACAGAATTATTGCGATTAGTGATAAAAGTAGTTAAACTAATTTTTCAATTGGTTCAACTGTTTCATTTATTTGTTTGACTGATTTCGCTGTGCGTGTATTTGCTGTGCGTATCGAAGCGCCAAAACAGTAACGTTAATCAAATTACTAACGAGTTTGTCTTTTGAACAGGTTTCATCGCCGTTAAGTCTTTATACCGCAATAATAGAATGAGATCTAATGATGATATAATTAGATGATGATTGATGATATTCAAACTATCTAATGATGAATGATGGATATATGGAAATTGCGGTTTCGGGACCTGTACGGCTTGGAACAATCATTCTCTTTATTTGGTGAGTGATAATGAATTAATAAATTATTTAAGCAAGAGTACTGGGGTGTCTAGGAGATATTTATAATGATTAATTATGTCACCAAATGTTTTGATGAACAGACTCAATTTACTGATTGCGACATGCCGGCCGACGTGACCGCGTCCCTGACGATGGCGTGTCGCCGGTGACAATGTTTCCTGACGATGACGAACTCCACCTGCCCTGTTTAACCGGTGAGTTACGGCCTGAAGTCTATACGTTCTTGACCTTTCCTTTCAATATCTCCGCACATTTCAAGGGATTTGTTAGGTCTTATAACTTAAATGTGTAAATATGTAGAATATTACGATTTTTATTTAATTTTCTTGTAATTTTCATTACTTTTCTTGGATCTAATAATTCCTCGTTCAGAAATAGTTAGAAATTACTGAAATTCAAAAACTGAAGAGAGAAATCGAGAGGGCTTGCTGCACTATTAAGGTCTAAAAATAAAATAAAAACAGTATCCACATATTTAATAAAATTGAAGTGTCTGTCTGTGATTTTGTAATAAAATCTTATACATACATATCTTCACGCTGTATCCCCAACGGGGTAGTCAGAGAGGACGGCGCGCCAAGCGTCGCGGTCCTTACACACATATACAACAATATATACATATATTGTTGTATTGTTATATATATAATATTTATTTTTCTTATACAACATTACATAACATTATTTGCACGTAAACGAAACTCAAACACGCTTTTTGAAATATTATCTGTCTGTTTGCATGTCGGATATAATCTCCGAAAACTGCGAGGCACAACTAGTTTAAAACAAGGCAAATAAAAGTATTATTGTCACTTCTACTGTTACTATTCTGTTTCAGGGAGCGGGTGCGGCCTATTATGACAAGCACACAAAAATACATCGATGTCTCCGCTGTTACCGTTCCATTAAAAACAGCTTTTGGTAAGTTAAATCTTGAACTCTAAGTAAAAACTTCTCGACATGAAAATATTCTAAAACATTGCTGAGAAAAACATTCACGAAAACGGCAGTTTTCAAACAAAAAAGAAAGTGAACTCGGATCGGTTCTTCCATCCAAGAACTACACTGCCACAGGAAAATAGACATACAGACATACATCGACTGGCCCAATAGCGCGGTGGTAGAACATGTTTTTTTTCAAGCCGAGACCCCGGGATCGAACCCCGATCAGTCCGAATTATGAAACTAACTTTTTTAAATTGGCTTAGAGTGTGGGTATTATTGAGAGTTCACCCTAGACCGTTGTGTGGTACTCATGGTACAAGCCTAGTGCTTAATTTGAGGTCAAATGTTTTATGTAATTGTCTAGAGTATTATAATTATAATGCAGTTAGACATACAGACAGTCATATAGACAGACGGACATACACACATACAGATATGCATACAGAGAGACAGACATATAGAGACACAAACATACAGAGAGATAGACGCACAGATAGAAAGACTTACAGACAGAAAGACATACAGAGAGATAGACGCACAGATAGAAAGACTTACAGACAGAAAGACATACAGACATACAGATAGACATACAGACAGACATACAGACGGATATACAGATGAACATACAGACGGACATACAGACAGAAAGACAGAGACAGAAACTCATAGAGTCAGAAAGACATAGAGACAGAAAGACATAGAGATAGAAAGACATAGAGACAGTAAGACAGAGGCAGAAAGACATAAAGACAGACATAGAGACAGAGACATAGAGACAGAAAGACATAGAGACAAAGACATAGAGACAGAGACATAGAGACAGAGACATAGAGACAGAGACATAGAGACAGAGACATAGAGACAGAGACATAGAGACAGAGACATAGAGACAGAGACATAGAGACAGAGACATAGAGACAGAGACATAGAGACAGAGACATAGAGACAGAGACATAGAGACAGAGACATAGAGACAGAGACATAGAGACAGAGACATAGAGACAGAGACATAGAGACAGAGACATAGAGACAGAGACATAGAGACAGAGACATAGAGACAGAGACATAGAGACAGAGACATAGAGACAGAGACATAGAGACAGAGACATAGAGACAGAGACATAGAGACAGAGACATAGAGACAGTGACATAGAGACAGAGACATAGAGATAGAAAGACATACAGAGAGACACACGTAGAGACATAAAGACATACAGAGAGACAGACATACAGACAGAAAGAGAGACATACACACAGAGTGATTGATAGGCTCTCGTATCCGTCCGGAGCGTGGGAAAATATTACTCCATAAATTTTTTCTTGTCCGTATTTAGTGAGAATGTGTGTTACACATTTTACAGGTTAAAACGTTCTGCTACGTACTGGAAGGCCTGGCCATAATCATGATCACTGCGCACATAGTCAACATGGCCTAATATGAACAACAGCGGAGAGGAGATGTATTACAATATCAGATAGTAAACAAATAAACTAGACTTTATTTAACAAATCTGAAACAAGTGAATGTGTACAAGCTTTGAACCGACATTGGATCTTTCTTGTAGAAAGATTTAAACGTAGGGCGAATTTGAAATTAATGGCATACTTTTAAAATAAGACTCTTTCTACATGATGCGTTCAATTGAATAAAATTATGTAAACAAATTAAAATAGAATAAATCTTCAACTTTGAAAGCTTTCGACTCGCCGTACAGTTGTTAAGCACTTCCACTGCACTGCAAGATGCTAGCCATCTTCTTCACTCTGTGTTGAACTGACTGTCGCTCGGGAACTCATCGCGTGCGCTTCTTTCCTTTATCAGAATTTGGATTGCAGTGAATTAGTAGATTAAAAGACTCAATGGATACAAACTCTGTGGATGCTAATGACTTCCAATTTACCTGTAGTTGGCTACAAGAAAGATCTAACGTTAGGTTTAAAGCTAAGTAGTTTTTTATTTAAAAAACGCTTATTGAAGAAATAGAGAAAACTATTACAACGGACGGAGTTCATTCATTTTATTGTGGTTCTTACTGAATGCGTCTTTCAATGCATTACTATGAATAATTTAATAGAAAATTGGACGAATTTTTTGTCGACATTTATTTATATCATTGCATGGTTAAACTGATAATAAATAATAATATCTAACAATGTACTTTGTACGAACTGAAAACTGATCCGCTAGATGGTGCTGTATCACCAATCCCATACTTTCACATACTTGGAATTTTAGCGACTTCTAAACATATGTGTTTTTTTAATTTTTTAATTCTTAATAGCTTCTTCTATTTTTTCTCACAACAAAATCTGTAATTTGTAAACTCCTTTTTTTTGCAGTGAGATTATTCTTTTTGAAAACTTATTTTTGCATTTATGATTATTCTTGTTTCGTGGCGATTTTGCTGTTTCTGCCAATGACACAGTGGGGCGACGCATCGACAAACAATAATATAATCTAAAATAGACCTGCTCTATGCAAACGTGCGCGCGCTAGCTTACGGAAAATATGAAAAACAGTTATTTTCGTTTATTTTAAAAACTATAATTAATTTTAAAGAAACCAACTGTCATTTTGAATAATATGTTTAGATTAAACTATACAGAAAATTTGGAAACATAAATTGGTCCCGTTGCTCCGAAAAATGTAAATCTCTGTTTTAAAAGAGGTTTCTTTGATATTTTTTTTGTGTTACAAAATTTAACCAATCGTGTAATGCAACTGGCAAAAAGAAGTCAATGAAATGAAGAATCAGTTTACCAAATATCATTTTCATACGTTTTGTAGACACTTAGAAAAATTGAGATGCATGCCGTTAAAATTTCCAATGTGTCACCTTAATTTACATTTCACAAACAGTGGCGCCTACTAATGATAATTCACTACCCTGTTTCAAATGATTCTCACTTCTTGAGATAAAATGATTTTTTCAAGTGTTTAAAGTATTTGATATTTTTCTATTCTCCGTTCGTGCAAGTTACATCGCCAATAGAATGTATTACGATGAATAATTGATACTATTTAGAAACAGATAATTTTATATTTAAGAGACTAAGCTAACAATTGTTACGGCATTTCATGAGTGATAGTTTTATATAAATGTTCATATATTTCATAAATGTAAAAACAATTTTATGTAACGATGTGACTATATCTCGTGTTCACACTAAGATCAGACTGAAATGTTACTAGGATTATTACACACAATTATAGGATTGTCAATTTTATGCAGTGTTCACCCCGAGACAACGAGGTGTTCACATTTGGCTAAGACAATTTCATGTCATTTACATTGAGATTAGACCAACAATACGACAATTTAAAATATAAGCAACAGCTGATACGAAGATTAGACTTACATACCAATTACTACACAAGCTTATTGTCATTACAATAAATGACGTAACTTAATAATCTCAGTCAGGGATGCCGACTCTGTGGGTGGTAGAGGGCTCAAGCTCCCACAGAAAATAGTTACACAGGCATGTAGAAACGATTAACCGACGATTTAAATCCGAGGGGGAACAAGTATGGCCAGTCAAGCTTTGAATTTAATTCATTATCAAAAGTTTGTTATTTTATTATAATATTGTTTAATAAGAAGGACAAAAAATTGTTACGACACCTACCGACATTGTTCACTGGAATCTTGCAAGTAATTTCTATACAAAATTGATACCTGTATATTGTAAAAGTAAAAAGCATATGTGTTCAATAACATTATACCTTATTCTTAAAAACACTGTGTTATTTGGGACCGACATTTATTTTTAAAGTTTTAGTCGCAAATCTCTAGGCCGGAGGGTAACGGAAGAAAGAGGAATGACTGCCCTCTGGTTTCCTTAAAAGTCGGCAGCCCTGATCTCGGATACGAAATATTTAATACACCAGCGTTCGCGCGACCAAAACCTCAACGTATATCTTGCACTAAGGTTATTTGGTAAGGATTAAGACAAATCGCGATGTATAGCGACCATACCGGATTTATACTTTTCATTCATATAAGCTCATATAATAATAACTAATATTTACTCAAAAATTGTTTGATGTATGTATTTAAATAAGTAACTCTGTATGTAGGGTATCGTATTTGATCGCTGTCTGAATCCGCCGCTGCCACTGAAATCTGCTGGCGCGATAGACTGCGGTCTATACGGCCTATTGTCAAATTTAGGATTGATAACGATATTTCATTTTCAATTCCAGATGTCTGTAACCTGTTTAGATACTATTTATTAAGATGTTTTAATGTAATTTGTATGGAACTATAATCAGATGTCTAAATGTAAGTCGGCGTAGGGGCGTGACGATTCCATCGCCCGTACACCTCAAGACTCCAAAAATATTTCACTTTTCGGAGTCCTGAGGTTTACAACTATTTTGAATCGTAAACATCAATAACAATTTGTAACTTTTTGCCTACAAGCTAACACGTACGTTAATATACATTCAGATTATGAACATATTTCAACTTTTAAACTTTCGCGTTGCATTATAGAATATATCTAAAACGGGAAATTTAACGCGATTACCTTTTTATTCTGGCTTGACATTTCTACCGAATTGCATCGGCCGTGGTCTCAAGCAAACTCCTTTGATTGATTGCTTGAGACCACGGCCGATGCAACTCGGTCGAAACGTCAAGCCAGAATAAAAAGGTTAATTTCCCGTTTTGGATATATTTTATGAACATATTTTTTATTTTTCGAGGTTGGATCAATTTGTCAATCATTCTATGTGTGAATTTTGATAAGTTTTCCATGTTGATGTTTATAATTCAGACTGGTGTACGCAATCAGTCAGCACCCAGATCGGAGCTCAGGGACCCGGCTGTGATCAATGACTCGGGGTTCGTAATGATGAGTCCGATAAAGCTCGGTCCCCCATAGGATGCTTCCCTATGGCTCATATGCCTCCAAAAGATTCTCTTATACTGCAAAATTTTTTGGAGGCGTCATATTTGTAACTTGTAATTAGCAGGTAATATTCTTAAGTCAGTGTTAGTGAATACTATTGTCTTCCCGGGGTTTGGGAAAATAAATTAATATGAAAAAATTTGTTGCAGTTTCATTTTAAATTTTAATTTGGTCTCCTAATGTGGTCTTGTAAAGAATTACGTGGAATTATTTCTGGGCACAAATTACACGAAACGTGTGTAAAATAGAAATATAGTGATTTAAAAAAATAAGTAGAATAAAAAGAATAGGCTAATGTGGCAAAATAAAACGAATTACACTTGGTGCATTCATCAGCATTGCCAAATCCCTTAATTCCCATATACAAAGAATATTAAACCGAAACGCCCAATGCGATTGGGAAGAACTGCTCATTTTCGGCTATAAAACTTTACGTTTGGAACAAAATGATAAAGACAAAATTTCTTTAACACAAAAAATTAAACATAAGTGCTCTAACTCTTCAGATCCGAGCATTCATGCTCGGCGCCTTTATAAAACTTTCAATTTAGACAGTATTCCAAAAATAGAAACAAAAATTAGTGATAGCGATCTACGAGGAGCCGCCTACTCACTGTTTTCCAGCGATGTTATGGCACCGAATACTCCCGAGACTCTTTCCGCTCTGAGATCAAAGCATCCTTCTTCCTCTGTGACTTGTTGTCTGCCAGATCCCCCACATCCACACGACGTGTCAACTCGAGTTACAGAGATTCAGAGGAAGATGTGCTTGCCGCAATAAATTATTTTAAAAGCGGTCTTAGCACCACAACATTGTAAAGATTTGATTACAGGTTCTGACGGTGGTGCCGGTAATACACTCTTATCTAGTTTAACAGCTCTAATAAATATCATGCTGACTGGTAAGGTGCTTCCGGAGTTAACCGACATCCTGTATCATGTTAATTTATGTGCCCTGAAAAAAATATGGTTCCGTATATCGCATTGCTTCCAAAATTTGTTGCCGTCACATTTTCTCTACCGTTTTCAACTATTTTTGTCCTACGCAAGTAGGTTTTTGCTCAAAGAGAGGATGTGGAGCGGCAGTGCATGCGGCGCACACTTTCTTGATGCATAATGGAGGTGAGGTACTCCTCAAAGTAGACATAAAAAAAGGCATTTAATTCTGTAGATAGATTCACCTTGTTGACATAGATAAAACAGCATGTTCCGGACATATATGTCCTCTGGCAATCTTACAGCAGTCCTTCAAAATTAATATTTAAAAATAGTTATTACATTCCGAAGTTGGCTGTCAACAAGGTGATTATCTCGGACCAGCTATCTTCAGTTTGGCTATCCATCCTGCCATTTGTAATTTGAATTCCAAATGTAATATTTAGTACCTTGACGACGAAACTATAAGAGGCAAAGCAATCACTGTTCTAGAAAGCCTTAAAACCTTCATTCAAAGGTTTAAAGATATTGGATTAGAATTATATTTTTCTAAATTTGAACTCTTTGTTTCCGATTCTGTTCCGATTATTAAAAATGAAATATTTAATAAATATAACAATCTGGCACCAAATATTAAAGTCTTGTCAAAAGAATCGCTGTACCTCCTAGGTGCTTCCGTTTTAGATGACTCCATACCATGCTTTATCAATTATCAAATACAAAAATTTAGCCTGTCTTCAGACAAACTTTTCAAAATATTTCCCACATGACTCTCCTCATTGTTCGCTTTTGCCTTTTCGTTCCAAAATTTATATATGATTATGAAATGATTATGGTAAAATGACATTTAAGAATCAATGTATCATGTTTCTTTAATTGTTTGATGCTGTTTTGTTTTGTGAATTGATTGTTGATTGTTTAATATTGATTGACGATGTTCTCAAGGTGACATTATTGATATTTGAATTATGTAATATTTTATATATAACTTATAATTTGTATGCCGTTTTAAAGGTAGAGCACAGTGGTACTAAAAGTTTACTTATATCATATAATTAACTATACCTGTGTCTCACAAATAATAAATAATCATATAAGGTTTAGAAGAAGCCTTTTTTCAGTAAACACAGACAGACACTATAATTTTATTTGCATATGTATGTATAGATGTATAGATTTCCGAAAAATAAATAAACGAACACATATACAATTTCTATTAATATTAATTTTGGAATCGGAAAAGCCTAAAATATCTAATTCAATCAATTTTTCAAAAATATCTCCATGTACAGATAAAATTTCGTTGCTGTTTTAAATTGTAATGTGCGTGCTATGTCTGTTTCTATTATGTCTGTTCTGTCAAACGTTATAATGAAAAAAATCCTGGAACCGATTTCAGAGCCACCTACCAGGTCTAATTGTGAATCTAAACCATCCAGGGATCCACTTAAACACACACAAAAATTTCATCAAATCGGTCCAGCCGTTTAGGAGGAGTTCAGTGACAAACACACGTACAGAATAATTATATAATCTAACGTAAAGTAATAGTAATATTAGTATTTATCAGAGGGCATTGTAAATAGCAAAAAATAATTTTCTTTGTTCAATTTTATTAATTTTTAGGTAATTTTAATTGCGTCTTGTTTTCAATAGTAATGTTTTTACGCTAGAAACTAACGAATCAGCGCTACTGTTTTCAACTCGTTTTAAAATGAACGCCATCTAGCGACAACCACGCTTACTTCATAAGCATGGAGATGCACTTGAGATGTTCGGTATGGATGATTAAATGCAAGTTGACTACCACAAAGCATACTCTATTCAGTAGATGACGTACTTTCCATAATCATTATATACACTGTGTCGTGATATTGTTTGTTCTGTGTTATTTATTGGTGATACACTAGTAGACTGATACACCTATAGATTATTCGGTTCCGAGATCTTTCACGTACATCTTGGATACATCTATATTATTTTGTATATTCAATCTGTAGTAATATTTCCGTTTTCGTTCCTTCGCCTCCCTCTGTCTGTCGTCTGTCGTTAACTTTGCTGATTGCTCTATGTTTCTGTCTACAAAGTTCCGCTGGAGGTGGATCATTAAATAATGATAAAAAAAACGGAGTTAATATCTAACAGTGTGGTTACGAAGATTATGATGAGATAAAAAGGATGTCGACGTTCGATGGCAATGTTATTAAAAAAGTCATCGATCGATTGATCTCTACAGTAGTTTCTGAGTTTAGCGTATACAAGCAGACACACAGACGAGGTGTAGGACTTTAATTAATAATATATATATTTTGATATCACTTGAAAAATTTACGTAGCACACGGCAATAAAGTTCTCAGTAGCCTCAGTAGACACGATTTTTTCGAAATATAGATATCATTAATAATAATAAGAAATAAGAAATATAGATAAGGACGGCGACAGCGTGAAGATATGTATGTACTCATGTATCTTAGTTTAGTTAATTTGAAGAAGATATTCGTAAATTATTTACTTATCTTCTTGAATGAGTCTGTGTGTTAGTGAAAATAGAATGAAAATCTCTACAGTCGTTTCTGAGATTAATGCGTACAGACAGACACATGAGACGAAAATAATACTGTAATAGTAGATAAATAAAACTTTAATGTGACCTTGAATGTAGGTCTCAGTTTTATAGAGGTCAGCATCTGCTTTCTATAATAATAAAATAGATGGTCTCCACGCAAACTTGTTTTAGAAATAGATTTAATTACTTTCGTTAGGCTTCGTATTAAATTTTGTGGGTAGCAGCTATCCACGAATATTTCACACGAAAATTTCAGATCAAATAGCCAAAGTGTTAGCAGATGGAAATGTCAGAAGCTCTCGCATACCTAGGCGAAAGTGTGTGTGAGGAGGATGATGAGAATTCAGGAAGCGAAAGAAGTATGTAAGAACCACGACGCTTGGCGCTCCGTCCTCTCGGGCTACCCCGTTAGGAATACAGCATGAGGATACGTATGTATGTATGTGTATGTAATATTTACATAAAACGTTAGATTTGTGGGTTAGAAACATGCAAAAATTAAATAAAACAAATAAAGTCTATGGACTAAGAAATCGAATATCAATACCACTTTAAATAATTATTTAAAACTACCCGATGCTCGCGACTCTGTCCGCGTTTTTTATTTTTAAAATAGCCTACGTCTGTAAGGCTTAATTTGTCTCTAGGTATACCAAATTCCATCGCAATCGGATAAACGGTATGGCAACCTATAAAATACGAACAAACAAACATTGATTTTTATATATTAGATTACGGAACACATGTAGGTTACTTTTTCTCTGTACCAAATTTCATCATAATCGGTTCAGCGGTTTAGCATTTCCCATATAAAGTTTCGTCTCCCTTTTCACCTCTTCAGGGGTAGATTTTTGACAAAACATGTAGCCTATGATTTTTAATTGAAAAAGTCTATCTTAGTACGGTACGGTCGTATCTTAGACGGAAACGACAAAAACACTCGCATTCCTAGGCCAAATTGTGCGAGGAAACTGAGTTTTGAGGAGGCAAAAGAAGTATGTAAGGACCAGGATGCTTGGCACTTCGCCTCTCTTATTAATATTCCAATATGGATACAGCGAGAATAATATGCTATGGTATTCATTTTTTTTCAGCTTCCCCTAACAATTATACCTCTTTTGTTATTGCATATCCTTCTCACTTCATACTTCTCGTCCTCGTCATTCTCCTTTCTTTTTATCCTTCACATTACATCTCTATTTCTAACATTATTTTATTCTTTCTTTCTTCTTTTTATTTATTTATTACTTATCTTTATTTGGTATTTATTCCTTTTCCTATTTCTATTACATTTACCTTATTTCTATTACATTCAGTCTTTAATTTTGTTATTCAGTTACAACAGATTGTTACAATTATGTTATCCTTACTTACATTATAAAAGCAAAAGTCTGTTCGAAAAAAAATCTATCCCCAAGGGGTTGAAAACGGGAATGAAATTAAATTTTGTATGGGAAATGCTAAACCGTTGAACCGATTATGATGAAATTTAGTACAGAGATAGTATGTGTCTAGAGACAGACGTAGGGTCCTTTTTTTTTCAAAAAACTATCTCAAACCCGGGAAAGTCACGGAAATATATTTCGCGCGGACATATTTGCGGGTAAGCCAACATTAAAATAAACAAGACCTAAAAAAACGTTTTGTTTAATTTATTATTTCAGTTTCATTATCTATTTTTACTGTCAGCTTGAAATTAAACATAAATAATTCCACGTAGAATAAAGTCGAAGACAACAACTAGTAATAAACTGGTTACGTGCGTATAGAGTCACTGATTGCCTATCGTATGTCGCGAATTGAGAAAAAATCCAATAAAATCGAACTGAGACAAAAGCGAAAGTCGACTGTGCCGCGGTGATGGTGTATCGAATGTAATCTATAAGATGACGGCCTAAGAAGCTAAGAATTACCTGCCACGTGCTGGTGTGGCGTTTGTATTTAATAGAAACAGGTCATAAGCTGTAGCGGAAATACGTATTTAAAAATATTATAAACGCGGTGTCTTTGTTTCTGCGTGTGTCTAAACCCATAGACTGCCAACCTTCTCTGGACCATTGCCCCCTTTAGAAGAAACAAAAATATCAACACGCTTTAGTCCTTAATAATTAATCTTTGTATTTTTTTATTTGACTCAAATGAATAAATATACGATTTAGTCAAGTTGCATGTTCATCCATACAGACAATTACAGAGGGTAATGATGAATGTTAACTTAAGTCTAACGACAGAAAACAAGTTTCGGTGGTAAGTACATGTATGTTTGTATGGTTTATATAGACGTCAGAGCTTTCCAGCTACATAAAAATATCTTACATCAAATAGCCAGAGTGTTAGCAGAAGGAACTGTCAGAAGTATTCGCATACCTAGGCTAAGATGTGTGAGGAGAATGATGAGATTTGAGGAAGCGAAAGAGGTATGTAAGGACCGCGACGCTTGGCGCTCCGTCCTCTCTGACTATCCCGTTAGGGATACAGCGTACAGATATGTATGTATGTATAAAATATCTTTTTGTATTGATTTGTGAAACATCTTAAAAAATTAGTCAAGTGTGAGTATTCACGCACAGAGGGTTCCGTCGATTTTAATAATCGTCTGAATTGGGCCATTCAATGGACATACCATCTTGTATCGAATATAGTTGATAGACTTTCACTTAAAAGATAGAAGCGATATTGAGCTAATGTTGTGATTATTTAAATTTTATTGGAATGTCGCGACACACTTTGCTATCTGTTCGCATTCACGTGAAGACATCGTTGAGAATTGAAGAGTCATTGGTGTTACAACGTTTCATCTAAATACAATACAACGGAACCCATTTATTTATGTAATAATTATAATTATGAACTT